>JAANDG010000056.1:0-421228 GCA_036852015.1 Pelodera strongyloides | reverse complement strand
GTAAGCTGTAGAGTTCCAGACGGTACGGCCACTTTCTGAAGTATACCAGTATGTACACATATTTTTTTGGGTGTGATGGGAACTTTTAAGCTATTCTAAATTTTCAAACGCTTTAACTTTTTAAGCTCTTCTTTTTATTCTGGAATTTGCTTGGGTGCGCTTGCTTCTTTCCCCGTACCCTCGTAACCTCCATAACACGTGAAATGTTATTTTTTAATACGAGTGCAATGTCTAGGGTTGTGTATACGGTAATTCAACATACTGTAGTGTTTGCCTATCCCCTTTAATGTACTGATTCTTCTCTCTGGCTGATTGCGGTGCTTTCTTTCACGGTTACATTTACAGCTAGCAGCGATTTAAACAGTAGTTATACGCGGCTGGAAATTAACATTAAACTATGAGTAAGTATGTTTGAATGTAGTGACATAGATTTTACTGTAAACGTTTTTGTTTAGGTTGAACGACAGCGTTTCCGTGAAGAGGCGGAAATGCTCAAAGACTTACAACACCCGAATATTGTACGATTTTATAATTATTGGGAGAGGAGCGACCCGACGGGAAAACGAAAGTGAGAGATTTTTTTAAAGCGAAATACCAGCCGGTTTTTGAAACGTATCTCAAATATCAGCATTCTTATGCAGTTATGCTAAAAGGGGTCTATTGGGGTCTATTTTTCATTCAAATTTATGATCATTTGCATATGAAAGATAGGAAAGCAGGGAGTACTCGATGCGTTTCAAAAACCGGCCGGTATTTCGCTTTAAGAACTAATCAGTTTTTCATAAGGAACTCTATTTGCAACAATCAAATAAATATATCGCTATAAGTAGAACGGCGACCGTTATACATGGTATCTTATCTAACAATAGTGCCAGCCGCCTACGTGAGCCTGTTTTATGTAACTGTTTTTTTTTCGAAATTGAAGGAAGGCGAGCTGAGCTAATCTTTCATATAAATCACTTTTCAGATACATTGTACTGGTAACGGAGTTGATGACGTCGGGTACTCTAAAAATGTATCTGAAACGCTTTAAGAGGATAAATATTAAAGTGAGTCGAGAGGTTTTTTCCTTGTTGTGGAAGTAATTTTTTTGAGGTATTGAAGCTATCAGTTACGACACGAGCTGCGTTGCAACTTGCGTTGCAACTTGCAACCTGCAACTTGCAATGTTGCAACCTGCATTGCAGTTTATAAAAAAAATATTTTCAGGTTCTAAAATCATGGTGTCGTCAGATTTTGAAAGGACTCTCATTTTTACATACACGAAATCCACCGGTTATTCATAGAGATCTCAAGGTAAGTCATATGGGTTGGAACTTTTGTTGTATGTGCTTAGTGTGTATGGTTTAACGTCTTTGTATGGAACACTTCACTACTGTTGCTTTATGCATGCCAATGAACAACTGTGAACACCTAATTTTCGACCAAAATTTCAAGCTAAACTATGTTAGGTCGCGCATATATATTTAGGGTCTGTTTAGATAATCTCGCTTTTTTTTAAGTGCGACAATATTTTCATCACTGGAACTACGGGTAGTGTGAAGATTGGTGACCTTGGACTGGCCACCCTTAAAAACAAGAGTTATGCGAAGAGTGTCATTGGTAAGTTATGATGTGTGTGTGTATGTGTGTGTGTGTGTGTGTGTGTGCATGACAGAATACGCGTGTACATGGAAGAAGAAACGTTTACATCTAGTTTGTATATATGTTTCCGACGAGTGCTATGATTTCCTTCAGTATGTTAAAAGTGTTTGTCTAGGCACTCCTGAATTCATGGCGCCCGAAATGTATGATGAAATGTACGACGAGAGTGTGGATGTGTATGCCTTTGGCATGTGCCTTCTGGAGATGGTCACTGGGGAGTATCCATACACGGAATGCCAGTTTCCAGCCCAAATCTATCGGAAAGTCACGACGGTTAGTTTTTTCACTAAGTAAGTGTGCCAAAAGTGAGCCGCGCACCCCTGCCCAGTGGTGTATCATTACTATCGAAAAGTATTGACGCCGTGGGCCTTTCGTGCGCTAGCAGCGAACCGTATATGCGCGAGCACTCTAAGTAAGGTTTCGTATAACGTAACATAGTATCATGCACTTCCAAAAAGTAACTATTAAGCTTGCAAAGAACACCCAGCAGCTACCACATGACAAAATTACAAGGTATAATAAAGCGGAGTCGGACGGTTGAATGCAATTTTCAGTTTTTACAATGAGATATGCTCATTTGCATTTTAATCTTTATATTCCTTTTGTTTCGCAGGGTGTGAAGCCAGAATGCTTCAATCGGATACCACAGCAGTACCCGGAAATACGAGAGATTATTGATCGGTGTATACGAGTAAGAAAAGAGGAACGGTGTACGGTAAGGGATTTTTCAACCATTAGCCTAGGCTTAGTCCTTAATTTTTAATTAGTAATGTTTAGTTAGCAATTCTTATTATGGTGAAGGTCTTGCTGTTTTTTTCAGCAATTTTGTAATTTTTGAACTGAAACCGGTTGAGCGTTGAATTTAGAGATATGGATAATTTGATTGTCTTTTAGGTTCGACAATTGCTTGCCGATGATTTCTTCACGCCGGATGAAATGTTGGGAGTTCGTGTAGAGATAAAGAACAGGGATCAGGATATTGTTGATAATAATCACGAGGTAAGTGATGGATTTCTCGATGTTTCAAAAGATCTAGTTAAATGTATGGATTGAGCGTTCGTGGTTACGTGGCTCCTTGCGACTTGTAGGTGGCTGCTCGTTACTGGTGGTATATTTTTTGCCAAGGTGTTGCTTCTGAAACTTATTTTTTTTTAAGATGCTGCGTATTAATAGGATTAAAAGGATTACGAAGATATAACTGAAGAGTTCTTTTTATTTGTTCTCTTGTTTCCACATGTATCACTTGGGTTTGTTTTCAGATACAAATGCAACTTCGCGTCTATGACGAGAAGAAGCGAAAACAATACAAATTCAAGGAGAACGAGGGTCTTCAGTTTGCTTTCGACATTGAAAATGACACTGCAGAGGAGGTAAGTGCTGATTAGTATTCCATAGTTGGAGATATTTACGAAAAAGTATGATATTGGTCCTGTTCAGAATAAATTTAATGCATTAGATGCGATTTGGCTATAAAACTTGTTTTATTAGTCTACTTACTGCACTTCGTGACTTGTTATTAGTTTGTTTCTCGAGTCCTTAAATTCTTTTGTTATTGCGTTTTTTCTTTTATATTTTCACTTCCTGATTTAGGTTGTACAACAGATGATTGAACAGCAGCACATTCCCGAAGAAGATACGCGAATGATTACGAAGCTGATCAAGGATAAGGTGGGTCTGATTCTGGATTCTGAAAAGGGAAAATTCCCAATTAACTTTTCCAATATATTGATTTTCGGGAATCTTACCTGCTTCTTTGGATTAGTTATTCATCGTTGTAAACGATACGTAAGCTCGACATCTAATCTGTTACTTTCTTAAAGCGAAATACCGGCCGGTTTTTGAAACGCATCGTGGACAACTGTATTCTTACGTATTTATGCTTAGTTGCTCGAATTTAGCTCGACTTTTTTTATTCAAATTTATGGTCATTTGCAGAAGCTGTATAAGAATGCTGGTGTACTCGATGTGTTTCAAAAACCGGCCGGTTTTCGCTTTAAACCCGTCGATGAATATTGATACTCTTTAGATCGAGACGTTCAAGCGAGACCGGGAGATCCGACAGGCCGAACTGCGTAGGCAACGAGAGGAGGAAGAGCGGAAAAGGGAGGAGAATGAAGTGAAGGTATGTAGTGAAGATTTTTTTTAGCGGTTTTCGGGCATTTTCGTTATTTACTCCTACGCTTATTTTTAGTGGCTTTACTATTTTCTCTTTTCTTTGATTTTCCAATTACAGTATTATCACCTTTTACCAACTGAAAGAAGCATGCAACTGGAAATAAATTATTATGATTATTACTAGTTAGATATACTCCCTTGTGTTTTGTGGGTGGGTGATGAGATAGAGAGATATAGAGATAGTGGAGAGTCAGGAGAGTCAATTCATAAGACATTCCTAATGTCGGAATTGTCTTATGAATTGACAATGTCCATACCAAATTTGGTATGGTCATTGTCTTCCGCTTATAAAGGAATTCGTGTGTGGGGGGGGGGGGGGTATTGTCATGTGGGGCTATGTGGGTGTCGGGCGTCGCCGGATAATACGTTAAAGGAGGAGGCTCACGAGTTTTAAGTGTTCGATTGCTTTCCTTTTTTCGAAAAAACATGGTAAATAATCTCCAATAACATGCATAACCAAGCACGGAAATACACTTTAAAGAAATTATTTAATTTAAGAAAACAATTTAATTTAAATAAACGACCGTATGTTTTTAAAACCACCAGTAAAAAACAAATATGCACGCAGTGTGCATAACAGTAAAACAGGCGTGCCTTTCTTTTGCACTACAAAGTACACAAGGCCGTTCGAGCGCATATTTTCCGCAACATATTAGCCCGGTATGGCCCGGTTATTTACACGGAGGCTGTTTTTGTCTGTGTTTTCTTACCCTGAAAAATAACTATAAACTACGGTGGTTTTTTTGAATTAATTTTTTAGATAGAATTTAATATTTACTAAAGTGTATTCCCGCTCTTTGTTCTGCATTTTATTGGTGAATATTTACCATGTTCTTTCGATAAAAGGAAATGAAGCGAACACTTAAAACTCGTGAACCTCCTCCTTTAACGATTTGTTCATTCAACAATGAAATAAATCTTTAGGAAGAGCTCCGCATTAGGGCCGAAGAGAAGAAACGACTGTTGGAGCAGATTGAGAAGGAAAAGAATGCAGTTCCGGCAGAGCCCGCTATAGTTGCTGCCCCGACTGAGTCACCGCAACAAACTGTGGCGACGCAGCAACCCGCGCCGCAGACAGCGCCAGCGGCACAACATACACAGCAACCAACGCAGCAACAACAAACGCAACAACAGACACTACCGCCGCCGCCCACTCCAGTGAGCGGCACAGATCTGGTTGATGGAGGGGATTCGCTTAGTCCTGGTTGGTTTATAGTTTATAATGTTACATGTGTGTGGGCAATTAGACAATTGATTTTTGAAATCATTGAGATTGAAGTGTTAGCGGTAGTTTGATGGAATCGGGAATAAGACCGGTGCTTGTTGTGTGCTTGTGATGTGCTTCTCAATTATTTTTGTTCTAATTGTAACAAGCCATTAGATTACGTCTTTCAGATGCTGACGCCAAGAAGCGCATTAAGAAGAAGCACATCGTTGTGGAGATCTTGAAGTTGGACACTCCGGAGCAGACGGGTGGAAATATGGTTAGTATTTTGAATTGCCATATTTTATTGCATTGCACTTTGTAGCTTTGGCTTGGCTCATACTTTGGCGACTTGATTTACAGCTAGACTGCTGTACTACCGAATGTGTAGTTTGTCCTAAGAATATCTTGAAACAAGTTACACATTTCGGTAGTCTGGTCTAGCTGTGCAGTAATTGAGACGCCAAAGTATGAGAATGAAAGCCGGCTTTTCTCGAGAGTCTAAGTTAGCTTCTAATATCTAATCTGGGATGTAGTGTGAAGAGTAGTTTATAGTATATGAGTATGTTATAAAAGTTTTAAAGTTGTTGTTTCCAGCTTGTCTCGTGTAAATTGGACACCCCGTTCAAGCAAGTGACCTTCCAGTTCGCTCCCGAACAGGACAAATCGGTGTTGATTGCTGAGAAACTCGTTAGTTAAATTATATGTATTTATTGTATGTTTTTAGTTAGTTTAGTACGGTACAGTACTACTTACGAATAAGCTGGGCATCGCTGTTGCTCGTATCCATTTGCTCATTTGCTCATACCCATTATAAGGCATTTTATGTAGTGCCAGCTAGACCGTCATGTTTGAATACTTTACGCGTACTTGGAATATGTAATGTGTTATTCATTGAACGATATCCGCTCTCAAAAGAATGCAAGGAAAGAATTTATCATATTTTTGTCCTTATCGTATACGGCATGCTAGAGCTTACTTCTATTTCAGTTGGATCAAGAGTGTATGACTGAATCACAAGTGCCTGTAGTGGTGGAACAACTGGAGAAAGTTATCAAGGTATGAGTGTTTTTTTTTATTAGCGCTCAGCGTTTTGTGCTACGGTTCGTGTTTCACCTCAATTGAACCATTTTCAATACACCAAAAAAATTTTTTTGGGGTACTGCGTCGATTCGTTGTTCGCTTGTTAGTTTAATCTATTCGTCTTGTTTGCAGATAGTAATTGATAATCCGAGCAATTGTGTCGGTTTGAAGATCACCAATACCATCGATGTACCTTTGACGACGAATGGTTGGTTTTGTTTGCAAATTGTTTCAATGTTGAAGGTTGAAGTTTATTGTGAAGTTCGAGTTCGAACTTCTAATCTGTTCATTAGGATCATTATTCAGTTACATAATTGACTCATATCCTGTGTATTTTATCTACTTTTGGTATCCCGTCTAGTGGTCCATCAATTAGGACATTTCCAGGAATATAACTAACACTTACTTGATTTACACCGCTTTCTGTATTTCATGAAACATTTTTTTTGTGAAATGTGATCGAAAAAATTGGGGTAGTGGAGTATTGGACGAGCGGGAATCGCACCCAGTCTTTGGTAATTCAAAGACCGGCGTTAGTGTTGCTCTGTTTGGTCAGGTGGTGTAGGGGTAGTGTTCTCGTTTAGTAACCATACGTATGTGGTTCAATTCCTGCTACTTCGTTCGTTTAGGTTCTTCGCCGCAACCTCCTACATTTGGGCCTTCGATAATCACGTATCCACCTCCCAAGACCCCGGTCGCTTCTGGACAGAATCAACAGCAACAGCAGACTACTGCTCCACCACAGGTAATACATGCGCTGCTGTTCGATATCCATTTAAAGCGGTATAACACCCGGTTTTTCAAACGTATGCTGGATACTCAGGTATGCAAATGAATATAATTAGACTAAGCAATCATGCAGTATTGCGCTGGTATTTGCACACACTACGTGGTTGCACCGTCCAGCCTACGTTTCAAAAACCGGATGTTATGCCACTTTAATATAACGTCAATACATCGGAATATTGTGTTGACTAAAATTAACTCTTGTTTCGCGACGCTCCGTTCTGTGATTTAATGCACAGGCTTTCTGAGTGAGCTTTATAATACTAATCTGAAACATTGTGTGTGGGGATGATTCATCTCTTGCTGATTAGTTGATTCATTGATCTGATCTGATCAATACGTACCTGCATTGGCTGAAGCTTTTTGATCTTTTTTTTGTAAGCGTTATGAAAAACTGTGAAAGTGTTAGAATAAGTGCATCCTTCTTTTACTGCGTTTGTCGTCTTGTGTCTTGTCTATGTATGACAATTTTTTTGAAAACAGTTAAAGCGAAATACTGGCCGATTTTTGAAAGGCATCTCAAATACTTGCATTACTAGTCTAGTTTTTATTCTAATTTTTACTCATTTGCATATGCTGCATAAGAAATCAGGTGTACGCAGTGCGTTTCAAAAACCGGCCGGTATTTCGGTTTAATGTTTAAAAATAAGCAGTTAATTTATTGCAGTCTGGTACTCGACCGCAACAGCAGCAGGATACGCAGCATGGTCAGGTACCGATGCCACAAACACCGTTATCGAGACAAAGCGTGCCTCCGCAAGGGACGGGAGAGAAGGTTTGGTCTTAGCGAAGCATTTGTTAGAATAATCATGATTTTGTTTTGCTCATGAGGGTAGTTCGCGCGCCTTTGTGTTACCCGAATAGGTTTGAATCTCTGGTTTCCTGTGAAATAATATTACGTTTTCGTAAAGTTATCCATTTTGCATCGGCCAGAATTAGACGTTGTCGCTAAAGCCCAGTCATGTCATTTTTCAAGCCTTTTTATCCTTCGGATGTTTGTATTCTTTCAGGCAGCACCTATTCCCTCACCATTTCCATCGCAACAAGCATCGCAACAACAACAACAACAACAAAAGACGCAACGCCAGCAATCTGTTGGCCCAGTGCCTCCGTCACCCGCGCCGTCGCTGACGCGGAGCGTGGAAGGATCGCTGCCGAATGAACAGCCGACGGTAGCTGCACCGCTCACGCAGTCGGCGTCGGCCCACACATTGTCATGTGTTGGATCGTCGACGTCAACCGTCGCCACGACGACCACGGCCGCGCAGTCATCGTCTGTAAATGGGGCCAACCCACCGGCTCCACAGAAGAAAAGCCGATTTCAGGTTTGCGTTATTGAGTGATTTATTGCATTATTGAGTGATAAGATACAGAAAAACAAGCGGATTTCGTGCAAAGCTACAAATACAAATATCGAATGGTCGTATTGATGCGGATGGAAAAAATGTTGTGATTTACACTTGGCTTTCGACTTTCACAAGAAAAACACGCTTACTCACGCATTAATGAATGGAAGAGCATTGTGAAGTTGTTGTTCTTAGTGTGGCACTTGTAACTCTATTATGGTTTCCTACACGACTGCATTTTTGTGTATCTTCTGCTTTCATTGCTACTCTGCTTTAACACGCTGTGTTGTCTAGGTGACACCGGCGCAAGTCGTACCGGCTGCAGCTGTCGCGACACCAATTGAGGAAGCGTCGTCGGAGGTTTGTTAATTTGTCATGAATTTCCTGGTCGTTCCTGGTGTGGTTATTTGCACAGCAATTCTCCCAGTTGTAGGGTTTCTTTTAAGACCTATATGATTTCTCGTGGGCTTTTTGTTTGTGAATGTGTGGTTCCTGTTGTGGTGTAATAATTTTCCGGAATCGGCCTGGGCTCCTAGCTCCTATATTTTTCGTTGTGATTGAACGAATATCTATGCTATGGTTACGTTGTGATTGTGTTGTAATTTGTGTTTATCCAGCCACAGCAAGCCGCATCAACCTGCAATGTTGTGAGTGCTGGCGCAGCAACAGCTGCTGCACATCTGCCATCTCCACCCTGTCAGCCTTCGACAACGACAACTTCGCAATTGGTAGCGCCCGCCTTGTCGGTGTCGAGCACCAACTCGTCACCGTCGAATACGGCACACTCGAATAACTCATCGGTGGGCAGTCATGGAAGTACACAGGGACGATTTATGGTCAGTGTTGTAGTTTGTAGTATGTAGTTTTTCCGACTTCCATCTTTACGTTTTCGGTGTATCGTGTGGTGGGTATTATTTTTTCGACAATTGTTGTGATTATACCGTTTTGGTTGTGTTAAGTTTGGACCCTGATAGTTTAGTTTGAATACATGATTTTAGTTTTGTTTCACTGTCATATCAAAAGGTACCAATGATGTGATGTGGATAGTATCATGTCATCAGCTTAGTATCATGCCATTACGATGGTTGCCTTCTTTAGGTGCATACGTACGGGGTTCACTTTATCTTTCTTTATCCTCATCTTTAGGTGCAACCAGTTTCGGGCCCTGTGACCCTAGCGGCTCCCATTCCCGATTCCGGAGTGTGTAGTGCCTCGAATTCGGTGCACGCCGCTGAGATACTGAATCCGCCGACCGCACTAGATGTACTTGCACAACAACACTCGCAAACGGTGAGTATGAATATGCGTCCGAGAATTTCTAAGATATTTGCCAATGGTCTCTGGGTAATTGTTAGAGCAATGTGTGCTACGGTCATCGGCTTAATGTCTGGTACTGTTTCTATTGAAACCATCCAGATAACGGGTGTGTTACGATCATTAGAGAAAGGTGTGCCACCTTTGACTTAGCCTTTGGTAGTAAGTGAAGCGACATGGTGGATGACAACGAGAACGAGTACAGAGGCCGTATTCACCAACAAACAGGAGCTCTCCCTAGGGTCACCAGCGCTCTGAATCTCTTCGGCTCCCGCACTCTCTACGCAGTCAGCTCCCTGGGGAGGCCAGGAGGACTCCATGCGTGTTGGTGAAGTGAATACGGCCTCGGGTCCATATAGGTAGCTATTTGAATGAAGCGGGTTTTTATAGTGGTTAATGTCCTGCTTTTTTCAGACCACCACACCTTCGCCTCCAAGCTCTCATTTCGAAGGCAGCCATGTTAGTTTTTTATTACAGTAGTTTCATAGTTTAAGTATAAGTGTTTAAGTATAGTTTAAGTATCGGCTGACCCAGTGCTTCTGGTGCCATCACTTACCGCCTACCCTCTTATATAAGAGTTACGTTCGTTGCTTCACAAACTTAACCCCGTTGTTTAGGATCAGACACAGACTTCTCTGCATCAATCTGCGCTGGCGCAATCACAGGTGTGTTTACGTTTGCGTTTAGTTTACCTTAGTTTAAGTTTACCACTTGGGACAGTAAGTGATGGAAAGGAAGTCAGCTTCTGTAGTTTTGTGGTCTATGGTCCTCGTTACGGTAGCCAGTGCACTACGGTCACCGGTTGTCTTAATTGATGCGCACTTACGATAATGTTGGCTGAGCGCGCTGACCTAGTAGAATTCCCAAATGTTGCAGAGTTCTACTCAATCAGGAGGACAGCACAGTAATCCACTGGCTGTTTTGGATAGTGAGCTACGGAAAGGTGAGACTTTTTGGATAGTGAGCTGCGGAAAGGTGAGACGAAAGGTGAGTTTGACAGTTTGACAACTCAATGAGTTTGACGAGTTTGACAACGTCAATAAGTCTAACAATAAGTGTAAAATGTTATGATGCAAGTTGGGTTCACTTCTAAAGTGAAGTGTACATTCGAGTTAGACGGACGAAGTCATATAATCTGCAATGCCAAAAATATTACGATTGGGGCTGATTGTTGGTTATCAACGTTGGACATTTTCAGCTTTAGTCACCGGCGGCTGTCCACTTTCGAGTTCGCAGTCCGCGCAGACCACCATCTGTTCATCGCAGTCGGCGGCTACTATTCCCGCTACTGCCTCCGGACCTGCCGCCCAGCCGACAGTCCCGGTATCCCTGCCGGCGCCCACATCAGCCCCACCACAGCCAGCCGCTGCCCCGGTAACATCCCAGCAGGCAGACCTGTCTGTTTCATCCACCACTGCCGCCCAGCTGGTAGGAGCCAGTAACTCGCTTCCCGGCACAGTCATGCCGCCCCCGATTCCGCACCCGCCTTTGCCACAGGTGATTTATGCTTATTTATTTCTGTATATTCTAACTATATATATATAATTCATGTCCACCAGTCGTCCTCATTCGCACCTCGAATGTCGTAATTTTTGTTATTTCCTTTTTAAATTAATTTCATTGAAGTCATTCTCGTTTGGTTTCTCGTTTATGCAACTATTGAAACATTGATCTATTCGGTGTAATCTAGCAGTCATGTCTCAAGTTCAATTTGTCCCTTTTTTTTAAATTAACAAATTTGCAGCCCTCACTGCCGCATACTCCTGCCGAAGCGGGCACGCACAACCTGAGCGAGTTGAACCACCGACTCTTGGAGTTATCGCAGAAGATGCATACGTGGGCTACAATAATTGTTGTTATTTTATTCAATCACTAATACTTTGAGCTTGATATGGAAAGCAGAATTGCAGAAGTGTAGAAAGATGCATGCTAATCACTCTCGATTAAACACTGTGGTGTTTCCTTTCCTGAGGCCATATCCACCACTCCGATTTCCTGAGGGAAATAGTCCCTGGGGACAGAAAATAGCATTCTAATGTGAGAGACGCAGAGAAAAAGACGGGGAATTCCCCATTGGGAATCGAGTGGTGAATGTGGCCTCTGATTTCACGTTCTTCTGTGTATATTTTTTCCTCAATCCTAGTTGCACTGCTCTTCTGGTAAAAGTAAGCATGTACATTTTTGAACTGATCGACGATTTTCAGTGACGAGGAAGACGGTGGTGGAAATGGTCCTTCTGCTAGTGCTAATACTGTACCATCGTCACATCAGACTGGTACCAATGTCCCGTTGGCTTCAGCTCTTTCACACAGCGCGCCGCCATCCGAGCAGGCGTCGGTGATCCATGTGGACACGCTGAATGGCCTGGCCAATGCGCTACAGAAGGTTGGCTGGGTATTTTTTTTTTGTCTTAACTTAGATTCCCACTAAAACAATGTTCAAACGAAGAATGTGAGTAGCCTGCAATGTGGTGAAAGCAACTCATTTTTGTGATTGACTCAAAATCGACGACTCATTGAATGATGCGCCGCGTTTCTCAAATGTCGAACCGAATCAGAGTCGGAGTCACTCCCGAACGAGGAGGGCACTCTGAATCGGAGTCATAGTGGGGTCAATGTGAAATCTAGCTCGTGTTGACCCCAGTCTAGCTTGCAACTCGTTCAACACAATAGGAGATTCAGAAAGAGTGGACCACGTTCAGCCAGTAGTGATCTTTTCTTTTCTTTACTCTTCGGTAACTAGCAGGCGCAGCGGTAGACGTAGAAAACGTATACCGGGTTCTGTTGTGCAAATGTTACACCTTACAGACCCCGCGGATCTGTATTGTTGTAACAAACAAATTGTTTAGGTGATCAATGCCGGCGACCACGGTCACGAGTCGGGTCGAATCACACCGCCCAATTCACTGCAAGACGTTCATGCGGCAGCTGCGAGTGACACGGTTGGTCATTATTAAGACTATGCTTGTGATTGTTAAAGGCCCGAATTCTAATGTTGTAAGTTGTAGTGTGATGTGTTCCCCGTTTTGAAGATACGCGATAGATAGGGAGCTACCTTTTCTTTCCCGTTTGTCAGTAGTGTAACTATAAGATAATGCGAATGATTGGTGTGGTGGTGAATGAAAGAATGTTTTTTTGTTGTTTGTGACCGAATGAACAAGATGAATGAAGTACCCCCGAAAAAAGTAGTGTTGTTCTTGGGAAGCAAAAGTTTATTTTATTATGGGCATATAGTCGCTTCTCTATAACATTGCGTAACACCTTTTTTATGTTTGCCTTCTCGTACTGAAGCTGTCGTGGTGTGGACAAGCTTTTTAACTATTTCAAAACCCATGTGTTTGTCAGTTTGTTTGTCAGCCACGTTACGGTAGCTTTGGTACGGTAAACAACAACAACTCATGCTTGCTTGTTTTGTGTTCAGCACCACCCCGCGTCGGAGCCGTCACTGACCTCGACAGCTGTGGACACCACAACCTCGTTACCGTCAGTGAGCGCGACCCCCTCTCAGATGACAGCCACGCTACCACCCATGCAACATCACATGAATCCGCAGCAATTGTGTCAACAAGCAGCACAACTTTTGGTTCAGTTGCAGCAACAACAACTTGAGGCGCAACAACAATTAACATCACCTGTGGAACAGCAAGGTCAACCACAACAAACTGCAGCTATGACTACGCAAGTTCAGTCCCAGCCGGCTCAGCAAACTGTAACAACTGCACCACATACCCCGGTACGTACTCCGGTTACGCCGGTACCGCACGAGGTTCCTACCTCTACAGCTGCTACTGTTAGTCAGCCATCCGGAGGTGGTCTACTGACGGGTGTGATGAGTTCGGTGTCACTTCCCGATCATGAGGATCGCGGAAGCACTGATGGTGACAGTGTCAAGGGTGGTCAGCAGAAGAGGAGCACGAGTGCGGCGGTGCAGCAGCACAAGCCGAGCACAGCGCTCGAAAATCTGCAGACCGCGTTGGTGAATACGCTGGGAACCCATGCGGCTGGTGGTACATCCTCATCCGGCAACCAAGCGCCTTCGGAAAATGGTCCGCCTTCGCCGGGAGGTGGCACTGGAGCGGCGAGACCTGTTGAGTGTCCATCCTCGCCTACATCTGGAGCTCAGTTCACGCTTGGCACCCCGCCAACTACGTCGACTTCGTACCCGCACTCGGAACACGAACACGACTTTGAGCAGGTTGGTTTTATCCAGTTTATCAAAATTGTAGTTTGTAGTCCTTTTTGTTCAAGCACCGCTTTTCGTGATGTGTAGTAGTGAAGAAACGGCAAAGCACTTTTTTGTTGTATGTGTTGGTGGTTGTTTAATATAATACTTCTCATTGGTTCGTGCTGTATTCGGAAAATGTGATGTGCTAGGTTATTAGATCTTTGTAAGTAGTCTGAACTAAAACCCTGTAGTTGGTACGTTCTTGTTGTTTCGCTGGTAGACGACATTCCTTTAGTTAACCTCGCAGTAAGCTAGGGTATAAATATCTAATGTAAATGAGTCTAAGTGCAGTGTGCTTAGTGACTGAGGGGGGTTCCTGGGACAGAAGCCGTCTTCACCGACACACAGGGAGGCCGTCCTAGGGTCACGAGCGCTCTGGATCTCCTCTGCTCTTGCACTCTCTACGCATCCTTTAGCTCCCTGGGGATGCAAGGGAGGGCTCCCTGCGTGTTGGTGAATACGGCCTCAGTACAAGGGTGGGTGTTGCGTGATTTTACGGGCCGTTTTGTGATCAGCTAAAGTCTCTTTTAGACCGACGAGGACTTTGATTTTGAAAAGGACGAGATACTGCGCATGATGCGGCAGCGACACGAAATGGAGTTGGAAGAGCTACGAGAACGACACCGAAAGGAATACGAACAGGTGGGTGCGATTCCATTTAAAGGGGGATGTGACACCTGGTCTTTGAAGCGCATGCTGAGGAATTGTATTCTCACTGTGTTCCCTTCTGTGCCATGTGGTTCGTCTTCATAAACGACGTTCAATATGCTGTGAACTTTGAACTCTCTAATTAAGACTAAAGCTGCTTGCATCAAAGTTGCGACCACATTTTGAGTGTATGATGTTAGTGTTGCAGATATGACCTCTGTTTTTCTCTCTCCTTTCATTTTTTGTTTCCTCCGCTTATTCGAGTTGTTTTTCAGATGTTGATGCAGATGCGGCACAGCCGGCAGTTTGCCCACTCGCAGCCGAATCGCGGCGGTGGGTTTCTGCCGTCGCTGCTCTCATCGGCTCTCTCGTCTTCGCTGGGACCATCATGTCCCTCCTCGCTCTCCCTTCCCTCGTCACCGCCGCCGATCAGTAGTGGATCAGCTCCTCCGTCTGCCCTGCCTACGGTAGGCAGTGGAGATGGATTGGCTGCCCAGCTGGCGGCCACTCTGACGTCATCAAGGCCCAGCTCACAGATTAGGCAGGCGTCGGCACCGCCGAGGCCTTTGTAACCAGGATGCAAGAGTTCTCGAAACGGTTCGTTGCTGGTCTTTATCTTTTGACCTTTCAATGTTTGTCTTTGGACCTTCCTTATTGGACTCTAACGAGTCCAACATGATTAGGCAACGGACGTTTTGGAGAACTGTTGTTTGTTCACAAATTTTAAAGTTAAGTTAGATTAAAAGCCGTTTCACGTTTGTGTCCTTCCTGTGGAATAATGAATAAGAGTTCGGTATATTTGTGCTATATTTCTATTCCTTTTCCTGTGCTATTTGCGTATTGTTTTCGTTTTCGGTATCACCTTTACAAATGTGTTTGCTATCTAATTTTGGTCTATAGTTCTGTATCAATAGGTTTGTGTATCTATTCTCTTCGAGCAAGGTTGTCTGTGTTGTTCAGATTTTAGCAGTGGTAGGGCTCAACTCGTTTAAACTATTTTAGCCCCCATAATATTGGTATTACCGACGTAATTATATGTAATTGGAATTTGGAATTGTTACCAAGTGGCTGGCGTAAGACAATTGGTAGAGCTATTGGTAATAACTGTTAACTGGTAATCTCCCCCATTTCTTACTCCACTGTTTAAGATGGGCTGAAGCTGGACGACTCCGCCCACGTTAGTGTATGTTTCTCGCACTTTGATGATTTTCGCCGGCACAAAAGTTGGCGTTTTTCCAGTTCTCAGCCTCCTCAGCCCATCTTAAATCATAGTTCCTCCTACGTTTCGGATTGTGAGCCCCAAATTTGAATACATTATATCGCCAATTAGCGTCCAATTACATATTTATACATGTGGGTGTCGTCTCTCTGACATACCTGTTTCCGCAAGTTTTATTTATCATTGGTTTTAGTTTATTTCGGTTTAAGTCGCCTTTCCTTATGTGTGTTTGTGTCGGATTCGATGAACTACATCTTTCAGCCCCCTTAGCCCCCAGTTTCTGGTTTTAGCTTTCTTCTTTCTTTCTTTCTTTCTTTCTTGATGATATGATATTGTGTTGTGATTTGGACTCGGCTAATATGCTAATTTTGAAGTATCATAGCTGGTACACCATGTTTAAGCACCAAGTTTGTAGGACTCTACGAGTTTGTTATGATTTGTGTAATATGAGGTTTTCCTGTTGTTACATGTACTGTAGCCTATATGCATTGGTTAATTTAGTTTTATCTTGCTATGTGGCCTTTTCTTGTAGTAGTAGTAGTTAGTAAGTGGGATTGAGGTTTGAGTAAAGGGATATGGATGCTGTGCGTCGCGGTATGAGTGGTTAAGTCGGTAGTTACCGTAGCCATGGCGAAGCTACCGTATCCTTCCTCTTCCTCAATCCCTGATTGGTCGTCACCGACCGTATATGCTCATCTGTGGTTTATATTATACTACGCTGTGTCTTCACATTAATTCGACGAATATTCCTTCTTTCTCTCTTTTCCTGCTCGTTTTTTTTCTGTTTGTGGTTCGCCCACCCGTCTGTGATATAACCGTTTGTTTAAGTGATCGCTTCCACAAGGGTTTAACTTTAAAGAGGTATGACATGTGGTTTGTGAAAAGGCACAGATTAGAAACCACGTGCCATACCGCTTTAACTTAGAACACTAGAGTAGAATTTGCTTGTGGAAGTGATTGCCAAAGATGCTTGCGTAGAGCTGCGCTGTTGGGTTTATGTTCCTGAGGCCATATTCACCACTCAATTCCCCACGGGTAATTCCCCGTCTTTTTCTCTGAGTATCTCGCATTAGAATGCTATTTTCTGTCCCCGGGGAATATTTTCCCGAGGAAACGGTGTGGTGAATATGGCCTCTGGTGTGAATGGTGAACAGAAACTCATTAGCGCTGTTCTACGAGTAAGCCTATATAATATTTAACTATTGAGTGTGCTAGGAGCTTCCGTCGGGTCATCGTTGTCTTTAATTATTCGTTTTTATTATTATTGTTCACTGTTTGTTTACGCTTATTTGTTTGGAGGAGGGGCATAGCTCGAATTACAGTAGTTAAGCTACAGTAACGGTACGTATAGCTGTCGATTAGTACCAGTGCACAATTAGTATTAAGTTAGTAGTCTACATAAGAGTTATCACGGTTACTATACCCCTCCTAACGAGAATGTCAGAAGGTTAAAAATAATTATACTCTTCTGTTCAGTAGCAATGGACCGTAGGCGTGTGCCCTAAAGAATTTGTGTGATATTTGACATTTCCTTTTTTATGCTTTGTATTTATGTACTTAGACTATTATTTAGGGCCCACGCCTACTGAAAGCGGAACGTGCATTTCCGGTTTTATTTAAAAATTAAGTGAAATTACTTGTTTTTGACGTGTATTTGTGTTGCTTGTGAACACGCATTCGTGAATGTGTATATTTATGGGCAAGTCTTGGTTTATAATGTCATGTGCTATATATTAATCCTGTATTTGCCCGTAAATGAAAAGCCTAACTAATTTCCGGTTGCTGCGTACTCTTTTCCTAGTTTGTCGAGTAAGTTCGAGCCAAAAATAAAACTATTAAAATTATTATGTCTGTCTTGTCTTATGTGTAATAATTAAAGTTCATGACGGGCATATTACAGTAGTTTGTTTTTAATACGAGATGGGGCTAATTAAATTCTGGCGCTTTCTCATAAAAATTGCACAACAAAAATTCAGAGTTACAACTTAGGACTAAGCGCCCCAATCATTGTTGTCTATAGCACTGAACAACAACTTTATTACAGTATGATGACAATTAAATTACCTTGTTAATTATGTCAGCGACTCAAGACATCAGAAAGACCAGAGACAACCAAATAACGGTTGCTGTGCAAGATCATCCAGAGAAATTGAGCGCTTTACAAATGGAAAACGTGACGTAAAGGTGCCTTCTACAATACAAATGGAAAACGTGACGTAAAGATGCCTTCTACAATAGTTAACATAGATACTACACTAACCAATTGTTTCCTACCTTGTTAATTATGTCAGCGACTCAAGACATCAGAAAGACCAGAGACAACCAAATAACGGTTGCTGTGCAAGATTATCCAGAGAAATTGAGCGCTTTTACAAATGGAAAACGTGACGTAAAGGTGCCTTCTACAATAGTTAACATAGATACTACACTAACCAATTGTTTCCTATACACAGCACTGGTATAACTGAACAAAAAAATCACACAACTCACAGGAATAGATATAACCACAATGTACAGTAAAATGACAAGATATTTAAATAGTCATGTAAATATTGGCAAACGGGAAAATTAGAAAAAAAAATGATCTACACACAATACAATATTACAATTGACTAAAAATTTGTAAACAACATATAGTTGTTCACAGCACAACAAGAAGGGGACTCATATCAAAATGTAAAACTATACAAACTCGGCACTAACTTATTAAATTGAATGCAAACTTAAAAACATCTGGAAAAATGGAAAGATTGTATTATGTATGGCATTACGATAACAAAATATTAGAATAGACCAATAGTTCACTATTAACAACTCTCGTGCTACACCCTGTGTTACTATGGTAATAGAGTAATAGTAGTTAGATCGCTGATGAGAACATACATTAGAATCTATAGAATCTATAAGGAACATACTAAAGCGCAGTGCTGACACTAAAAAACATAAATGGACTAGCTACTACGAGTACAGTCAGTCGAAAAAACTAGGTTATAAACTTATATAAAAAGTGAATATTCAATCAGCAACAATGCAACCAACCCAAAGGTATTGTACACTTTTAAAGAGCATAACAGCTGATTTTTGAAAAGTATGTTGGACGCTGTATTATGCAGCTAACTGCGCGATTTTTTATTCCCATAATATTCATTTGCATACAACAAATGAGAATGCAGTTGTCCAGCACACATTTCAAAAACCGGCTGCCATACCACTTTAAGGTTGCCATTCTGAAGTTTCTGTCACCATCTCATCCTCATCCGCTTCCGCAACAGCGGATGCTGCGGCCGCTTCGGCCTGCAACTTCCGCTTGGCCAATAACTTGTTATTGCTCTCCTTTAGACTCTTGATCTGGATACTCTCGGAGCCCATTCGCATTGAGGCGAGTGTTTTCTCCATTTCATCCTATAAAAAGTAACCATATAGGAAACCAGTCGGCACACGCCGCCTGAGGCGACTTACATGGAAATATGATTGGTTTAGCATGGGCATACTTATGTACAAAGTTTCAAACGTATCATAAGAAATTCACATAATAGGAAACAATTGCATATGCATACTTCGATAATGAGCTGCGACACTCTTTTTATACCCGAACACGCGGAACGATTGTCGAAAATTTGCATTTCCGTAACGCACATCGGTACGCAAATTACCCTACAGTTACTCTTTTAATAATAAGATTACTGCAACATTCGTAAACACAGAGCAAATAGGTACCCTATCACGTACCACATATTTAGGTACACTGCGGTGACTGAAATCACTCTGCAGCTGATAAACAAGGGAAAGATCCATAGTAAAGGAGTAAAGTTAAGAATGGTTCATATTACAAAACTGAAACCTTCAACAAGTGCAAAATAAAAATAAGCTACAGTTTCACTGTTTTCAGCGAAAACGACGTAGAGACCAAATTCAAAACCCCGTGTTTCAGAACCTCTATAAGTTACGCCAAACGTATAGTCGACAATATACCGCTGTTGGCTATTGATGAATTGTATTACTACCAATATTATTAATCAATACGAGAGACACTCTAACGTCAGGCAGAAAAAATATGTGTAGGCGCAAATATGCAAAAAAATGTATACCCGATTTAAGGTGGAAAATGAAATAAATATAATTTAAAAAAATAAGAAGAAACGTCGCGGACTCGCCTGCATCTCTCCCCACTGTGGTTTCTGGTCTTGTAACATTCCAACCGTGAACAAAGGGGTGTCAGGCACCCTTTGGTAGTGTGTGATCCACTTATGCTCCATGATCTGCAAAGGGAAGTGAATGATGAAAGGAAGTGAATGGAAAAGTAAATGCCAACATGAAATCGGATAGGTGGGTAGACCTCTCAACGTGGAGTCCCTCCCTTTTAGCATAGGTATACAGCCTACTTTGGTAGGTATCTTTTGGCAACTAAGCTAACGAGACCACATCAACATATTCAAGACGCATGGCTAGGAAAACCAATAACCAACCAACTCGTTCATAGCATAATCATAGCATAAACGAAACCACCTCCCAAATTTGCATATTGCATAAGTTTATCAGTTTTGCATAAGTTTTAAGTTTATTAGAAATGCATAAACTCGAGACTTATGCCCTGATAATGATCAAACAGCAATAAATCAATGTATTTACCTGTTGAATCGTATATCTCTCCGATGGGTCCGTCTTTAGCAGACGTCGAATGAGATCTTTGGCTGAATAGGGGGAAAAGTTACAGTAAGTTACAGTACCATGAAAAAAGTGAAGCATTCCATTTACTACACATTAATAGAAACCATACTGTCCACTTGGCCTTCATTTTCCATCATGCAACTCACAAAAAAAGTAAAGTTATAGTTCACCCAACACTCACGGCTCACCGCTCAGAAAACCAAGGAACACAATTAAAATTAGCATACCGGCTTCTGAAACAGAGTCCCATTCCGGGCTCGGGAATCCATATTTCCCAGACTTTATGCGATTCTTCATTCCCGGGGACATTGCGTGACCGTGCTCCGAGAAGAACGGTGGATAGCCACACAGCCTGTAGACAGGAAAATAATAAAAAGAGGTTAGAAAGAAGAACAATAGTTGGAAGAAAGCAGTGTTGCAGAAAAGGGGCAAGGAACGAAGGAACCCCGCATTAAGTCCATAAGCCTATGGTTCGCATGTTCGTCAAGGTACACACTTGCAACTTTCAACGCTAAAGATACTAACAAATGGCATACGCGATGAGGTGATCGGTCCGGTCCCAGGTACGCAGCGCAGGTACGAAGTGCAAATTAAAATAAACACAATAAAACTCACAGAATATACATGACGACACCAATCGACCAACAATCGCACGATTTGTCATACTTTTCAGAACCGAGCATCTGAAAGAAGAAACCAAGTGAAGAAATAATGAAAATGTTCCAGCCGGAATTCAAACTTCAAACCCAGTAATTAAGCGTTGTCTACAGTGGCAGTGGCAGACATGTATACAGTGGCACAAACCTAGTTCAACAGAGCAAGAGTAAGAAAGTGTAAAGGGTATGTATATCGTCAAGAATATTTAATCTACAAATAGCAATATCTAGAACCTGACCTCCGGCGCGCAGTAATACGGCGTGAAGCATGCCGTCGACAGTCCTTGAGGCTCATTCTCATCGGTCTTCTTTGCGAAACCAAAATCGGTCAGCTTCAGAACACCGTGAGTGCCCTCAATGCTGAAATAATATATGATACCCTAGCTGATAAAGTAAGACATAATGGATAGAGAGAAGGTACGTAAAGGAAGTGTCTTTAGAACTGTTATACGGGTAAAGTTAGCGACCGCACTCTTCCTGTACCTTTCAGCCCACCAGACATGGCCACAATAGAATCAATGAAGAAATACTAGTAAAAGATACATTTGTCAATTTAACGCTCCTAAGTTCCGAAACAATCAAAGAAACAGAACAATATCAGACCAAACCCAAGTCACTCGTCAGAAGTCAAAACCTTGTAACTTGTAACTAAAAAAAAAATTACGGCACTTACGTATACAACAAGTTCTCCGGCTTGATATCTCGATGTGCAATGTTCATACTGTGGAGGTGATTGACTGCCGAACACAGCTCGTACATGATCTTGGCCGCCTCGCGCTCTGTGAACGCATTCTGTCCACGATCCTATAAACATATCAACAAATTCAAGATTGCCAAAAAATTGTACTTATTGAGCCTTTTTCAATGGCACCTTCTTATTATTGCAATCGATGCATTGCCCTGAAACACCTACACTAGGGAGTAATCGGCAACGAGTGTAAGTTAGCCAGGCCATACTTTGATTTTAGTACGAGATTTATACCATAATCCTAGTGTCTTACATAGTGTGCTTACAGTATACACATTCACGCTCCGTGCCGTGCGCATGCTCCTACACTCAGAAACTACTCCTATCATACGTATCATTACACAAATGATACCATAGTACCATTCATTGTATTTTAGAAACATATAACAGGACGAATAACAACACTCCACATGAGCAAAACAATGTTTTTGACCATAAATCTATCTACCTGAATCCTGTTGAACAATTCTCCTCCCTTCATCTGCTCCATAACAACAAGCAAACAGGCCACCTCATTGTAAGTGTTCTCGTACACATCGAGCACTTTGACAATATGCGGATGTCGCGATGCCATGTAGTGCAGTTCAACCTAGAAACGATAGAAAAACGTAAGAGTTGGAGCTATTACTTCCTTGATATTATCGTTGAATCGTATACTTTCAACCTTGACGTAGAGCCTGACTCTAATAATGACAGTTACTGTAGTTACTGTCGTTTTATTTGACGAGCGTTACAGATACAATTGAAATGTAAGAAAACTGATCCAACGGTAAGAGACAAAGAGACGAATAGAAATAATTGTAAAAAAACGCACCTCTCGGCGGGCTTTTGGGACATCTTTAAGGACTTTCAGTGCAAATTTTTCGTTTGTCACGCGATTCTCGCATTCGACAACTTTTCCATTGATTCCAACACCGAGCACATACAAAACAACAATATAAACATGCAATGGATCGAAAAATTACTCGCCAGCATGTATGGTAGGACAAAACCGCAATTGCGAAAGTCAAATTTCTTACATACTCAGTATTCCGAATATCCCAATAGACTTCACTACATACTCAGCACTTCCCACTAGAACAGACCGGTTTTGAATTTTTATACGCGCAGGTACGGTACGGCACAACCCGTACGTACGCAGCACATGAGTACAATGATCTATACCCAATACAGTACTCTACCCTCTACCCTGGATTTCGCCGAGCAGCCCGACAGTACGCAAAAATAGACAATATAAATCGACGATCGCCTATCAATATTTATCAAGCGGTATTGCACGCGGTTTGTGAAACGTGTAGTAGACTACTGAATATTATAAAGCGGTATTGTACGTGGTTTGTGAAACGTGTAGTAGACTACTGAACTCACATTTCGACTAATCCTATAGTCTTGCGTGACTGGATGTATGTAAAAAGCCATCGTGTCCAAATTGGTTAACGTTCTTCCAGAAGGCTGCGGCCGACGTTCAAATGGAGGTCTTGGTGACTTCTAAAAAGAAAAACAGTTAGAATCAGGCGATCGCCTGTCAATCTTTACAAAGCGGTATTGTACGTGGTTTGTGAAACATGTAGTAGACAACTGAATTCTCATATATTATATGTAATGTAACATGTTTCCTTGCGGCTCATCGCTCATATGGGCAGCAATAAATATGCATAGAATAAATGGGAATGGAGTTATCACAAATACGTTTCAAAACCACGCGATATACCGTTTTAATTCACCACACTTATCCAACGGAAAGAAACCACCAGAAAATTTTCTACCATACTTAAACCATATCAAAGGCAACAAGTACACACTAAAATATAAACAAAGAAGTACACAACGTGGCAATAAGTGTCATGAGTGGGAACTTAAAATAACCATGCAAATGGACAGTAAGAAAACATAAACGTAATCAAATTTGCATTCAGTTATATTTTTGACTTTTCGAGACGGAAATAACGACTTTTCAAAAATTAACAAGCGTTTGACTTCGGCGCATATTACGTCAATGCATACAACACATAAAGGTCACTACCCTTACACATCATTATTGTCAAGACAATAGTTATTTTCATCGCATTAAAGCGAAATACCGGCCGGTTTTTGAAACACAACACAACTGGACTCTTACGGATCTATGTGCTAATTTACTCGAATTTAGCTCGGTTTTTTATTCTAATTTATCCTCATTTGCATAAGCTGCATAATAATGATGGTCTTCTCGATGCGTTTCAAAATCCGGCCTGTATTTCTCTTTAAACACACCCAATAAAGATCAAGACTCGACAAAACAAGAGTACAACAGCACGCAACAAATATTCAACACTTACCTCAGAAGTGAGTGTTAATAAGCTGTAATCAATGAGATTCACTAATTAATTACGAAACAACAATAAGGGATTAGGCATCCATTCATTGTTATCAACATTAATCAGAGGCCGTATTCACCAACACACGGAGAGCCTTCCGTAGGCTCACGAGCGCTCTGGACCTCTTCTGCTCTCGCACTCTTTAGCTCCCTGGAGAGGCCAGGGAGAGCTCCCTGCGAGTTGGTGAATACGGCCTCAGTACAAACGACATTCTCGTTGATGCAAACTAATATAATTTATCAACTTAGCTACCGTAACGCTTGTGGATATTTGACAAAGAGGATACTGTAAGCTGATAATAATGTTAATTAATAAATGTATATATTACTTAATAAAGATAAAAAAAAACTAACTCGTTCTGCCGATTTTCTCTCTTTTGTTTCTTTCGCTCGAGCTTATTTTTCTCTGTGGGCTGAATCTCCGTTTCCCATCAGTCCATATGGCACAGTTGGCTGGGCTGGATACATTTAACACATTAAAACTATTTTCAATATCAATATAAACAAACATAAATCAAAAATCGAATATATTAAAAAGAACAAGAATTTCCGTATGTAACAACAGTAATTGGTACAAATGAAATTAGCATTGATGCATGTAACAATGTGAAAAAAAAACACGATAAGGTAGAAGTTTGGGCATAAAACCCGCAATAGTCAGCTCAAAGCAACAATAACGAAAAGTACATAATATAATTTTTTTATTATATCACATCACATCCGAAATTTGCTTCTCTCACAGCAATATCATAATGCGATAAAAATTTGCCTCCAGATTATATCGCTCAATGAGTACTATATAAACCAGTTGCTCCTCTTGTCAAAGCTCTTACAGTTAGCAAAACATAATAGAGTATTTATGTTACACTTCGCGCGAATTCACCGCGAAAGTACCATCCAAGATCACTTCTCCATTTTCGAGCAGTTGTAAAATTCCACTATGGGAAACTGCGATAACATTTCGCATGCGAAAGTGCTCGAAAACGTAACATAAATACTCTGCAACCTAATTACATCATTACATGCATATAAATATTCGTACTGCTTCTCTTAAAATTTAAAGTATCTCAAAATTCGATCACTATTACGATCACTCGGTATCTATAAAAAGGGAGCTCTACAAATAAATTAAAATATAATAAGTGAATAAATAAAAGCATTTAATGGGCGGTCTGAGAAAAACACCAAATATATTATGAACATGATATATAAAGCTAAACTCATATGAAGAGACGGTCTCAATGGAAACAGTTACCGTACTAAACTATCTCGCATCGACAAATATACGGTATCTGTTAGCTTCAGTCAGAATCAAGCATTAGTGCTTTCCTTGTCCGAACCCGAAGATGATCCCGCCTTTGTTCCCTGCGAATATAAAAACATTTCAAACAAAAATTTAGTCCCCTGAACAACATGCTTTAGCATATCAAAGATGAAACTTATTTCTCACTACATAAACTTTTCTAATTCAAAAATTCGTTCAACAGCTCTTTCAAATGCGAGACGCTAGTGCTTTAGTACAAATAATACTACTGTAATTTTCATAAAATAATGCAATGGTTTTTAACCTTTAACAATAATTTACATTATCTATACAGTGAGCGATTGCACTGCTGACTGTTCTCCGACAATGCCAGTCGATAATTAACAAACATTATTATAGAATTATAGATAAGACATTAACTTACTTGAAGAATACGATCCAAATGAGCACCAGCATCAGCTGGAACAGCAGCCGCTCCTCCAGATTTGGCTCCAGGCTTATCCTTAAAAAAGAAGTCGTATAAACCAATAATCTTACTTGACTTGAAACTTGAAATACTTCTCGCCTTACAGGGTGAAGCGGAATGACGAGCTGTCTTGGATGTGTGCCGGACAACTGCATTCATATGTGTTATGCACAAACTGTTCTTCATTCGATATTCGATGGCGGTAATACCCAGAATTACACGGAAATTTGCATACGTATCAGCACATGTTTCCTGACGTCAAGATATGTTGACTTTGCATGTGAGGTTCCCCCCAAATAAGAGTGCGTTGATTAGTAAGAGGATGCGATACGAGCAGCGTAAGACAAAATGAGAGAGTGTGTAAAGAACGAGACTTAGAATACCCTAGGGGTACAAAAAGGCAGATGGTAGGGGGTTCCCCCTTCCCCCTAAATGTTAGGGGGAACCCCCTTTTAGTTTGCATACCGCTATTGCAAAATATTGCAAAATTCTTTCTCTTTTTTTTGCCACGCACCTTGAGTAAATTGGAGAAAAAGTTGGCCAATGGCGATGTTCCATCCGCTTCCTCGAGTTGAGGTTTCTTCTGCTGAGGCGTGGCCGCAATAGGAGCCGCAGCCTGCAGGTCCATGATGCGTTGGAGGAATGCCTACAAGGAAACTTATGTTCGAAGAAGCATAGAAAACACAACGCAGGTCTATTAGACAACTAGACCACTGGCCCTTCAAAAATTGGACTGCTAACAGCTTGGTAACAGGAAATAATTACACAAAAAGCAAATAATACACACAGAGCACAGACAGAGCACCGGACCGAGACACAGGGTCATAAATTCTCCCCCTCCCCTCCTCCCCACTTTCCAGCAAGTTTTCACAGATGTTATCTGTTATCAACGCCCACCTGATTATCCTCTGCCTCAATGAGGGGCTCTCTGAAGGCTGGGGTCTTGTCTCTTGTTGGTTCCAGAGGCACATCGATGTCAGATATTCCTTCCTAAAAGTGATAGTATAGTGCAGTAAATCGTGTGATGTTCCAGTAAACCCTCAACTAAAATATTAAAAGACATACCATTGCATAAATACAACACAGTACTTCAACAGAATGTGCAGCACCGACGAAAAGTAATTAAACCAACACAAACTATCATAAACGTCAAATTTAAATCACATTCCGCATGGGAAATGCCTCAGTGAACGAGAGAATATAAAATAACAAGGGCTACGCAAATGAAGTCCGCAACAAAATAACCTAATTAAGTACAAAAAAAATAAATGACTACCTTAATAATCTCAATTCGCTTCTCGCCATCCCATCCAGCCGGAATGAACATCGTATCCTTGTCAATTGCCTGCGCGGGCTGCGTGAACGGCAATCCAAAAGCACGATGGATAATGTACTGAAACAGGCGACATATAATATGTTATATGTATTAATGTAAAATTGTTTATGTGATATTTCCCCAAAAACTCTAACCCCGCCACACACGAGCCTTTCAATCTTGCCTATCCAAATAAAATATCTCGGTTACTGGTTTTTAGAAAGAAAATCAACTCTCCGGTCAACAACGCAATAATGCCGATGACAAACTTCATGGCATGCTCGAAGAAACAGATCGAATCGATCGAAACAGATCGAGTCCATTTTTTTACATTAGAAAAGATGCTAAATAATGAGCTAATATTAATATCGTAATATGAGTGGCAACAACCTTGCTGAGTAGGTGCGTGTTCTTAGCATTCTTTGTTGAAGTATAGACCAGAGCAGCGCCGTGCTCCAGGCAAAAACGCCTAATTTGAACAAGGAGACGGTCCGACTGCTGGTCCGACATTTCAGCACCTGAGATATTAACACTATATTAAAAAAAACCAATAAGAGGTCAAAACAAGCTCATCCCACTAGGTCAAAACAAGTTCATTCCACTAGGTCAAAACAAAAATAGAAATAAAACAAAAATTGAAATATAATAAACCTACACAAATCACTTTTCGTCACGGCAACAACCATACTCACGCCACAGTTCTCGGTGAGCACTCCTTGTTCAAGGGGAAGGAGACCTTAAACATTAAAGTCAAGGTACATCTTCGAGCATTTACGATAATCTTCTCCCATAATGTATCGCATCTAGACAATATTAAACACTAAAGTTCAATCCACTGCAACGAAGTATTTAAGTGCACAAATATACGTATAACTCAAGTTTTCTGGATTTTCCGGTTTCCCCATGTATTTTTTTTATGACAATATAGAGTTTACAGAAATTTAGTTTTATTAAGAAAAATGTATACACGAGAAAACTAGCAACATCTCGCGAAGAAAGCAAAGTAGCACGGTCGTATTAACCTAAACCAGCCGGGACATATGGCATAAACCTCGCCGGTGAGTCCGGAGGTGGTTCGTGAAATTACTGATGAGTTTCTCATGCAACGTCAAAGCTTTGTCATGACTATTATTCTAATCGTGAGATGGTTCAGCCATGATCCCTCCAAATTTAGGCAATATTACAATTCCGGAGGTCGTCCGCCGGTGAGCTCGCAGGTGGGCTTATGCTATGAAGGTGGGCTTAGGCTATGAACGTTTACATCTCCATGAAAGTTAACTTCACAAACCAGGGTCCTCAAGTCCGGGAGCCATCGATGACGTCATCGAGCATTCAATTGGCTCCACGTATTCTTGCCAATACCGCTCCTCTGAAATACTTATTCTTACTACTATGCAAAGTGGAATCGCCAAGATAACCAAAGTGTCAACGATAACCCCAGTTCCTTACATAGGGTATCGAAAGACTAATTTTAAGAATTCCCCAATTCGACCCCTCTTAGCATAACTGCACAATAATGCAGATACTTGAGATGCGTAAAAACCGGCTGATATTTCGCTTCAAAGATCAAGTGGCAAAAGACTCGAATATTAGAGTTTGGCTCATCAGACTAATCAGATACTCTCCAAAAATAAATTCGTCCACCCTTTTTGTCTAGAAACGATTCGGTGTTTCCAACGAATTTCTCACTGCTAGAGCAAGAGCATAGAGCGATTTTTCTCGCACAAGTATAGGCAGTTACTGAATTGTAACCACTGAACTTGGTACGACTATGTCTCAATGGTGAAACATAAGCTTTATGATGTCAAAAAAAACCCACGAGCTTGTTTCGCCTCGTTGATAGTGTTTTTCTCGTACTTTGCACGAACTTGCTGCTGAATAATGTTGGCCCAGCGACGGAGTGAGTGAATAATACCTGTAAAAGAAAAGCATAGACGTTCATTCGTGAAAATTGCCAGCCAAAACACCTAGGGTAGATAATTCACGTAAATTCAATATTCAATAAATAATTCAAGTAAAAAAATAAATAAAAAATAAAAATTCACGAATAATGTTTAGCAATAACATGGGCAGAAATCGGCGCGCAATGTCACGCAAAATTCTCTTTATATTTATTGGCTTATTGGCTACTGACTTACACTACATTTATCAAAGCATGAAATTCAGCACTACATTTATCAAAGAAAAAAGGAGGATTTATCAAAGTATGAAATCAAGTGTTTTACAACAATTACAAAACAACTACTTGTGGCATTGGACATTGCCTACATTGTCAAATTCCTTTGTTTTAATAAAAATGTTCAATATACACCTTTGATGCACGTGACATACAGTATCTGAGTGAAACGAATCATTATCTATACATTACGACCACTAAGATATGCAGACTATCACCGCGTGGGAAGCTGAGCCTCCTGAATGTGCTCAGCCTGTGTAGGTTTCTCTCTTTTCATTTTGATTACCTTTGGCATTGTTTTTTTTTAAATATAATATATATCAGTAAAATAAAACACTTACCAGGATTGTCAATTGAAGCCACTAGTACGACCACGGCCTTGGAAGGGGTTGAATTTGGAAGTGCGAACTTCAGAAGAGGTGCGAACACTTCATTACCATCCAGCAACCAAACCTAAAAAAATTTTTTTAAAGGAACAGGCCCATCAAAGTAAACCTATATTTACGATACGTTCATAATGATTATAAATCAATTTGCATATACAACTTTGAAATCTGAAGTTTTACGGTACGAATATACGATGAGCGCATCGGGAAAAGTTTCCCAGGGTGAATGTAGGTAAAATTTGGTTTGTATATATTGTAATAAAAATGCTTTATATTAATTATGAACATATCGTAAATATAGGTTTACTTTGATGCCTGTCCCTTTAAAAACTCAAATCAAAAATAGGCTGAATGCTGAATACTTGTGTACACGAGATTACGCTTTATTATCATGGGATAAAGTGCGTGAACTGTGAAGAACTATTGCAAGAAATTAGTTGTGATCTTACAAAGAGCAGAAAGCCACACGCGGGTTACATTCCCATTCTTCGAGTTTGTTGATAGGGATAAAGGCTTACCGGAAGGGTCAAACTATCGGCTAGCCCGAGAGCGCCAGCCGTTCCCAGTGAGTAAGCGTAGCTGCTGTCTCGCACGTCATTTTGCACTGTTAGAAAATGATACTCGAGGGCACATCCCTTAAACGAGTATATACAATTAATGCGTAAATATACGCTTTTACAACAATAAATAACATTAATGGACAGACTGAGTCGTTCTTTGAATTTACAATTTTCGTGCCACTTTTTTGAAAGTAGAATGTATAGTTTCGCGACTTGTCAGCCTGTGCTCCGCGAAAAAATTCAAATAAGAGAGAAACAACAAAAAAACGCACCTTGTTAGAATTGTCGATCTTCTCCAACTTTGAAAGAAGCGATGTCTTTCCTGATTGATTATCACCTAAAAAAACCATTTAATCATTGATCGTAAGGATAAAAATGCATTAGTGGAGCTGGCATTCTTTCCAGCCTGAAAGCAAACTATTCCCAATCTCAAATATAAGACAAAGATTATAAGGGCCCACCAAGTACGATGACACTTCCTCCCTGAACATTATTCCTTGATTTGGCGCTGACTTCAGTAAGGATCTTTGTCCTAAAAGCCATAAATAACAAGCCAAACAGAAGGCGTTACGATATAACATGCACACATAACGTGACCATGAAGGTCACACGTGTGAATGGCTTGCATTACTCCAACAGCTGACAAAATAAATAGGATCCAGAACAGCGAATACACAGTAAGTGAAATTGGGAAATCAGAAAACACCTACCAAATGTTTTCCTCCGTTTGTACGGCGGCTGCAGGCGAAACGGGGGGTTGATTGAGGCTGATGTTAGCCAGCAACTCCGTTTCCATTGATCTCTAAAAATATGTTGACCGTTGCATACGAATGAACCATCATAGTAAAGCGCAAAAACACGTTCGTGGAGTACATCGTTAGACAACAAAATGAAACAAGCAACCGCAAAAACATATTGTAGAGGGAGACCGCAATGACGCGCACGAAAATGCAAAAAAAAAAAAAAAAAAAATGTGCATAACTACTGTAAATCGTGTTGTTTGTGCAACTTCTACAGTAACATGCACAATTCGAGTATATAAACATGAATGGGCGGAGTCAAAATCCGTGCGTATGTTGATTTTTTAGAACCGCACTATTTTCAAACGAAAAGACGACATCTAGAAATATAGTTCACTGTGTGTGTACGGTAGATCTATTTACGTAATTACGTATCTGCGAAATTACGGTAGTTACGAAAGGAACTTATTTCTGCTTTTTTTTTCTTCGGGACATTCTTTTATGATACTTGTAAGCCCCATTAATTGTATGCTAAACAGGTATAAGTCGCGCAGCAATAATTAGAGCTAATTCCATTCTTTGGTTCAAATCTTATAAAAGAGTAGCTGTAATGTGAGTTAGGTCTCACGTTACGGATATCATTAGAATAAATTGTTGCGCTGGTTTATAAAAAAGGGCGTCGAGCTCAATCGAAGTTCACTATGCAAAAGAACTTATGATAGTTTTCATTCACAAGATTGTCATCTATGTTGAAGAATTTTCATAAATATCGAAAGACGCCTCAGGCGGCGTAGCCGGTTGGTAAAATTATAAAAGAAAGGAACCTTTTTTCGTGTAACTATGTGTACATTATTAACCAATTCACACCCTCTCTTTCCTCTAATTTGAGCTAATTTATTTTCAAATTCAAATAATACCAGCTTAGTCCCCGACTACCCCGCTCTGGGAATATAGCGGAACTCACACCTTGGCTTGGGACTAATGCCTCAGGGGGAAAAATACCCACCCTTTGGCCTCCGATCATGGCTCTTGGAATGAAAAACACTATTTGGGGTCAGCCCCGCCCCCTATACCCATATCCATATCCGCATACTCATACCCGTACCATTCTTCCTGAATAAAGTAGTGATATTTTTACTCACAAGTCACAACGTTTCCCCTTTCCTTATTATTTTATTGATTTTACATTCAAAATCGATCTTCCCGCCTAGGGTCAGTGCCGCCCCCAATCCACCATACCATATCCGTACCATTCCTACTCACACCACATCCCCTTCACCATACCATCTACCCTCACTCGTTAGTCGCTTATTGACTTTATATTCAAAATCCACCTTCTTATGATTTAATAAAATATAATATTCCCATAGTAATACACTGCAACATCTACTGTTCCTTCACAGCTCCCTGTCTTGATTATTACAATAATTCTAAAAATTAATATAATATAATACAATAATACTATTCCATATTATGGTTATGCATTTGTTATTTGTATAAAAATTTTCAATATTATCCGAGCCGCAATTGTCGTTTTTTATTGTTTTCTTCAATCCGATTGACCTTGTATTATGTCGAACCTGATGGTAAACATTTCAGAAAATATGCCGGAGCCCTGTCTTGAACTTGGAAATTTTGGGTTGACGTGACGATCGATGAAGACCGAATTCTGGAATACGAACGGCGGATTCCAGGTTACGAACTCAACCGCTCTGGGAAGATTGGAGCATACCCACATCCTCTTCTCCGCCTCTGCGAAAGAAAACACCATCTCTCCTGGTTACTGTAAGTTTTATATTTCCCAGCATAGTTCATATTATTATCTTTCTTACTTTCCCCCACTCATTTTCATTCTAGTCTTTATCCATTCATTTCAGAGTGATAATGTGCGATCAAGAGATGGGTGACGAGGCCGTGCGCTGTGCCCCTCAAGTCTGATACACCATAGAGACTGAAGATAAGCTTGCCGAACCTTCCCAGCCAGCTCCTCCGCTGATCCCAAAGAAGACAAGGTTTTTCAAAACGCCCAAGGAGACTCCCGTACTGTGCGTTTAGCATTTACTGTTTTTCCTTCAACTTACTATAGTCCTTTATTTGCTTTTGTATTTCCTTTACCTTTAGTAACCTCACATCTGTTCTTTTTTATTCAAAAATTAATGTGTATTTTTTGAAATCTTAAATGATCTCACTTCTCAAAAATCCTAAATATAAACTGCCTCCCTCTGCTTAAAACGGACTTATATCTTTACTGTTATCATAAAGCTTTGTTTTCAGTGAAAGAATTTCTACCGATTGTATATTCGAGGGAGACAGTCAAAAGAAGGATGAAAGCTTGTATGCATTCGACCCCTACCGAAGTACGCACAAGATCATATCCGTAAGTTGACTACTTTAGAGAATGTGAGACTCGTATTTATGTTTAACATTTCATTTCATTTCGTATCATTTTTTGGATGTTAGTAGTGTGCATTGTCTCATGTAGTATTTTTCTCTGCGGCAACAACGCGCTCGCCGTGTAGCTTGCCGCAGCTGTTTCGTAGCACATTAGAGAATGTGATTCAGTGTGACACATATTATTTTTTCGCCAAGTTATTATTTTGTGAGTATATGTTAGTTAGTGTGCATTGTCTCATGTAGTACTTTTCTCTGCGGCAACAACGCGCTCGCCGTGTAGCTTGCCGCAGCAGTTTCGTTGCACATTAGAGAATGTGATTCAGTGTAACTCATATTATTTATCGTCAAATTATTATTTCGTGAGTATATGTTAGTTAGTGTGCATTGTCTCATGTAGTACTTTATTCTGCGGCAACAACGCGCTCGCCGTGTAGCTTGCCGCAGTAGTTTCATAGCACATTAGAGAATGTGATTGAGCGTGACTCATAGTTATTTTTTCGTCAAATTTTAATTATTTCGTGAGTATATGTTAGTTAGTGTGCATTGTCTCATGTGGTACTTTTCTCTGCGGCAACAACGCGCTCGCCGTGTAGCTTGCCGCAGCAGTTTCTTAGCACTGCGAGAATGTGATTCAGTGTGACTCATATTATTTTTTCGTCAAATTTTAATTATTTCGTGAGTATATGTTAGTTAGTGTCCATTGTCTCATGTGGTACTTTTCTCTGCGGCAACAACGCGCTCGCCGTGTAGCTTGCCGCAGCAGTTTCATAGCACATTAGAGAATGTGATTCAGTGTGACTCATATTATTTTTTCGTCAAATTATTATTTCGTGAGTATATGTTAGTTAGTGTGCATTGTCTCATGTAGTACTTTTCTCTGCGGCAACAACGCGCTCGCCGTGTAGCTTGCCGCAGCAGTTTCATAGCACATTAGAGAATGTGATTCAGTGTGACTCATATTATTTTTTCGTCAAATTATTATTTCGTGAGTATATGTTAGTTAGTGTGCATTGTCTCATGTAGTACTTTTCTCTGCGGCAACAACGCGCTCGCCGTGTAGCTTGCCGCAGCTGTTTCGTAGCACATTAGAGAATGTGATTCAGTGTGACACATATTATTTTTTCGCCAAATTATTATTTCGTGAGTATATGTTAGTTAGTGTGCATTGTCTCATGTAGTACTTTTCTCTGCGGCAACAACGCGCTCGCCGTGTAGCTTGCCGCAGCAGTTTCGTTGCACATTAGAGAATGTGATTCAGTGTGACTCATATTATTTATCGTCAAATTATTATTTCGTGAGTATATGTTAGTTAGTTGTGCATTGTCTCATGTGTGTACTTTTCTCTGCGGCAACAACGCGCTCGCCGTGTAGCTTGCCGCAGCTGTTTCGTAGCACATTAGAGAATGTGATTCAGTGTGACACATATTATTTTTTCGCCAAATTATTATTTCGTGAGTATATGTTAGTTAGTGTGCATTGTCTCATGTAGTACTTTTCTCTGCGGCAACAACGCGCTCGCCGTGTAGCTTGCCGCAGCAGTTTCGTTGCACATTAGAGAATGTGATTCAGTGTGACTCATATTATTTTTTCGTCAAATTATTATTTCGTGAGTATATGTTAGTTAGTGTGCATTGTCTCATGTAGTACTTTTCTCTGCGGCAACAACGCGCTCGCCGTGTAGCTTGCCGCAGCTGTTTCGTAGCACATTAGAGAATGTGATTCAGTGTGACACGTATTATTTTTTCGCCAAATTATTATTTCGTGAGTATATGTTAGTTAGTGTGCATTGTCTCATGTAGTACTTTTCTCTGCGGCAACAACGCGCTCGCCGTGTAGCTTGCCGCAGCAGTTTCGTTGCACATTAGAGAATGTGATTCAGTGTAACTCATATTATTTATCGTCAAATTATTATTTCGTGAGTATATGTTAGTTAGTGTGCATTGTCTCATGTAGTACTTTTTGCGGCAACAACGCGCTCGCCGTGTAGCTTGCCGCAGCTGTTTCGTAGCACATTAGAGAATGTGATTCAGTGTGACACATATTATTTTTTCGCCAAATTATTATTTCGTGAGTATATGTTAGTTAGTGTGCATTGTCTCATGTAGTACTTTTCTCTGCGGCAACAACGCGCTCGCCGTGTAGCTTGCCGCAGCAGTTTCGTTGCACATTAGAGAATGTGATTCAGTGTAACTCATATTATTTATCGTCAAATTATTATTTCGTGAGTATATGTTAGTTAGTGTGCATTGTCTCATGTAGTACTTTATTCTGCGGCAACAACGCGCTCGCCGTGTAGCTTGCCGCAGTAGTTTCGGAATGTGATTCAGTGTGACTCATATTATTTTTTTTCGTCAAATTATTATTTCTTGAGTATATGTTAGTTAATGCATTGTCTCATGTAGTACTTTTCTCTGCGGCAACAACGCGCTCGCCGTGTAGCTTGCCGCAGCAGTTTCGTAGCACATTAGAGAATGTGATTCAGTGTGACTATTGCTTTTTCAACCTTTCATATTGGTGCACACAGTTTACGTCATAGTAAATATTTATAAATTTCTTCGTAAAATTTATGTATATGAAGTGTATAGTTGTTCACATGTGGATTCACATACATATGTAAATAACTGGCTTCAACTCCTCGCAGATACATGTCAAACAAAAAATAATTAGCGACTTTGATCGAAGCATTATTGTCTGCGTGTTAGTATAAATTAAATTACATACAAGAATAAATGTGTGATAAAGGTAGGGTAAGATAGTGAGTTGCTCTAGTCTCTAGTGTTGACATCACTGAGGAAACTTGGAAGGTGCGCGGACTACACTGGGCCCGAAAAAGGGTGGGCCGCCTACACCTCGCCCATGAGTGGGAAAGCGGCTCGAGAGGCACCAAAAAGGTGGGCGGCTGGTGCACGTGGGTATGGACGTAAAGTTGCCGCCTACACGCCACAAAATTGCCGCTTGTACGCTGTACACACACACGTCATTACGTATCGAGCTTTGCGCGTGCGTGCAAACGCACTGATGAAATTTGGCAGTGCAAGCGGCTACCTTACACTTACAGCATGCAAAGTCCATTTGGCAAAGTTGTGGCGTGCAAAAATGCACGCTGAATGGAAATAGCGTGCAACTTGCCCGCCGTTATCACGCCGGGGTGAAGTTTCGTGAGTACGGCTTGCAAGCGGCTACCTTACCTCTTGTCACGTCACGACGTCTTGTTACGTGCAAGCGGCAACGTCACGGCGGCACGCCAGAACCCTACGTGCCCCTTTTTTCCACGCGGCATGCACACCGTGCCGTAGCATTGCCGCGTGCACGGGTGCAGCCAATTTTCACGTTGCTGCGTGATATGGGAAGGCCGCCAAACGTTGCCAAATGCATCTCACGCGGCTTGCACGCCAGGTTTCGTCAGTGCTGGAAATCCAGATGCGCTACCTTCAAAAGTTGTGTGAAGCGATAGAACCCTGCATTAACATTACAGAAGAATGATTACACTTAGATTACGATGTTTTCCCAAAAATTAGAACACTCTTGATAAAATAAAATCTCAACCCCCCATAATTTGATTTTGACGTAAAACGGTGGAATGCGACTGGTGCACACTTTCCAAAATAGGAGCACACTTTCACGGAAAGCTGTCACATGGATTGGATTGCTATAGAAAATTTTCCAAGTTATTTTCCAAGTAACTCACAAACGAGTTGTCATTTAGCCCGCCTCCCATAATATAGGCAGGTCTAGGCGGAACAGAACCCGGCACGTAAGGTCTAGCCGGAACGGGACCCGGTCCGCTTGCGCACATAGTTTTTTTTACATGAAATATTTAAATAGATATTAATTCTTATCCGGCGAATATGTATGTATTGAATTTTTCTTCATTTGCAGCACAAATCGGTCCCATGAGGGATCGCATTTATACATATATGAACGAACCGAGTTTCGTCGCTCGTATCATCGCGTAGGCTTCAGTAATTCCAAATATCTTTCCTTCATTTTCGTTTTTCCCCGATGGAGGCGCGCGAGGCGGTGTTGGATTTATTCTATGTTCTTTATGTTTTATTTATATATTTATATTTCTAAACTATGTCGTTCGCAACTAACTTTCTTCATGAATGTATCCCACAAACGATTGAGAGCCTTGTCTTGACCGAGAGCATATGTCAGGGCACTAGGATGAACAATGTAGAACAGTATTTGCTTGAAACCTACTTAATTTGCGAGTTTGGAATCTCCTTGACGAAGCGACTATCCGCACCGCAACACTGGGTGCGTTCAAATTGAAGATTGACGCGCTGGACCTCGTTGAATGGAGTAAGCAGCAGGCAGATTGCAACAGTGTTGACCTCAGTGAACAGTGGTAATTGGTGCCTGATTAAATTAAATTTCTATGGTTGTGGTATACTCCTTCTTTGTTTTTTTTTAATTGTTCGTGTTTTTTGCACGTTTTTCGTCTATTAAGCCCTTTTTGTCTTCCGGCTCTTCTCAGCATTTTACTTTTATTTTTTTGTGAATAAAGTATTTATATTAATGCTTCACACTGCTGTTTTCAGGGTATTTGATCAAAAATGGTGGCGTCGGTGGACTCATTGGTCCACTCGATCACGCCCTATCGACAAAGACCATTGTGGGCCCATGGGTATGTTTATGTAATGAATAGTTCTTCGATATATTAGTAATTGCCTGAATTGTCAACTTTATGGAGTCCACTTTGGATATTTTGTTTTATTATCTTCCTTTTAGTAAAATAGGGGGTGGACGCTTAGAATACATTTCTTTCCTATGTGTGCAAAGTGCAACACCAATTGGTACGCCGATCTTTACTGGACAATAACTGTAGGTACAAGCCATTCCTAGCTAACACACATTGGCAGTATCATGAACCATCTGTCGCCATTCTCTCGCAGATTAGAAATTATGTCTGTGTCGTAGTTTAACAGCTAATATGCTTTAAAGCGAAATGCCGGCCGGTTTTTGAAACACACCGAGTACACGAGCATTTTTCTGCAGATTAGGCAAATGAACATAAATTTGATTGAATAAAAAATCGTGCTAAATTCGAGCAGATTAGCATAAATCCGTAAGAATACAGTTGTCTACGATGCGTTTCAAAAACAGGCCGGTATTTCGATTTAAGTTTCCCTATTTATCTGATTTTAGATATTGCGGTCCCTTTGGCGTTCTGTACGCAGTTTGGCTAGCGATCTTCGTGCAATATTTCGGATTCGATGATTACTATGAATTGGGTTGCATTGGACTGGGTATCATTGGACTTTTACAAGTGAGTTTAGATATTCTATTACTATAACCTCAATTTAATACTTAAATTTTTAAATTTGTTTTACGCTTCAAGAGCGTGCACCTTTATTCAAGGGAGTTCAAATGGCAATTTCAAGGTTTTTGCTTATGACATGTTCCGCAGAGGTCCTGAGCAGTAGGCGACGAGTTCCAGATGACAAATTGCTCGACGTCTTCGGGCTAGGGCCAGGAGGCTTAATTACTTCATTCAGTATAAATGGCTTAATTGTATTTCTAAACAAGTAGTGGTGGAGTTCTTAATTTTTTATGTCACAATTCGAATTGGACGCATGAGATTAGGATAAAACTAAATATTGAATATTTGAATATTTATTATACTCATTAAAAAGAGCGCAACGCCGTGAGAGACGATGAAAAAGAAAAATCAAAGTAGATAATATAGATACTTGGATATAATTTCCACCAACAGTATATAGATTGTAATTCCACAAGAGTTAACAAAGAAAACGATGTTGATAGCGAATCAAAGAATTTGGTCCCACACAGACAGCCAACCCGTATTTTGTAGTTTTAGTTTAGTTTAGCCACGTTACCTCAACAAAAGAACTACGTGTCCACGTTCTCAACAATCCTAAACGTGCCACACATAAATGTACAAACATGCAATAATAAACAAGTAGATACATCTCAGGGCCATCACAAATAAAATTGGGGCCTAGCATCGTCACTACCCTCCACCCGCAGGAGTCCGCATGCGCTACGTAGCTAAACCATTTATAAATGTGTATAGGAAAAAAGGGTTAACTGCTTATGTAGAACCTCCTTCTTATTATTCTTCACGAGAGTAATGTATAAACCTGTATAATTGCCTGAGCATACATGCATATGGTGCTGCATAAGTGATTTGGTGTGTTTGAAAAGGTAAGTGAATAGAAATAGAAAGGAAAGAATTATGATTTATCCCGTTGTTGCCGATAGTCGTTCCAGCATGCTGTAAATTCCACTAATTGATAGTCAGCGTATTCTAAATGAATCAACGGTTAACAGAGATAATATTTTCCATTTTTTCAACTCCGAGACATTCAAGGATATCTATTGCTTTCAGCTTTTTCTTAAAAACATGAGAATTTTGCGACACTAGCGCGTCTAGCGGAAAATTTGCGTTTGAAAGCCACCTCGCCGTTCTTATAAAGAAAGAGTGAAATTTAACATTTTTGCGACTGAATTCAATACTCAGATTAAAGTAGCTTGATCTGCTCATTGGCCTCCACGCATAGTATTTACTACTATCTATATCCACCTCACGCTTTATGATTTTGAAAGATGTAATGAGGTCTTTTTGAATACGCCGTTCTTGGAAAGTTTTTAGACCCAATATTTTGAGCCGTTCAGAGTACTTCGGAATAATAATACCTGGTTTTGCACATTTTTTGAAAATGATCCACGTAATTGTAGCCTGTACATCTTCCAGTTGCTTTATATGGATCGATAAGTATGGATTCCAAACACATGAGGCAAATTCGAGTATAGGTAGAACCCATACAGTGTAAGCCTTTATGAGAAGACGGGGATCTCTTAGTTGCAGGGTACTATTTATACCATAGAAGCATCGGAGAGCCTTAGATGTGGTAATCGAAATATGTTCAGAAAAGGACAAGGACTCGTCAAATATTACACCTAAATCACTCGCCGAATTTTTAGATTTCACAAGCTGGCCTTGTATGCTATAAAAATTGTGAGGATTGTTTCGACCAATATGTAAAGAAGCACATTTAAGAGGTGCAATTTTCAATTGCCATTTAACGCAGTATTCTTCTAATTTACGCAGGCACAAATCTAGTTCATCAACCAACGATGAAGAGGTATTAGAATATCGTAGAAAAAGTTTTACGTCATCAGCAAAAATAGAAACCTTGACGTTGGGACAACAAGCTAAAAATTTGGGTAAGTCAGAAAGATACAATATAAATAGAGTTGGGCTTAGGACTCCTCCCTGAGGAACACCAGAAGGTGCGGGATATTCATCAGAAAGCACATCATCTACTTTTACACGAAAAGTTCTGTTCTCTAAGTAGGATTGAATCCAATGCACAAGTTGGGTTGGTAGTCCAAGAGACCGGATCTTATAAATCAACTTTTCATGGCTCACAGAATCAAATGCTTTAGCTAAATCTATGTATATGACATCGACATAGCCTCCGTCTTCAATTTGTTGCACATACATATGTTGACATTCTAAGAGCTGGAGATCGAGACTTTCCCTTTTACAAAACCGTATTGCTCAGGTGGAAGAATATTGAGCTTTTTGATCCATTTCTGAAGTTCTCTCAATACAAACTTTTCGAGGCATTTGCTAGTGGAAGGTAAGATAGTAATTGGTCTGTAGTCAACAGGTAGCGTGGGATTTTTTGTTTTTGGAATCGGTGTGACAAGACCTTGTTTCCAAATATTAGGAACTACACCTTGCTCAAGAGATAGATTAAATATATACGACAATGGTTCTGCTAATTGTTGGCGACACTTTTTGAGGAATAATTGAGGAATTTTGTCAGAAGTATCAGATAAGGAGAATTTGAGATTGCTGAGTTCCTTTTCTACCTCATATGGTAAAAGAGTTCTCATTAAACAATGTTGAAACCTCCTATTTGTTTCTATCAATGCAGGAAAGTTTCCGTTATCACATGTAAAAACAGACAAAAATTGTTTCGAAAGCAATTCAGATTTTTCTTTTTTTACCGTAAGCCATAGAATTGTTCTCTGAATCATATATTGCTGCCATTGACTCCTTGGAACGAATTCGAGAATTTACGTAATTATAAAATCGTTTGCTTCCAAAATTTCTACCAAAGTTTTTCTTTTCTTTAGCAGCGAGAAATTTTCTTATGTGATTTTGTAGAATGGCAGAAATACGAACTAATTCGAGATTCGATTGTGCATTTGGGGTGCAAATATAACTACGCGATAAACGATTCTTATGATGGATTAATTTTTGAATGTGCTTGGGATATTGCTCTGTTTTCATATGAATTCTCGTATAAGGAACATGTTGATCAATAACAGAAGTAACAATTGAACAGAAATTTGCATACAACTCATTCAAATCATTGTATGGACAGAGAGAGGAAATCCAGTCAATATTCAAATTACCCTGTATGATAGCCCAATTTGCATGTCTATAATTGCGGATCAGTCTAGACTGATTCTCGGGTTGAGGAAAAATGCACGTAAAAGTTATAGAGTGATGATCTGCTAAAGGAGCAGAAACTTCTGATTTTGTTATAAGACTGGGAGATGTACTAAGTAAATAGTCTAATTGGTTCCCTTTACGGGTAGCCTGGTTAATATGGGAAGTGAGGTCTAGCGATTCAACAAAGTTAAGAAATTGTTGCCCATACTTATTTGAAAAGGAGCCTTTCGTAATGTTGACGTTTACATTAATATCTCCTGCTAGCACTGATGGTTTGCCATCTGAAAGAAGAGATGCAAGTGCATCATATAACGGCATATCGTCAACTGAATTACTGTTACACGAGGGCGCACGGTAAACTATAATAAGGCGAAGCTGAGAAGCATATAATACGTCTTCCAAGTCAATACAGAGATAGTCAAAATTATTAGTTGACTTGGACCCAACCCTTCTCCAAAGAAGACTTTTCTTTACAAGAATGCAACATCCACCCCCTTTTTTACAAACCCTATCTTCTCTGATTAAATAATATGGCAGATTACCTAATATCATTCCATTGGGGATATGATCCTTTAACCAAGATTCGGAAACCAAAACTACATCAAAATCTTCTTGTGCCAATATGACATTTAGTTCATTAACCCTCTTAACAATACTTCTCGCATTAAAATAGAACACCCGAATATTTGTCTCTGCACGCAGATGCGCTCTATTTAGTTTTTTATATATTTACGCGGAGGAGAGCCAGTAGGAGAACTAGCCGCAGGGTCGCGTCCTCTGTGCGAAGCGTTCGCCGGGAAACGCTGACCAGAAGGGTTCCAATCGACTGGTGGAAGGGGCGCCTCGGAGGTTCGGTCGGTACCGAGGTCGGTCCGCAGCCGCAAGGCGTTCTTGTAAAGAACCCACTTATTCGGCTCGACCTCCTCGCAGTACCCCCGACGCCTCCGAAGGACCCGTTCCTTGTCACGGTCCTCCTTTGACAACGATTCACGGACAAACACCCCGCTATAGGCGCTTCCCCGCAACTTGCTCCTCCTCGCAAGGAGAGCCATTAGAGCTCCTCGAGATGAGAGCTCCACCTTAACCAAATGGGGTGACATTCGGTAGACTGTAATGGGCTTCCCCCGAATACCAAGGAAACTAAGAATGGACCGAACTTTCATTTCCTCCTTAACTTCCTCATTCAATGCCGATGTAACAGCATCTTCAGAGGATACTGGTGCCTGAACATTAACACGCTCTTGTTTCATGGAAAATACGGCCGATCTTTGCCTTTTCTCCTCTTTCACAACATTCATCAAAATTGCGGATTTGCCTTGGAGTGTTTCTACTGCAAAATTGTTTAATCCAAAAAGTGCATTCCGAAGAATTTTTTCAGGCGCTGACTGTACTGTTTTGCCATTGGATGGTTGGAATCAAGTGTTTCATGTCTTGTGCATATGTAAGTGTAACAAATGCTTAAAGCGAAATACCGGCCGGCGCAGCTCAAGTACTTGCATTTCTATGCATTTATGCAAAATGGGGTCTAGTTTTTTATTTTTTGCTCATTTGCATATGCTGCATAAGAAAGCAGGTGTACGCAATACGTTTCAAAAACCGTCCGGTATTTCGTTTTAAGTTTAAATTTAAGAGTATTTACGCCGGGGTTGGACAAAAACCCGAAAGTGCCATTCCTATCCATGTTCACACTGAGGTCTGTGTGAAAAACAAGCCACTGCGTGTGATTTTCATACCAGATTCAAGTGAAATACTGATAAAGTTGATGGCGCTTCCGTTGTTTTTCGCATACGAAAATGCAACCTGGATACATTATGTTACCTGCATGGCTATAACTCCTTAGTTTGCAGGGGAGACTAATAAAAAAGTTTGTACTATTCATCTATTTCAGGAATCAAATGCAAAGAATGCCGAGTTCGTTAAAGTTGTACCGACGCCGAATAATGGATGGGCTGAGTTGGTCCCTCTGAAACGCTCAAGGGTATGACTTATAAATATATTTGCTGCTTGAATTAGCGTCACTACCGTATAGTATTCATATTTCAAATTTTTCCGTAGCCTGCTAAGAAGTGCCAATGTTAGCTATTCGTTTAGTTTTGATTATTAGAGTGCATAGACCACGTGCCCGTGCTTAGGTACAAGGTACTTGGCTTATCTTTACATATAACTTAGTGCCCGAAACCAATTCATCAAATAATACTTTTTACTCGAACATATGAATTGGCAATAGTCGTGAGATAGAGCAATCTGTTGGTGCTTGGTGCTGAGCGATTAGAGTTTTAAAGCGAAATACCGGCCGGTTTTTGAAACACATCGAGTACACCAGCATTCGTATGCAGCTTATACAAACAGATGATAGATTTGAATAAAAAATCGAGTTCAATTCGGGCAACTTAGCATAAATACGCGGGAATACAGTTGCCCACGATGCGTTTCCAAAACCGGCCGGTATTCCGCTTTAAATTATGACTTTACGCACCATGTCCCTTTTTCTGCCGTGCAATTTTCAAAGAGATTGCCTTCTTTGCGTTTAGCTCAACGACGTTTCCAAGTTGTGGTTCGAGTATCAACGTGTTCATTACTTGTTTGACGAAGAGAAGAAGACCTTCCGCACAGTGGAATTTGACTCAATTCGCAAGATGTCGTAAGTTTAACTTTTCAACTTTCCTTCATAAGAGCTCAAGATCAATATAGTTTTCTGTTTGCCCGATGCTAATTATTTATAACATGTGAGTATCAAAAAAGGAGGATGTCAAAAGATTGAAGAATGCGTGGCCCCAAATCGTTAATTATCTAGACTAGCTATGTATTTTCGTCTGAGAAATTCATATTTGTTGTGGTAATCTGTGGTTGTGCTAAATTGGATTTTTGACTTTCCTTCTTTCCTACTATGTATTTATGATACAAATTCAGGTACTTCCAAGAATCGAAGGGAATAGAATCGGATGATCAGTTGACTGAGGTGCGATACAACTATGGTGACAACAAGTCGGTTTTATTTATATTTATTTGATTTTCTTATTATTTTATTTTTTATTTTGCTTGGGTTTGCCTCAAGTATTCGTGGAAAGACCATTATTTACCGTAATCCTATCAATAGCGCAATCGCAATAAGAGGTGTTTTGAGAAGACTGTTGTAGATTTGCGATAGTTAAGACATTTGTAAGAAATTTATGTTTATGATTTATGGTGCAAATGGTATTTATACCAATTTACCAATACCTAATTGTAATTGTTTAGGATGGAAATGGTCATCCCTCAATTTTGGGACATGTTCAAGGAGCGTGCCACCGCGCCTTTCTTTGTATTCCAGGTATGTTTTGTTTTTGTTCTAACAACTATTTGTAGGATTGCCTTCGCTCAATCGCTCTTTGAAATAATATTCACAATGAAGCTTAAAGCCGTATTGTACCTACTTTAGGAAATTTGCATATGACTGCATTTCCTATGTATCCTATGCAAAGTGTGTGCCCGAAGTGCTGGACGGGTGCACACTGCATAGTATACATGGGAAATTCGTATCATGTGCAGATTTCCCAAAGTAGGTACAATATGGCTTTACGATGCATGATCAAGACGCTGACGCTGACTGCATTTACTGCTTTAACTCTCGGAAACACTTCGACTTGATACAAGCCTTTTCCAGTGACTGATGTTTATAAGCATCGTATTTCTGCTTTAGGTGTTCTGTGTCGGACTTTGGTGCTTCGAGGACATGTGGTACTATTCACTGTTCACTTTGTTCATGCTCGTTACCTTTGAAGCGTCACTCGTCAAGCAACAAATGCGAAATATGGCCGAGATTCGAAACATGGGAAATAAGAGCTACATGATTTTTGTAGGTTTTTCGGTTTCTTACTTTATTACCTCTTTATTAGTAACTTTAATTTCCCGCTTTGTTAATATTTTTAGCTTTGTTTTGAAGCGCCGGACCCAATCTACGTTCGTATTCATCAACACACCGGGAGCCATCCCTGGCCTCCCCAGAGAGCTAGAGAGTGCGAGAGCAGAAGAGATTCAGAGCTCTTGTGAGCCTAGGGAGGGCTCCCTGTGTGTTGGTGAATATGGCCTCTGTTCACTCCCACTCCCCAGTTTCCTATAAACTTTTTATCCCAGCTATGGTCTTATTCTTTTACGAATTCTCAATCGATTGATAATGATAATAGTGTGTTGATGAACTTTTATATATTTAGGCCTACCGTAATCGTAAGTGGATTCAAATCAAGTCCGAAGATCTGGTACCTGGCGATGTTGTTTCAATCAGTGGGTTTCCGGTTTTTTGTTTGTTTGTTTGTTTGTTTGTTTGTCTGGATTTCGGTGTTTCAGCTTTTTAGTCTTTGTGGGATCTTCCGTTTGATACAAGATACAATATAGAATATAGCAAAGAACAGAGATGTGGACTTTTATTAAAGATAGGGCTTCGCGATTTTTTTTTTGTTTTCATTTTTAACAAGTGTGAAAAAATTCACTGTCAAATATGGTTCCAATATCAAATCTTTAGCTCAAGTTCGCATTTACTTGCTGGTGAATGGGGGTATCGGCGTCGGTTTATGATAAATGCCATTCATTTCAGCCCGTGGTATGGACGAACATACGGTTCCCTGTGATCTGCTTCTACTGCGTGGATCATGCATTGTAGATGAGAGCATGCTTACCGGAGAAAGTGTACCACAAATGAAGGTAAGCTCTTTGTTCAGGCAATCATATTCGTTGAATGAAGACTGGTTAGCTTAGCAACTTAAAGGAGGAGGCTCACGAGAATGAAGTGCTCAAATAATTTCCTTTTATCGAAGGATAATGGGTTTATCTTCCAAAAAACAAGTATTATAAGGTTCAGCGCTTTACTTTGGAGGAATTAATTAATCTAATAACTCGAAGCCAAATAAAATAACCTATCGTATGCAAGGTAGACTTCAAAGCTAAACATGCAAATTTACAAGTCATTTTGCAAGCCAGCACAAAATTTGCATGCCCACTATGGAAATCAACTATTTTTTACGATCGAAAATTTTGATAGAATTCATAGTTTTATATTGATTTACTCCTTCCAGTTAAAAGCTTTTGCATTGTAAAGCATGTCTTTCGGAACTTAATACCATCATCTTTCGATAAAAGGAAACCATTTGAGCACTTCATTCTCGTGAGCCTCCTCCTTTAAAGGCGTATCGTTGCTGTGGGAAATTTGCATATGATGATACGAATATCCTATGTATCCTAGTTAATTTGGTGTCGGAAGTTCGGGCGGGCACCAAAAATTTGCATGGGATACATAGAAAATTCGTATCGTATGCAAATTTCCCAAGGTAGGTACAATACGGAATACGGCTTTAACAACCAGATCATTTTGTGAGTTTAACATGGATATATTGCGATACAATTATTGAACTAGTACTAGGTACTAGGCGCATTCGCTTCAGTTTTCATAGATATTCGTTAAAGGAGGAGGCTCACGAGAATGAAGTGCTCAAATAGTTTCCTTTTATCGAAAGATGGTGGTATTAAATTCCGAAAGACATGCTTTACAAAGCAAAAGCGTTTAATTGGAAGGAGCAAATCAATATAAAACTATGAATTCTATCAAAATTTTGAATCGTAGTAAATAGTTGATTTCCATAGTGGGCATGCAAATTTTGTTCTGGCTTGCAAAATGACTTGTAAATTTGCATGTTTAGCTTTGAAATCTACCTTGTATACGATAGGTTATTTTGTTTGACTTCGAGTTCTTTAGATTAATTAATTCCTCCAAACTAAAGCGCTGAACCTTATAATGCTTGTTTTTTGGAAGATCAATCCATGATCCTTCGATAAAAGGAAACTATTTGAGCACTTCATTCTCGTGAGCCTCCTCCTTTAATTCGTTTAAATATTAACAGTTCGGGATAGGGCGCAACCAAGCACATCCAATGAATAAGAAACATGGGGTTGTTCACTATTTTAGGTTAGGTGGGCTAGATCCGTATATCCTGCCTTTTCCGTTTTTCCTATTTATATGTTTTTGTGGGTTTAGGAACCAGTTGACGCGGTCGACAAGGATCGTTATTTGGACATTGACATCGATGGACGTCTTCATGTGATTAGCGGAGGAACGAAGATTGTACAAGTCACACCTCCAGGTTGGATTATTTGCTGTTTTTTTATTACCTTTTAGTCTTTCAATCTATGTAGCTTCCATCTCTGTAGTTTCGCGCTATAGACTAAGCGAAAGAAATTATTCCACCTGAGAATCAGAACATACTGCTTTTGGCGCACTTGCTTTATGAGGTTCCCGAAACATCGAGTTGGTCCTTGCCGAAACAATCTTCATTTAATAATTCCATTTACTTTTCCAACTTGATGACAATTATATGTAAATGTTATTTTCTGTGTTTGATAAAAAAATGCATGATTAAAAAAAATCAGTTATTTTTAATACCGTTGAATACTAAATACTATGACTCTAATATTACATCTACAGAACGAGTCAGGCGCAGAAAGCTGTATACGCACACTTTTGAGTAAATAAAAGAGCGCGTTCTTCAAGAAGCGTAAACCCCTTTGTATTTATTTCTTATTCAGCTAAGGCGGATGGCTGTTTGAAAGCTCCTGACGGTGGTTGTGTTGCGTTTGTTCTGCGAACTGCTTTCAATACCAACCAAGGAAAACTTCTTCGAACGATTATGTAAGTTCCTTTTTCATTTCCGCTAATTTGAATATTTGAATATTTATTATACTCACTAAAAGAGCGCAACGCCGTGAGAGACGATGAAAAAGAAAAATCAAAGTAGACGATATGGATATAATTTGCACCAACAGTTGGCTAATACGTAATACTAAAGTTTGTGCACTGCGTAGCCATGCGAGTTACAATAACGAGATAAATTTTAAGTATTGATTTGGCGACTTCAATAACTGGTGTGCTAGTTGTAATTTTTTTATATTTTTACATTTACTTGCGTTTGAGTTATCCAGTGTTTACTTTTAGGTTCGGAGTGAAGCGTGTCACCGCCAACAACCTGGAAACCTTCTGCTTTATCCTCTTCCTGCTTATCTTCGCAATTGCGGCTTCTTCGTATTTGTGGGTTGTCGGTAGGTTTTCTTTTATAATAATTATTTATTTCTTTTCTTTTTTTGTTTCGATGCATTTATGGATGTGAATGTGTTAGTGATAGCTTAGAGTTTAGGTTTTTTTTACAGAAATGTAGTTAGCTTATACCTTTACCTTTATATTCTATCTATACAAATTCAAATAGATAATTAATATAACTATTTCCTGGATATATTACGCCTTTTAATATTCAGTTTCTGTTCTTATTTTTCCTTTTAAATTAGTATGTAGAACATTATTTGTACTCGATTGACTGAAGGAGAAATTTCTATTTTAACATTTAAAAAAGAGAATATCTCTCGTTAACTTTCTGAACATGTGTATTATAGGCATAGGTGTTCAAACACAAAGTTTACGGTTTTTTTCAGCGAGCGCGGACGAGCGTCGCAACAAGTTCAAGTTGTTCCTCGAGTGCACACTTATCATTACATCGGTCATCCCACCAGAACTCCCGATTGAACTGTCACTGGCCGTGAACACTTCGTTGATTGCACTTCAGAAACTTGGTAGGTGTTTAAAGCGATATAACATCTGATGTTGAAACATAACTTGGATACTGTGTTTCCGTATTTTGTACACGAATGAATATTATCCAGTATCGAATAACGCGCAGTAATTTGTATACGCTACCACATTGGAATGCTGCGTCCAGATACGTGTCAAACAACGACTGTTGTACTGTTTTATTTGTCGCGGAAGTGTATCAAGCCAAACAAACGTTATAGACCTGACAGGGTTATAGTGAACTTGAAACATGATGATCACACTGTTCAAATAACAGTGAACGCACGCTGCATTCGAAGTTGTAACATAATAGCCGTATAGGTGTTTAGTTACGTTTCTGTTGTTAAGATGGATAAACTACATATGCTAACCTCTGATCTTTAGGTGTTTTCTGCACTGAACCGTTCCGAATTCCATTCGCTGGAAAAATTGACGTTTGTTGTTTCGACAAGACTGGTACGTTGACCACGGATAATCTCGTTGTGGAAGGAATTGCAGTCAGGTGAGTGGGACTTGGCTTCCTGAGCCTGAGGCCATATTCACCAATTCACCAACACGTATGGAGCCCTCCCTGGCCTCCCCAGGGAGCTTAAAAGTGCGTAGAGACTGTAGAGAGTGCGAGAGCAGATGTGATTCAGAGCGCTCGTGAGCCTAAGGAGGGCTCCCGTTGATGAATACGGCCTCTGGTGGGGTAGGGAATATTTAGTCTTTTTTTTAGCGAATTGCACACCATCCTTTTGGAGTGCGAATTCGCAGCATATTTGCATATTATATTCCCGAGCACGTTAAACACCGAGTTTTTTTTCGTTTCGGGATACTGAATATAATTGTAATTTGTGTATTTTAGCGCGGATGAAGAGAAAGGGATGGTGCGATCTCCGGCGGATGCTGATCCGTTGGCCGTGCAGGTAATTTCGTTTGGGAGCGATTTTTAATAGACATAGGTGTGCATACATGTTGGGATATTTGAAAACTTACCCACTTAACACGAGTAGAATAAGTTACTTCAAGTTTACCTACGCTTAGTAGAGATTACTGTTGTACTGCGTATAAAGTAACTCCAGGATAAACGAGTTTATCTGATTGTCTAATTCGAATTTGTTGGAATGTTTATTTCAGGTTCTAGCTTGTTGCCACTCGCTGGTTCGTTTTGACGAAGATTTAGTTGGTGACCCACTGGAGAAGGCCTGTCTCACTTGGGTAGACTGGAACCTGACAAAGGGTGAGGATGTGATATTTATGTTTGGTTTTTTAAAACTGCGGAATTTGTACTTTGCCGCGGTTTGTCTGATGGTCTGTCGCGGCTCCATTGTTTCTCCACTGGTTCTAACGTCTTTCATACAATGCAGCGAGAAAATATCGGTATCTATCTACTTACTGGGATATATTGGCCACTAGTGGTCATAGAAAGGTGTAGGACGCTTTGGATGAAAAACTCCTTGTGTATCTTTTGGTGAACTACTGAGTTTCTGGTGATCGGGTGTTTTTGCTGATTATTTATTGATTGATTCGATTTCAGGCGATTCTGTGGTTCCCCGTAAAGGCAAGCAACCGGGATTGAAGATCTTCCACCGTTATCACTTTTCGTCAGCAATGAAGAGAATGACCGTGAGTTGTGTGTTGACATTAGTTAAAGCGAAATACCAGTCGGTTTTTGAAACACATCGTAGACAGCTGAATCCTTAAGTATTTATACAAAGTTGCTCGAATTTAGCGCCAGTGTTTAGTCTAATTTATGTTGATTTGCATAAGCTACATAAGAATGCTGGTGTACCCGATGCGTTTCAAAAACCGGCCAGTATTTCGATTTAACATTAGGGGCAAGGCGGTATGGTATGCATAGCCTAAGCCCGCTGACGAGCTCACCGGCGAACCACCACCGGAATTAGAATATTGCGTAAATTTAGAGGGCTAATGGCTGAACCACCTTCGGAATTAGCATATAAGGTATGGGAAGCCCGCAGGTGATACGAGGAATTATTAGAAACGTATCACAAACAAAAAATTTCGCGAACCACCTCCGGACTCACCTGCGAGGTTTATGCCCTGATGGTATATGAATTTGGTTTTGAGCGCATGCTGAATTTCCTTGTATTATACTCTAATTTGTGTGCCTGTGTAGCATTTCAGTGAAGTCCAATTTGCGTAGGATGCATTGGACATTGCAGTTGTCCAAAGAAATTGATTACAGCCAATTTTATAATTGTGCATCATGACTTATCTGATCACGATGTTTCATGTTTCTCATAAATGAGAACAAGTTTTGTTTATAGGTTCATCTCTTCATTAAGATTATTACGTCCCAGCCAGTGGACTATGCAGAATATTGTTTTTTTTTTAAATGACGTATTAGTCTTAGTCCGTTGCTATTTCCTCTTTGTCGTATGGTTTAGCTGTTTAGGTTATCGCTGGCTACCAAAAGCCGGGATTTGTCGACACGAACTACATTGTCGCCGTGAAAGGAGCACCAGAAACACTGCGGGAAATGGTTTGTTTTTTTTCTGCAATAATGATTTTAGTCTTCTTCTATGAGGTCTTGTTTGCGCGCGGCTGAGGTTTCGATATTTGACGTTGGGTTGGATTACTGTAGTCAATGGATTTGAAAGCGTTTCCTCAATTATGGCTAAAATTCAGTATGTTGATCTTCCGTCCGATTATGACACGACCTATCAAACACTGACACGGCAAGGTGCCCGTGTTTTGGCGCTGGGAGTACGCGACTTGGGACCACTCACTTTCCAGGAGGTATGTTTTTTTTTTGCTGTTTTATAATTATTATTATTATTGTATGTTTAAATGTTTATAGATTATTATCGGTTAGTTGAGTTGAGTTGTTGAGTTAACTGATAATGATTGCAATTCCTATGTGGATTTCCAGTCATTTGAATTTATTTGGTAAAACCAGTTTCCATCAATGTTGCGTTCCATACCCATAGTCTAGCAATCTTTCTTCTCTGAGTTTCAGCATTTCGAATTTCCACGTTATGCACTATTTTTCGGTTCTAGTTTCTAGTTCTTTTCTTGTTAATGGTAACGCACTTTGTAAATTGTAGAATGAATCGCAGGGGTAGAAGTGAGCGCTATTTGGACGTTAGTTTTTCTATGTTTTATGTCTTTCTTTTCTAGTTTGAAGATTATTCAATTTAGATGCGCGATTCCAAGCGAGAACGGTTCGAGTGCGATTTGCGTTTCGCAGGATTTGTAGTGATTTCTTGCCCACTGAAGCCGGACACTAAAGCAATGATTAAGGAGATTATTGATAGCTCGCATCAGGTATGTTATGTTGAAAATAGTTGAACTCAATGCTTTTTTTCTACTTCATATTGTGTTTACGTTGCGGTTTTGCTTGCGAAAAAGTTCGAGAATACACCCATTTTGGCAGTATTTCAATAGACAATTGACGTACAGTACAGCATACAACTTTTTTCACACATTTCCGCATCTTTATGACTTATTTCCTTTCAGGTCGTTATGATTACTGGAGACAACCCGTTGACTGCCTGTCATGTTGCCAATGTGCTCAAGTTTACGAATAAGAGGGTAGGCTTTTTTTCAGTTTATAGGTGAAGACTTGACGGTTCTATACTTGACGGTTTGCGGAGAAAAATCATTGTCGTAAACTCCTTAGACATTGAGAATGAGTCCACTTTTAAAGATGGACGTAACCTTAGCTTGATTTACCTTACCTTAACCTTAACTTTAACCTTACCTTAACCTTACCTTACCACCCCATGTTTAGTTGTCCACTCTGGTGCTCGACGAGCCGTCGGAAGACGGAAATTGGGCATGGAAATCGGTGGACGAGACGGAAACATTCCGCGCGGTTCCAGAAAAGAAGAGCTGGAAAACGTTCTTCATGTCACACGAATTTTGTATCACTGGAGCGGTTGGTTTCTAGATTTTTGTAGATTTTAGCGATAACATTATTATGTAAGTATACTGTAAGGCTGTAACGGTTGTTGTAGTAATGTATGGTAATGATTATACACAGCGATGCTGTTTTTGGGATTTGCCTTTTTTTCTTAATTTCTGGGATTGGATGATCTCTATGAAAATCTCGCTACGTTGAAAGTGTAGTAATGCACGTGAACAAGCGCGAAAAAATTGGATAACGAAAAAGTTTATAATAAGGGGAAGCAAGGAGGAACTCGTATTCGATTAGTAAGCGATATAGAAAGTGATTTCATATCTTCCATTGTCTGTTCAGGCATTCACCTATCTCACCACCGAACACTTGGCATTTTTCCGCGCACTTCTACCGGGAGTACGAGTCTACGCTAGAATGGCACCCAAGCAAAAGGTTTGTGACTTTTGTGTTTTTCGTAATCTTTTTTTTTAATAATTTCTTCACTTGGACCGCGGAAAGAAACAAATTACTGGGTACTGTGTGTAGTAAGCATTTGATTTCGAAATGTTTGCGAGAGCTATGGTTGTCTACTGGTAGTTGTATCATTTTCTACAGACTCTTCTCTATATGTATCCTGATTCTGCCCGACCGATGCTGGGTGCCTGATAGAGCTTTTAAGTGCACGTTCGCGAACGTGGAAAGTGTAATTCAACTGCACGTTGGCCGAATTCCATGAATAGCACGGTGCAAAACCGATATGTGCCTTCACGCTGAAAGAAAAATCGGTGCAATTTGTGTATTCGTGCTGAGACCTTTATTTGCACTGCTACTGTAGCGAGTTCCAAAATCCGTTTATATATAGAACGCGAACGTGCAGTTGAATTACACTTTCCGCGTTCGCAAACGTGCACTTAAAAGCTATATGACCGGTGGCGGTGGGAATTCGAGTTCGGGAATGAGAACGACATTTGGCTAGCTACTGATATTACGGATTAGTACAGCGCTTTTGTGTTATTACTGAAACATTTCGTTTTCACTCGGTAATCGGAACATAGTCAAACTTTGAATTTAGATACATTGAACGATTTTCCAAAGTTTTATTATTATTAGAAAGTATTATTATTGTGATTATTATTATTATTATCAATCTTCAGGAGCGTGTGATCCACGAACTGAAGCAATCCGGAAAGGTGACTTTGATGTGCGGAGACGGAACGAATGATGTCGGAGCCCTTAAACACGCTAACGTTGGTGAGTGAGTTTTGGGTGTTGTGGAGATACGTGGGTTCAGGTCCAGTATGCTTTAGGCTTAGGCTTAGGCTCCGAGATTAGAATATTGAATAGAGTTTTGTGCTCACGAGCCACCCATATCTGAGGCTAGAATGATATTGTCCGTGCCGAGTTCGTTCGGAGGTGGTATCTTGTCAATACTTACTTGTGCGTGTTTTCTTATTTATACTTTCCTATAGTTCTTACAATACGCTAAGCAACCTGTGTGCGTGTTTTGTATTGTTTATACTTTCCTATGGTTCTTACAGTAAGCTAAACAACCGCTCTTCGTTCATTTATGGGATATGGATGGAATTTGTTCCTTGATATGACGTCGCAATTGTCAAATTTGAAATTCGTCTTTGAGGTGTGGCACTTCTGTCCCATCCCTTCGACGCCACGAAGTCTGAAAAGCAAAAAGAGAAGGAGGAAGAGGAAAAGAGAGAGAAGGAAAGAGAAAAGGAAAAGAAAGCAGTCACGGCCGTACCACCACCTCATGTTGGAAGAAGGGGAGATGCGCCGGCCGGAGCTAGACACAGGTATTCTTGTTGAGGGTTCAGGCTCATTAATTGTGAACTGCAGTTTTTCTCGGAATGTAGAAATAGTGAAGTAAATAATATAATATATGTAACACTGTAGTATATGTAACGCTAGAGCTAGATGATACTCTTATTGGTGTTATGGGATACTCCGTCTAGAGCTAGACACAAAGACACTGGTGTTGAAAGTTTAGAGTGGATCATTGTCAATTGCGCTGAATTGTATTGTTCTGTTTTTATTGAACACTGACTTATTGTTAGAACTAACCCCGGGGTCTCGAACGCTCAAAAGAAGTTGGAACAAATGATGAAAGAGCTCGAGGAGGAGGAGAAATCGCAGGTAAGATATATTACCTACTTTTTTATTATCTGTCGTACGTCTTACTATCCCTAACGGTGTGTTTAGCTGTGAATGAAGTTTTTTGGGTTAAAGTGTTGAATGTTACATCATTGTAAAAGATTCGAGGGAAGTTATGTACGTGTGGAATTACGCTACAGGTGCAGGTCTGCTGGTTTATAGGTTGTCCGCCTTGGAGATGCGAGCATCGCTGCTCCCTTCACCAGCAAATACACTTCAATCCAGTCGAGTATGTTCCTTTGGGTTTACGATTACATTTTAGTGTTTCTAAATTTCTGAGAAACATCGATATGGAGTTGCACACATGTACAACATAGTTTGGTAGTTTGACGATGTTTCCGTGTTGCAACCTTTGGTGGGTTAGGTTACGGTTTTTTTTATCACTGTGTATCGTGTGTTTTTTCGTTCGTGTAAAAACGGCGATTAGCAAAACCGATATACTAAGTTCATAGTAAGTGGACCGCGAACAGCTTATCTAACAATAAATGAAACTTTTTACACTTTATTTAAAAAAAATTCTTAAATTATGTCGTTTCAGTCTGTCACGTGATCAAACAGGGACGGTGTACACTGGTCACCACGCTACAAATGTTCAAGATTCTGGCTTTGAATGCCTTGGTCTCCGCCTATTCACTTTCTGTTCTCTACCTTGATGGCGTCAAGTTCAGTGACACACAGGCCACTATTCAGGGACTACTGCTCGCTGCCTGCTTCTTGTTTGTTTCGAGGAGTAAGGTGAGTGACATCTACTGTTTTCAGTGACGCTACCGCTTGAGAGGGTGCCAGGGTGCCTTGTGAAAGATTTAAGAAATAAGGGAATTATTGTGAGTCGTGAGTATTCTGCGTTTGCCGCGGGAATATGGAGCATTAAGTTGATTTAAAGACTGGTCTAATTGTTATATTATTGCTGTTTTCCGATTTCACCTAGTCTTGGTCTAGGTCATAGTAGATTTGTTGAACAGATGAACTGAAAACTAAAGCTAAAGAGCTATAATGATTAATTAAATGTGTAAACATACAGTAGGTTGGTGTACCGGAAGTGAGCGCCACCATGTCGAAAATGGTACATGGCTACTTCTCCTCAGAGATATAAATTCTTCTCTTTTGTTTTCAGCCACTGAAAACATTGTCACGACAACGTCCAATGGCCAATATCTTCAACGCGTACACCCTTCTGACAGTGACCATGCAGTTCGCACTTCATTTTGCAGTACTATTGTACATTGTGCAATTGGCACATGAATATGAGCCGAGGTTGGTGACTTGGTACCTTAGACTGCTAAGGCCTAGGGACTTCCTAGGTGGTTGCTTAGGGTGTCGTTATGTAAGCGCATCTTGTGACTTTGTACCTTAGACCTTAGACTTCTAGGATTTAACGGTCTACCTTAGACCTTTAGCTTTGTCGTACTATAACTATATCCAGGGATGCGAAGATCGACCTTGAATCGAAATTCTCCCCGAACATTCTAAACAGCACTGTCTACATCATTTCAATGGCACTGCAAGTCTGCACGTTTGCCGTCAACTATCGGGTATGTAAAGCTATTCTTTATATTATAAATTTATAATTAAATAAGAACATACTTACAAACTATGTTAGCTGTTAGCGCGCTTTTCTCTAGCAAAGGAAAGGAACCGTGTGAAGCTGTGAAGGACACATGGAAAAAATTAGATGTTTCACCACTTGCATAACTAGGACGTAATTGTGCATTCTTAATTCTTACTTTTTTGATGTTTTAACACTCACGCAAGGAACATTTTTTTGGGATAACATCTCTTGAATTCTGACAACGAGCTGGATTTTACCTTTGACTTGCATTCAAATTCATCTCGACGGTTGAATCATTATTATGGGATACTATAGCTTTATTACTATTACTGTTACGTAATTCTAGGGCCGCCCGTTCATGGAGAGTCTGTGGGAGAACAAGCCGATGCTCTACAGTGTCCTCTTCTCTGGCTTCAGTGTTTTCTCGCTGGCGACTGGAGCGAGCGACGACATGGTCACGCAGTTTGAGTTGGTCAAGCTGCCCACTGAGGTGAGCGATTTTGTATGTTATATTCAGTAATCGTCATTCGCATAGTATTGGCTTGGCATAAGGGCATGAACATGGCTTATTGGAACGTGAGCACGTTTACGCAGTTTAAGTTGGGCAGATTGCTCCCTGAGGTTGGTGTCCGATTTTTGTATTAGTATATGCACGCAGTTTGAGGTAGGGTTTATTTCAAGACGCAAAGCTACTTACGTATATATTCACAAATGACCAATCACATAGATTACTGGAACATGTAACTCACGACTTGAATCGTGCATCGTGAACGTTGAACTCTTCTCAGTTGCGCAGGAAAACATGTTCAATTTGCTAACCATGGTTTAGTTCTTTTGCGGAAATTTGCTGATGCGTGCCCCTTGTTCAATGCTCACAGAGTCCAATTATTTGTATTTTATCCACTTTAGCTCCGCGACACATTAGTCTACTGTGTGCTGGGCGACTTGGTCGGCTGCTATGTGATTGACCGAGGACTCAACTTCTTCCTAGGAGATATGTTCTAAATGTTTCACAGACATACATTATTATATCGACAGTCAGACGTGGACGTTATGCTTGCCGTGCTATCCTAGATAGCTTATATGATACTTGGTATCTGATGTGTTCTCATACTAATACTTTGTTACGGGGTGAGCTATCTATCAGCTGTCTCAGGAGTTTGTTTTGATGTCGAATAGAACTTATTGAACTATGCAAGTAATTTCTGTTAGGAATATCTTTATTTTATGAGCTTCCGGCGGAGACTTGAGTATCTAGTTAGTGTCAGATGAGATATATCATGCGCTGAATGAAATAGTTTATATTTGGGGATATTATTGATTTGCATAGTAATTTATTGGGACATGTGCATGTTTTTGCCTGTTGTTGTCTTTTTTATGCATCTTTCTAATTTTCGACTTTTACTGTTAGGTATTGGAGCGGCCTCTGCTCTGGTTATAGTTATGTTATTTTTAAGACTAAGAATGTATTGGTGGTCTTTATTTATTGATTTACTTATTTATTTATCTCCAGTCAAACGATTGTGATATTCTCTATTGTGTTGTCAGTTGTGCTTTCTAACTCACCGATTTAAAGCGAAATACCGGCCGGTTTTTGAATCACATTGAGTACACCAGCATTCTTATGCAGCTTGTGCAAGTGAGCGAGTAAATTAGAATAAAAAATCGAGCTAAATTCGAGCAAATTAGCATAAATACGTAAGAATTCAGCTGTCTACGATGCGTTTCAAAAACCGTCCGTAACCGTCCGTCCGGTATTTCGCTTTAATATTTCTAATCGTGTATGCTTGTTCTACGAACTCGTTAAAAATGATAACTAGGCGTAATAACTTTGTAGTTTCACTATTGTTGTGTGTGTTCTTTCACCGAAGAAATGTTATGTTTGTGATTTTTAGTTTCTAACGAGATATCAAGCTTTCTGTGTTATTCTCCTTTTTTGGAAATGGTTGAATTTTGTAGTTCACCAATACTTCGCGAACGATCTTGACGAGCGTAACTATCTTACACGTCTTAAAGCGGTATAACGGCCGGTTTTTGAAATGTTTCAAAAACCAGTTGTTATACCGCTTTAAGTGCATTGTCAGTAAGATGTATGTGCTGGTCTTAGACATGATCATTGTTTTTGATATTCTTATCACTAATTCTAAGTCTCAATGAGGCATCTTTTTCGTTTTGGTTGTGGTTTTCTCATTTTTAACTAATGTTACCTTTGCCATTGGTTTCCTTTCTTGCTTGGTCTGCACTCTGCACGAGATCTGAATAAACACTTTGTTGGTTTTGAATATTCTTGGAATAATATACTGTAAGGGTGAGCCGTTCAGAAGGGTACTGTATGTTTTTTTACTGTAATTTGTTAATTGCCACTACTGGTGTGACGCAATGACGCTGTTGACTGCGGCAGTGTCACCGTCAGATGGTGTACTGTAATTTGATCGTGGTTGATCATTATTGGTACTACAATATAATTTAATCTACATAAACATACTTGTCTTTCGTGACTGTGCTGGCTTCTGTGAAGGTTCCTTTGCTTCGAAACTGAGTTCGGGGGAATATGGCGTTCTGTAGCCATATTCACCACTCAGTTTCCTTTTCCCTCGGCCCGAGAGGGGACTTGTGTCTTTTTTCCTGCGACTCTCATTTTGAATACTATTTTCTCTCCCAGGGGAATGTGACTCGAGTGGTGAATATAGTGTACTTCCTAGAAAGAAAAGTGAATGTATTTGCTTAGATGAGTGAGGATGAGGAGTTATCGATTGACGAGGCAGCCGAGAAGGTTTTCCGTACTATGGCAATTCAGACGATAATCAATAATGTTCCGGAATACAGTGTGGCGGATACGTATAAGTAAGTTCTGGGTATAGAAAGGCTGGCTTCTTCACTTATGCATGTAACTACGGTATGTGCCGTTTTAATATTTGGTGAGTGTGTAGCTACGGTACGTTCACCTTTCCATTACATACTTCTTCATAGTGCATATGTAATTAGTAATTACAGTATGTACCGTTTTTATAATTCGTGAGTATGTAGCTACTGTAGGTTCACCTTTCCATATTTCCATTAGATACTTCTGCATAGTGCATTAATTACAGTATGTACGTGTTTATAATTTGCGAGTGTGTAGTTACCGTACGTTCACCGTTCACACATCACAGTCTCATCGTACAGGTTACCGCAAAGCGGAGAAGAGAAACTTGAAGACCTTCTCGAGGATTTGATGGTACCGATGCCGGCCAGCGTTCATATCAAGTAAGGATGTTTATATTTGATCCTTGTGGATGTTAGTGGTTCTCACTTTCACGCCTTCCGCCTTCCTGTGTATGTATCCGTTTGCATGAGCGTTGTGAGCGTGTATGATAGTACGGATCACAGGGAGTTCGATATATGTGATCAGTATATCAGTAAACTATATTATATTATTCTAAACAAGGTTGGTTTTGGGGGGCTCCCGAGAAAAACCTCATTTAAAGAAATCGTGTTTTCAGTCCAATATTCGACGCCAACGGTAAAATGGTCGACTTTCGTGAAGTGGAGAGGAATAAGGAGGAGATGGGCGGAGCCAGTACAAGCATGTCGTTGAATAGGTTGGTGGTTTGTTATTGATAGAGACATACTGGCGAATATGTTGCACTCTTTATGAACTAGCGTTGCATGCTTATACGCCTCATCGAGTTGCTGTATGGTATCTCTCTCCTTTTCAAATGCTATAGTGCTATGCCCAGCAAAGACAAGACATCCACCTGTGTTAGCCGCTAATATTGGGCTCATAACTGTAAAAAAGTGTAAAAAAAAATTAAAAAAAAAACTTTGTGTACAAAATTACCACTGATTCAGGGCTTGTCACTTATGGGGTTTGCAAGTATGCTGAAAATTTACAGTATCTTGGAAATACACGAGAATATTTTTAATTTTTCATATCATATATGCAGGTTTCGTGCAGAAATACGGTAGTATTGACAGAATCACACCGAATTTTGGGGATACTTGCAAACCCCATTACGCTTTGCATTACAGAGCTCCGTGCTTGACCGTATCTGGAATCAAAGGATCGTCGAGTAATGTTCCCTTCTTTCCAGGTATAACTTATCATATAAGGGAGAAGAGTTTACTTTTTTGTTTGTGTGAACGAAAAGAAAATTAGAATATCTAAAGGCCATAAAAGGAGAGCGGAGCCCAGTCTTGAGCAAGCGAACGTAACTTATTTCATGATTTTTCAAGATACGTTGCAAACGTTTCACACACTGTTCCTGAACTTTAAAAGTCGCCTCAGGCGACGACAGACGTCTGGTATTTATATATTTTAAAAGGAAATTATGTCTCTGAAGACACGAACTCAAAAACTGAAACCAAAAACCAAATGCAGGTCGATGTTCAGGCGTGCGAGAGGTACTGTCTGTCGATGATTATGGATATGGACGTATATTTTATCAATAGCGCCTGCTTACCTATTTGTGCTCAACCGGATGATCATCTATTATTTTTAGGTGGTTTTGAAGGAAACTTGGATAACGTACTTGCACTTGATCGTGATGGCGGCCAGTTACAGTCAACAGAAGAGGAATATCTGGCTTTTGAAAGTAGGTTCTTTTTCCACCCCATGTGTGATGTATGTGGTCGGTGGTTTACTGATCCGTTAATTTATTACGTATGGTCGTACGGTAATTAAGAATCGTTCTCTAATTGTGCGTTGATGCTGCTAGCGACATCGGCTTTATGGGTTTGAATCTCTGTATGTATTTTAGCAATGCGCGTTCTCTCGTTCGTAGCCCTTCAACAAGCTCGTCTTGGAGGTTTTATCAGGCTGAGGCTTAGGCTCTGGCTTATGCTTATGCTTATGCTTAGGCTTAGGCTTAGGCTCAGGCTCAGTCTTTCGTTGACACACGTTTCTAGACCTTCTCGACTGGCCCACAGGATTTCAAGCTCGCGTTGACTTGTCTGCCGTCGACGTCGTTGAAAACAAGCCAGTGGTTGAGGTCGCGAAGCCAGTTATGGATGAAAAGGCAGTTACTTTAGGCTTTTTCAGTTTAAAGGAAATTCTGTATGTTGATTTGCATGGCGCGTTGAGGTTCATTTACTAGCTTCGCTCTAGGTACCAGCTGCGACTGGAGTAGTTATTACCGTACTAACCGTACTGCTACCGTAAATCGTACGAATGTTCCAGACGCTAATTATTACTTGTTAATTGCCGATTTCGGGTCTCAGTCTGCTATGGACCTGGATGTAGCTCAGAATTTTCTAGCTGATTGCTTATTTCATGGTTTTAGTCTGCAATTGACCTGGACACAGCCGATATCTTCGAATTGATGGAGCTTGTTGGCGGTGCAGAACCACTGGTTGAGAAGAAGGTAGAAGCGGTTAAACCGGAGGAGAGCGAGAAGGATAAGACTGAACATATCACAGAAGGCGATGAGGACTTGGAGGTACTGACATAGCTGAATTTATTGAGTTGCTCATCCCTATTGAGTTGTACTGTGTACACGCAGGCATACGGCTGCGCGGGCTGCGACTAGTTCTGTAGATTGGTAGGTCTAGTACGTAGTACGGTATGGTGTAACGTTAACCCGTCGAGGCATACATTCCTCTCTTCCTCTACATGTTTAAGTACACTAATGCAAAGATGGGCATTGTATCCTTTTTTAGTACCTGAGGTAAAGTGGTACCTTAGGATTGCTACTGTTCTGGATAAAAGGTGCTAACCAAGCGTTTAGAGCCTCTTGGCTACCAAGGCTCGATTGTCGGATCCTCCACGTAAACCAGAACCAACGTTCGCATACGCGCAACTCCTAAATACGAATGCTGACTTGCCGGAGTACAAGGAATTGATGCCGAGAATGGCCAAGAAGGTAGTAATTTTCATTATTTATCTTTCTTTTAAAATAAGATGACACCAAGACCTTTGGTATGGCCTTTGGTATAATCTTTAGGAACTAATCTAGTAACTGTCCGTGTCCCGTATTTTATCATTGCAGAAATATACTAATTTGTAAATATTTCCGGCTTTGTTTTATTTTGTTACCCTATTGCAGTACCCATTCGATTTGGACCCCTTCCAACAGGCCTCAGTCGTTTGTATGGAAAAGGGAGAGAGCGTGTTTGTCGCGGCGCACACGTCTGCTGGAAAGACCGTTGTGGCCGAGTATGCGATATCATTGTGCAAGGCGAATAACACGAGGTGAGAGATTAAGCATAAAAAAGATAAATATAACTTACAAGCGTGTGCCACTCGAATCCACAAAAACGGTGAGGGGATCCCACGGGGAAAAAAGTTTTATTGAATTTTGTTGCATAGGAAGAGTAGGATTGTACATTGTGCTAAGATTACTATATTGTATAACCCGCACTCCGTATCACCGGAGCGACGCTGAGTTATTCCCGGCTTAGACCAGAGACCACCCACGAGGTACCGCATTCGAGCTGGAACTCCGTGATTACGGTATGCTCGTTATACTAATTGTAAATACTTATCGATCGTAAAATTGAGTTCGAAAGTGTTGTCCTATTTCAGAGCGATCTACACTTCGCCAATCAAGGCGCTGTCGAATCAGAAGTTCCGCGACTTCAAGCAGATCTTTGACGATGTCGGATTGGTCACTGGAGACATTCAATTGCACCCGGAGGCATTTTGCTTGATTATGACCACGGAGATCTTGAGGTACGGAGGTTGATTTTCTGTTGAGTTATGTACTCTTTATTTCAGGAACGAAACCCACACATGGGGTGGGTTACGGTTGCTTAATGTCCTATTGAACGAGCATAGGAACTTTTGATTTTAACCAAAATTTGATGTGTTACTTTGGCTGATAGGTCTATGTTTCACGGAATCTATGAAATAGTGAGGTAGTATTCGAAATGATGGTGTTTATGTTTTCGTTTGTGAGAGAGTTTACGAAATCACTGGCTGATTTGATGTGAACTCCTCAGTGAACTTTCAGATCAATGCTCTACAATGGTTCGGAAGTGGTCCGCGAACTTGAGTGGGTGGTGTTCGACGAAGTACACTATATAAACGATGCGGAACGAGGACACGTCTGGGAAGAGGTAGGCGTTCTTAGCAACTATAAACCGTCGGCTATGGGTCGTTAAAGCGAAATGCTAGCCCCTTTGGAAAATTTGCATATGATAAGCAAATCCTATGTATCCTATGCTAATTTTGTACGATCGTCCATGGCATTCGTACAAAATTAGCATAGGATACATAGGATTTACTTATCATATGCAAATTTGCCAAAGGGGCTAGCATTTCGTTTTAAGATTAGTTACTGCTTTATATGAACTTTTAATTTAATCTAGAGCAATTCGTCTTCATGCTCGAGTTATGTAGAAGGATGTTTATCAAGTGAGATGGGATGTGGACTAGTGTGCTGTAGGCGAACTGAGAACGTCCGACGTACGGAAGAGGCCAAATTCTCATTTTTGTCCAATACCAGAATCTGCGTTTAGGTACTAATCATGCTGCCTTCACATGTCAAAATTGTAATGTTGTCGGCCACCGTACCAAACTGTGTGGAATTTGCTGATTGGGTTGGGTAAGTTAATTTTTTTGTGTACTGTTTTTTTTGCTGGTTTTTACACACTTAGTTTGCTGGTTTTTACACACTTAGTTAGCTTGTTTTGTGTGCTGGATATTGAAAAATTATGGTACCTTACTGAGCTTATTTAGAATTCGTACAATGTTTTTAATGTTGTGTTGACTTTGTTGACGATTGTAAAACCGTATTTTAGGCGGATCAAAAATCGAAGGATTAATGTCGTTTCGACGTATAAGCGACCCGTGCCGCTGGAACATTTCCTCTACACTGGTCAGGTAAGATGATTGGAATTATTTATTTTTAGTGCCGTTGAATTATTATTATTGGAGGTTAGCTTATGTAAAAGAGGGTGATTTTCTTCTTGATGTCTCTCTCTATGCTTATCTTATTATATAAAAGAGTAACTGTAGCGTAATTTGCATACCGATGTGCGTTACGGAAATGCAAATTTTCGACAATTGTCTGCGTGTTCGGGTATAAAAAGAGTGTCGGAGCTCAATATCGAAGTATGCATATGCAATTGTTTCCTATTAAGTGAATTTCTTATGATACGTTTGAAACTTTGTATGTTAGTATGCCCATGCTAAACCAATCAAATTTCCATGTAAGTCGCCTCAGGCGGCGTGAGCCGACTGGTTTGACTATATTTATTTAGGATGGCAAGACCCGAGACGATATATTTTTGGTTGTCAACAAAGACGGTGAATTCCAGAAGTACGAGTATAGGAAGGCTGAAGAAGCCAAGGTAAGTCGCCAGAAACTTTGCAGAGTTCTGCTTATAATAGAAAAGCCATCCCGCATAAGTTTCATAGACCACGTGCCATACCGCTTTAAATGTTTAAATTGGGTTCTGTTTAGTCGAACATTCGAAAGCGAACAACTGGCCCGATGGCACCGCGTGGAGGACGGGGTGGTGGTAGAGGCGGCGGTGGAGGTGGCAATAATTTCGGAAAGAATGTAAGTTTGCGCGGATTGTGGGCGAGATGAGCGCGAAGTGTATGCGGGCTCTCATGTCTACCCTAAAGTGTCGCGAGAAAGTAATATGTTTAGTTATGTGTGGATGTAGTGTGATCACAGCGATGTCTGAAAGTTGTTTTGATGGAATATTCACTAGGGAAGAGTACTGTAGTTTTGTGAGAACTCACCATTTCGTGGGCATCATTGTTAGTACAAAATAATACGCTTGTGCTCAAATCTCTTTGTATGCAAACGTATTTTCAGTAGTCGTTTACTACTGTATATGTGCAGTTTGTGTTTTCTGTTTTGACCATGACATCTTTGTTTTGTTGCTAATTCTTATGGTAAATATTAACGGATGATGAATACGATTAGAAATTTAGGATAGGAATGTCTACATCAACATCGTGGAACACTTGCGCAAAAGGGAAGAACTGCCAGCAGTCATTTTTGTCTTTTCGCGAAAAAGGTTTGTTTATTTGTATGTTTCTGGTTTCTAACAACGTCGTTCTTATGATATTAGTGGGTTTCTTGTGTGCAATTGTGTGATTTGTGTACTTCTGCGTGAGAGCATGTAAGAGAGGATCAGTGCGCGCGCGTGTATTTGTGTGTGTGTGTGTGTGTGTGTGTGTGTGTGTGTGTATCTGTCTGCGTATGCTCTTGCTTCAGTGTGAGGCGGGGTGGTGAGAGTTGAGCAGCCTTATTTATGCACTTACAACTATGTTTAAGATGTGATGAGAACGCACAACACCTTCTTTCAATGGATTTGACAACGAAAGTGGAGAAGAGTCACATTCGAACCTTTTTCTCGAAATGTATCGATAGACTCAAGGGCACAGACAAGGAGCTACCGCAGGTAGGGTGACTTAGTCGTGGCATGTATGCTTAAAGGGAACGTCAACCCATATTCATAGATACTGTATCTGTATCAGACCATCAGATGCTCTCAGAAATCGAGTTTAAAACAAAAGACCCGCGTCAGCACCGGTCTTAGTGCGTCTTCTGCTGCTTGCATCTATCTTTTCTTATTTCATGCATCTGATTTACTAAACAATAGCGATACTCGCATGTTTCAAACAGAGCATAACAATATATTGGCGCCAATTAGGTTGATAATAGTATTACTCACTCTTCCTGTTTTTGTATTGTACCCACTTAGGTTCTCGTGCTACAAGAGCTCTGCGAACGAGGTGTCGGAGTTCACCATTCAGGAGTCTTGCCAATACTCAAGGAAGTGGTGGAATTACTGTTCCAGAAGGGTTATGTGAAGGTATGCTCTACGCCCTTGTTATACCGACTTTTGTACAATATACGTCGGAATTTGTCTCTTTTTTCTGTCGCCGAGATGGTGTTTTCTGGATTTCGTGAACAAATGTACCCGCCAATGGTGGGCAATTACAGTTAGAGCACCTGCGGCGACGCAAGGTAAACAGAAAGAGTGTCCGCGCCAATGATGGGCAGTTACAGTTAGAGCACCCGCGGCGTACGTATGGTGTGGGCATAACGCCATATGGGCCACGCCGGCACTCTCCCGCGCACCACCGCGCTCGCTGGGAGTTCGCTGCCTCACCCTGGCCGTCTCTTTTTCTATCCGACGATGTCCCTAAGATAACTAGGCTCTTTCAGATTCTGTTCGCCACGGAGACTTTTGCTATGGGAGTGAATATGCCGGCGCGCACGGTGGTCTTTGACAGTATTACCAAACACGACGGTAATCAACTGCGGTTGCTGACAGCCGGGGAATACATTCAGGTCAGTTGGTAAGGCTAAGCCTAACCCTCGCCGTTTTAAACGAGTGAATTTTGAAATCTTGTGAGGCGTAGTGACATCTGAATTAGCAGCAGTTGTCTCCAGAGCATGTGTAAATGAAGGCGGTATAATTAGTTAGCTTAGGGGCCGTACATAATATATCAGTGGTAAGTTTTACTACGAGAAATAGATAAACAAGAATGTGCGGATGTGGTTTGAGACAAGCCGGAGTTGGTTGGTGAAACTGTGAGAAAATATAGGCACTCGGATTTCAGATGGCTGGACGAGCCGGAAGGCGTGGTTTAGATTCTACGGGAAAGGTGGTTGTTGTGTGCAAGGGTTCCTCGGTCCCCGACTCGGCTGAACTACAAGAACTCATGTTGGTATGTTCTTATTTTGTCGGAAGCTGATAGCGTCTGCATACCTATCAAGTGACATTTTTTTATGCTAGCTGGACTGGAATTGTCATTCCGGCATACTGGGGGTTTTGAAAAAGGTGTGCTCTCACCCGGTATACCTCTAACTCTTAGTGCTAACTCTCACCCTGGGTGAGAGTTCGTTTGTTATTCCTATCATTGTTTACACTATAGAGCATACCTCTAACTATCACCCAAATTAGCTTTAGCTCTCTCTGGGTGAGGGTTAAAGGGACGGGCCCATCAAAATAAACCCATATTTTGCATGTTTTTATAATTTGTATAAAGGGGGTTTCGGATTTATTATAATATATGTACACTAAATTTCGTCTAGAGTTTATCCCGCTGAAATTTTTCGGTGTCGATAAACTCAAAAGTATACCGTAGAAGACCAACAATTGCACCCTTATTTTCTTACCGCGTGTCCCGGGGGAATGTGGCTATATGGACAGATAGTCTCCCGGGTCCCAATCAGAGCGAGGTATCCTCGGGAGACGCGGTAAGGAAATAAGGGTGCAATTGTTGGTCTTCTACGGTATACTTTTGAGTTTATCGACACCGAAAAATTTCAGCGGGATAAACTCTAGACGAAATTTAGTGTACATATATTATAATAAACCCCCTTTATACAAATTATAAAAACATGCAAAATATAGGTTTATTTTGATGGGCCCGTCCCTTTAAACTATCAACCAAAATATGGCTAACGCTCATCCCTGGGTGAGTTTCCGTTCGTGGATCCCCGGCCTCAGGTCCCCGGCCTCGTATTATAATAATAAATGTTCAGGATTTCTATAAATACGTGTGCAGCATAATGTGTACCTTTGTACATTTGGGTTATAGTAGAAAAAAGTTTTTGACGTTAATGCGCTACTTAATCTGACTTTGACATTGAAGAACTAACTGGTGAACCTTAGCCATAGCGAACGTAAGTGGTTCTTATTATGACGAACTAATTGGTGAACCTTAGCCATAGCGAACGTAAGTGGTTCTTATTATGATGAACTAATTGGTGAACCTTAGCCATAGCGAACGTAAGTGGTTCTTATTATGATGAACTAATTGGTGAACCTTAGCCATAGCGAACGTAAGTGGTTCTTATTATGATGAACTAATTGGTGAACCTTAGCCATAGCGAACGTAAGTGGTTCTTATTATGATGAACTAATTGGTGAACCTTAGCCATAGCGAACGTAAGTGGTTCTTATTACTGTATCTATTCAGGGTCGAGCAGCGAAGTTGGAGTCAAAGTTCAGGGTCACCTACACAATGTTGCTGAATTTGTTGCGAGTGGAGCAGCTTAGGTGCGGACCATTTGTTATTCCTATCAATGTTTACAGTATAGAACAGTGGTAACATGGGGATGACAAGGGGGTAACACGCGATACCGTAGTAAGAAGTAACGGAGCAGCCTTGCTTACTCCGTATCGTAGGACTTACTTTTACCCAAACACTGGTAATTTCTTCTGATACTCTTGTAGCACTGAATTTCTTGTAGCCGTAGCCACGAACAAGGTGCAGTCTCCCCCGCGGGGAGTTTGTCTCTACGTCGCACTCATTCCTTTTTCTCGAGGCTTGGGGGGCTAGACCCGGCATCGCACATATAACTGTATTCAGATGAGCAATAATAATAATACTAATAATTTATTACACCACAAAGGTGCGCACAAACATACATAATTAAGACAATAAATACAGTTAAGACAGAAAAACGGTAATAAGGTACATAAGGTACATGTGTAAAGGTAAGCGCAAATGCTGGGGCATCGAATAAAGGTAGTTAGCCGAGCACTGTATATCGGCAGCTGGACACTAGTAATTTGGAATATTTAGGATCGAAGACATGCTTCAAAGGAGCTACGTGGAGAGTGCATCGTTGAGAGAGGGCTTGGCGAAGAAGTTGAAGTTAGAACAGGTACCTTAAAGCGAAATACCGGTCGGTTTTTGAAACGCATCTCAAGCACTTACATTCCTATGCATTTGTGCGAAGTGGGGTCTAATTGGGGTCTAGTTTTTATTCTAATTTTGGCTCATTTGCATATGCTGCATAAGAAAGCAGGTGTACGCAATGCGTTTCAAAAACCGGCCGGTATTTCGCTTTAACAATTGTTAGTAGTTTGTTAGATTCTGAGCCACTGCACCAGCTGGTCTACGAGTTACCTCTAATTGGTGGCAAGAACGGTATGACCTTGCGCTGAGGCGCTGCGTAAAGATAAGATTATCAGAGGCCATATTCAATCCCCCATGGGGAATTCCCCGTCTTTTTCTCTGCGTGTCTCACATAAGAATTCTATTTTCTGTTCCCAGGAAATTTTTCCCCGAGGGAATTGGAGTGGTCAATATGGCCTCTGAGTAGCACATTTTTTTTAGGCAAATGGAAGTCTGCAAGACGCACCCGTGGTCAAGTGCGAAACATGTAATCCCATCGGTGGTAGTGCTCCTCTTTTGGACCTTTGCCAAAAGTTGGCCTTGTTTTGTCAGCAGTAAGTTTTCCATCGAAATTTAGAATCTTTATATAATTGTGTGCGCCACTTGATTGATAAAGCATAAGCCTAAATGTAAGCTCTAAGCCCTGGGCCCTAAGCCCTAAACCCTGAGCCCTGAGCCCTGAGCCCTAAGCCTGCTGTATATTCGTGAATTCCAGGAAACGTCAACTGTGGTCACGTCTGCTTGAAGTCAGTGAAGTCAGCCGGTTATTTGACGCTGGGAGGATATTGGTGGTGACTAGTGTTGCACATGGCCTGCACGCTCAGCTTTGCATCTTGGTAAAGGTAAGATAATTTTCCTCCATGTTAGGTTAGCTCGTAGTTTAGGTAGAGTTCGAGTTCGAGAAACACTTATGCCGGTTAAATCGTTAAATCGATACAGATAGAGTTTAGTTCGAGGAAAACTTATGGCGTTTAAATCGTTAAATCGATACATTTAATTGTAATTACGTTTTTCAGGAAATGAACAATGCTGGAAAGAAATCCCTACAGTTATTCATGCCATCCGACTCGTATGATGAGATCAATGTGGAGTTGCCAAAAGATCCTGCGGTTGGTGAATTGAGTATAATGTAATCGGATAAAATGTATGTCTTTCGGCCTCCTTACGCTTACGCGTACCATCAAATACCGTATACCAAGGAATAACACCAAATACCGTATGCCAGCGAACATCGTATTCTTATAGGATCGTGCGTGGGCAGAGCAACGAGTTCAAATCGAGACCATGGCCAAGTACGGTGTTAATGGATGGAACAAGCAATTGGATGGACTCACGAAGTTTAGGTATTTGATATTTTGATATTTAGCTACAAAACCTGGAGCGATTTTTTTATATAGACAGCGATTTATGTAGATTACGCCGCCTTGACTTAAAGCGATGTCGCACGCGATTTGTGACCGAATACGGTACAACCATTAAACCACGCATCGTATCCCTTCATACTATGCATATTTATACGGTATTGATTTGGGGGAAGTTTTCTTTTCGACGATTTATAAGGGAATTTACCTGTTTTGTCAGTTTTGTGGTTATTTTCAGTAATTTTTGCGTTCATTATCCGTAGTTTATCATGCTTTGTTTTAGAGTGGTTGATAACGTGCCGTTTGATAGCATCGTTGCGATCATGAACAAAAAGCTGAAGATCGATGCTGCTGATCTGTACAATCAGTACTTTCAACGCAAACATACCAACTCTCGATTCAGGTGCGTATGGGTCGTGTGTGTGTGTGTGTGTGTGTGTGTGTGTGTGTGTGTGTGTGTGTGAGGAGTGTGCGTGCGTGTGTTTGTGGTGAGCCCGTGTGTGTGTGTGTATGTGTGTGTGTGTGTGTGGGTGTGTGTGTTTGGTGTGTGTTTGTGTGTGTTTTGTTTTTTTTGTGTAGTGTTTGTATTTTTTTTGTGTTGTTTTGTGCGTGTTTGCGTGTATTGTGTGTGTGTCTCTGTGAGGAGTGTGCGTGCGTGTTTGTGGTGAGCCCGTATGTGTGTGTGTATGTATGTGTGTATGTGTGTGTGTGTGTTGTGTGTGTAGGTATGTGTGTAGGTGTGTATGTTTGCGTGCGTGTGTGTGGGCGTGCGTGTGTGCGTGTATGTGTGTGTGTGTGTGATGTGCGTGTGTGTGTGCGTGAGGACTGTGTGTATGAGTGTCATATGTGTGTTGTCCGTAGAGTAAGTAGCAGCCTCGTTCTATCATGTTGCAGAGATCAACCATTGCATACATCGGTGGCCAAACTGCTGCATCAATTGTCAAATACCGCCTCGACACTCTCCTCTAAGGATGTCATGGTCCTTGGCAGGGACGTCAACGTGAGTGTATATGATATATGAATGTTTATTTTAGTTTACTTCAATAATCTAGTTCTGTGCTAGTGTGTATGTGTAGACCTTTGTGGACGATCATATTTAATCTTAGCACTGGACTTTGTACAGTAACCTACACTGGCTCCACTAGGGTAATATTGTGTCTTGTGCAAAAAATTGGGTGGAGCGGACTCGAACCCGCGTCACTTGTCTACTCGACAAGCACTCACCGGTTGAGCTACACGCACCCTTTTTCGCAATCACACAACCGATTCACCCTAGTACACACACGGTTCAGAACAGGGCCGGTTTGCCTCAGTCGGCGAATCTACCCGATTTAATGGTAGATCTTCATAACCTGTTAACTATACTGTATGCATTTGTTTGTGTTCTAGATTCCTCCCCAAGACCTGTTCTGTGATATGCTCATGCACAACGAGGTGCTTGACCTTCTGACCGATGAGACGGCGTTACCTGCCAAACACTGTGTACGATTCAGGGAGCATGTGAGTTTTTACTTTGTTTGTTTATTTATAATTGCTCATCAGTAAAAATGACAATAATTATAATTATAATTTATTACACCATAAAGGTGCGCACAAACATACATAAGGAAAACAATAAATACAGTTAAGACAGAAAAAACAATATTGTTTGTTTATATTGTTATATAGTAAAACGGTAAACACTGTGTACGATTCAGAGAGCATGTGGGTTTTTATTATTATCATTGTTCTATAGTAAAAATGACAATGTAATAAAACGATGAAATGATTTATTACTGACAGACAAAAATCAATCAGCACTCGTACAAACAATAACATCGTAAATCAACAAATAAAGATACACGTAAATATGCAACATTTGTAGGGTAATGATAAAACAAAATAAACTAGGGAAGTGGATGGTTGTATTTGTATTTTTGGTATGATTTGTAGTTTGTAGTTGTCTACACTGCTCGATCGATTGTATCTGGAGGAAACGGTGAAGCGTCTTCAGCATGCGATGTCATCAGAAAGTCTGCAGCTATTTGAGGAATATACTAGTAGATTGAAGGTAATCAGGGGACGGGAGGGAGAACTAGAGAGAGAGGGACAGAGAGCATGAAGGGTAGATGAGAAAGAGCTAGAGAGAGGGGTGAATTAGAGAGAGTAAGAGTGAGCGAGAGAGGGAGAGAGAGTGAGACAGGGAGAGAGGAAACTAATACTAATGAGCGCTTTCTTCAGATGCTCAAGGCACTGGAGTATGTCGACAATAGCAACATGGTGACGTTCAAGGGTAGAGTGGCATGTGAAATTCATCATCAGGTGAGGGTATTGAATTTTCTTAATTTGGGTAATTGACTGACCGACGAAACCACCATCCTAATTAGCATATTGCATACATTTGGATGGTGGCATAGAGCTCGGAGCCGTAACAATTAGAATATTAGGAATGGTGAAAATCAGAGACGTATCATACATACAATCTTGGGAAACACAATGTCAATTTGATGGTGGTATTCAGCTTTTCCGGGCGAGTTTTATGCTCTGGCGGGTAATCTGTTGACCCAGCTCGATCCAGGTTTTCCCTAACTCTTGAGAAAAGAAATATACTTGCTTATATAACTGAACTGTGTTTCATATTTCAGGAACTCTTGATCACCGAACTGATTCTTGCGGCGAAGTTGCACTCGAAAACAGCGCCTGAGGTGAGTTTCATAGTTGGCACAAGCGAATGTGTGGGTTGTAATTTGTAATTTACAGTAGACGTGTGCTACGGTATGTGCTACAAAAGTCTGGAGAAGTGTTTCTTCCGGAATACTGTAGTAGACGCCTTAGATGGAAATTGTGTACTGTATGTACTTTGGCACATATCCACCAACTGCGGGGAGCTCTCCCCGAGAAGACTCAGAGGCCGTATTCACCAACACGCCGGGAGCCCTCCCTGTCCTCCCCAGGGAGCTGGAGAGTGCGAGAGCAGAAGAGATTCAGACCACTCCAGAACCTAGGGAGGGCTCCCTGCGTGTTGGTGAATACGGCCTCTGTTGGTCGTTGGTGAAAACGCTTTCGGGGGGAACATGGAAGAACCTCCGAGGGAGAGTTCCCTAACGTTTTTGAATACGACATTTGTAATTTGTAGTAAGTCGTCTTCTTTTTCCAGGTGGCAGCCATTTTATCGGTAACCACTTGCCAATACAAGGCACCACAGGAGTGCAAGTTCGACGAGGGATCCATGTTTGCGAAGGTAACGCTTTGTATTCATTAAAGCGAAATAGCGGCCGGTTTTTGAAACGCATCGAGTAAAGCAGCTTTCTTGTGCAGCATATGCAAATGAACATAAATTAGAATAAAAAATCGAGCTAAATTCGAGCAAATTTGCATAAATACATAATAATTCAGTTGTCCACGATGCGTTTCAAAAGCCGACCGGTATTTCGCTTTAAATTTGGAAAGGTTGTGAAAGAGTAGCGATACTGGCGACTTGTAGGTGTAGGTATAGCACGATGAGGTTTTAACTTTTGTATGTAACTTCAGTAGTTTACCTACATGAAATTGAGTATTTATATTGCTAGTTTAGCTGCAATTGTGAATTGGGGTTGTTGTGTTTCACGAAGTGTTGTGGTGGTTTCATCAGGGAATCTATGAGAGTGTTACTGTTACATATGTTACTTGAAACACATTGTTACGTACCTTACAACCTTAAGAAATGAACGCTTAAACATTCCTCTTTCCAGTTGCAACAAGAAGTACAAGCCGAAGCAGTAAAGATTCTCGGCACGGCCGCCCAGCAGAAGGTGCAGCTTGTGGAGGTCGGTGATTTTATTGAGTTTGGGGATACTACGCCAAGGAAACTTTATCGGTTGGCCGCGCACGCTTGGCACACTTTTGGGAGAGCGGCGATCCCTTGGCCTCTTTTTTTTGTGACCGCCCACCACATACATTTTGACTGCTGCAAAATGATGATGGTTATTATAAGGCTAGCGTATGTTTTGGGCACCTTTCCTTGCATTCTTTTTGTCTAGCTATTATTTGACAAACCTCGAGAGCAGTACTATGTGTAAAAAATATGCTTATGTAGTGCTAAATTTATTCCTTTTTTATTTAGGTTGGCGATGAACTTCGTTACGATCTAATGGAAGTCGTCTACTTGTGGGCACAAGGAGAGGTATTGTAGTTTTTTATCAGCGATGCTCGTTTCTATACTGATTCGTTGACAGCCGTTATTTAGTTGTTCAGAAATACCGGGGTACTAGATTATGGTTCCCCTAAATCTACTTTACTACAACTTACTTCCCTTTGGGTAATTGATGGCTATAATTGCAAATCTATAACTTTATAAAGTCACGGATACTGTAATAGACAATTATGTAATTCATTGCACGCGAAGTTGTACGAATCATAAATTATACTATTTGTGAAGTGAATGGGAGTATCGATCTCTATGTTTTAGAAGCGCTACAATTATGTAAAGGGTCGCCGGAGAAATTGTGGTGAACTTGCTTGTGGGGGATCAGAAATAGTTATTTTCAGTCATTCGCTTCGATTATGGAGAAAACCGAGTGCCAAGAAGGACTTATTGTACGATGTATTCAAAGACTGGGAGAGGTGAGAGATATTGGTAGAGTTCAAAGGCGGGTTTTACGAAACCATGCGACCTGCGAGAGAGTAGTCGTCCGGATGACAGATTGTTCGGTTTTTAGCCATGAGTTCGGCAAGTTCGGCTACTGCGGGGGCAGCAGTGTTGCGAGGGTTGTGACGAACCGAAGCTTTTCTTCTAGTTTATCTTGTTAATTAACATCTCCTTAGGTGGTGAAGGATGTTCGTAACGCGGCTCGAATCGTCGGCGACCCAGTTCTCTTTGAAACCATGGAACAGGTATTGAGATTTAATGTTTTACTTTGGCCCAAACTTGAGTGGACGTCGTACGGTAGTGCATACATATCGATGATTGGAAACAGTGTCCAAAAAAAACGATGAACAAAATGTTTACAGTAACGTTAAACGGATATTAATAATAATTATTAATTTCAGGTATCGGCTGCAATCAAACGTGATATTGTCTTCGCCGCCTCGTTGTATACTTCGGTGTAAACGATAGGAGTATTGATTGATCGTGGATTATTTGAAAATCGATAAATGACCAAAATTATAAATGAGCTTCGAATCGATATTTGAAGGGAATTCGTAAAAACGAGGAATTTATGTGTATCTTATTATCTTTGTGCCGTTTTTTATTAAGAAAGATTTACACTCCTTTTTGTTATTTAAGAAAAGGTTTACATTCCAATGTTGGCTTATGTTAGGTGACTGTTGATTTCTGACTTGTTTATTTATTTATTTTTGTTTTCAACTTTAACGATGTATTGTTATCTAACTACTTTTCTTTGTACTTAAGGTGTTAATAGATATACTTGAACCTATAAGTTTACTTAACATATAGATAGTTACTATACTCTAGCACCGGTGGATGTATGAAAATTTTGGTGATTTTTTATTTGTGTATTTTTTCGGTGTCTATGAATTGTTTTATTGATCGGCTGTTGTGAAAAATACTGTTGGAAGCTTTTTGCGTGATGACGTGATGTACATGAATATTACTACGGCACCACATTTCCTTATGAATTAAAGTAATAAAAAAGTGTTACTACCTTTTGGAAATCAGTAACAGGCGAAGAAATACCTGACGTGAATGAATCCGTCAAAACTTATCGGTCCTTATCCTTGTGACGCTATCTAACTACTTTTCTTTGTACTTAAGGTGTTAATAGATATACTTGAACCTATAAGTTTACTTAACATATAGATAGTTACTATACTCTAGCACCGGTGGATGTATGAAAATTTTGGTGATTTTTTATTTGTGTATTTTTTCGGTGTCTATGAATTGTTTATTGATCGGCTGTTGTGAAAAATACTGTTGGAAGCTTTTTGCGTGATGACGTGATGTACATGAATATTACTACGGCACCACATTTCCTTATGAATTAAAGTAATAAAAAAGTGTTACTACCTTTTGGAAATCAGTAACAGGCGAAGAAATACCTGACGTGAATGAATCCGTCAAAACTTATCGGTCCTTATCCTTGTGACGCTAGCACTGAAAGAAAACAGTTTAGTACTTCTGGTGCGCGAGGTCTGCGCGAGTTCTCCATGTTCGCGCACTTCTGGCTCACTTATCTCTATGGGCTGTACCTTATGGACGCTTTATTTTTTTCATTGATCTTGCGTGTCGTCAAAGTTATGTTGTTCTCCCTGTTTCCGCGGAAGAGGCCCCGAATTTACATGCCACCGATCCTCAAATTTCTATATAGCAAAGAATCATAATGTTTGGCTAGAAATACCTAGACAAATAATACCGGGATACGGGGGTGGTACGCATTTATAGATCGTTAGTTACGGCTGCGAACTGAATCTGCAAGTGCCGTTCAATAAAATGATGTTCTTCTTGTTTTTGAATGTCTAGTGGTGTTTGTGTATTGCCCAAATTAGCTCTATTTTGCATGAGAAGAAATAAAAGAAATATTGGCAGTTTTTGGCCAAATTTTTTTTGCGAATTTTTCTATTATACATCTTTATTTTGAAAACATGCTTATAGATATCTGTCCAGAAACCACGTAGGCCCTAGGCACATATGTTACGAGAATTTTTCGTTAATAAACCTTTGGGGTTTCCAAGTATGGTGAAAAGAAAATATACCGTGTTTTGGAACTACACGAGAATATATATTTTTTTTAATTTTTCATATTATGTAGGCAAGTTTGGTGCAGAAATACGGTAGTATTGACAGAATCACACCGAATTTTTGGGATGCTTGGAAGCGCCTTATGTTGAAAGTTTCTGGTTTTTCTATTTTCGCCGCCCGATTAACACACTTAGGTTAGCCGGGAGGTGGCCATTTTACAAAATGCTTTATTTTAAAAATGCGGTTGTAGATATCGGTCCAGAAACCACGTAGCCTCTTAGACACATATGTTAGGAGCATTTTCGGCTAATAAACCATATGTTCAAAGATTCTGGTTTTACTGAATTTTGCGCCGCCCAGTTAACATACTCAAATTGTAACAGAGGTATTCATTTCACAAAATGCTTTATTTTAAAACATGCTCATAGATACCGTATCATTAGACTTAATTATGCATACATATGCTCCTCAGACACTTCCTGGTGTTGGGATAGAAAAAAAATTGAAATCAGAGAGAATCTCAATGCGGAGGTCATGAATATCACCCTGTGTTGTAACTCTCGCACAAATACATACGATAGCTACAGTCTATAGCCTACTGGAATCTAGTATCATAAGCAAGAAGCCTATTTACTTGTGAATTAACGTAATATATGCCAGGGCCAAAAGCCCGATAATATGCTTATATATCATCTCATTAGACTTACAGACTCAGACATGTCTCCGCGACCGGCTCCCTACGCCGCCGGCGTGCGACTTGTTACGCTACGTTATTTGGACAGTCTGGCCGTACATCTTCTGGATAGAAGCCGGTTCACTTAAGCCGCCGCCGTCTTTAACTCCTCTTACCCTTGCATTACATTGGTTTCCAAGTATTGCAAATATGGGGCCTGGTGGTCCAGTGGCAGCGCGTTCGTCTCTAACCCTAACGCAATCGACCCGAGTTCGATTCCGGCCCATGACACCTTTGAAACCACCACCAGGCGAGGGAATCATGGGCGATCCCTCCTGGCCCTAGCCCGAAGACGTCGAGAAATTTCCATCTGATTTACGTATTTTGGAACTGCACGAGAATGTTTTTTTTTTTTTTTTTTTCATATTATAAATGCAGTTTTCGTGCACAAATACGGTTGTATTGAGAGAAGCACATCAAATGTTTGAGATACTTGGAAACCCCATCAGGCTACTGTTTGTATACACACCCCCCAATACGAAAATACAAATTCGTAGCGAGCGCAGCGTGGCTTTCTCCGCCCCTTTCATAATACGAGTTGGCAAAATGCCAATTTATAAAGTACAGCTACTATGGACAGCCGGTCGAAAATTCTGACGACATCGGTTTGCGCGCATTTGGCCTACTATTGATCTCGCTTGATCGTTTTCAGCGGGCAGGTGGATTTTTATATAAATTTCCACTGGATAAAGTGTTTCAGCGATGAGCGCAGCTCCAACCAAGTGAGTTCCTTTCCTGTTTCGTAATTGTATCGTTGAAAAAAGTATATTTATCGATTTTTTTGTCAAAATTGGCCTTTGATCGTCTACACCCCATATCCTTTGTTATATTGGTTGAATAACATGGTTTTGAGGCGTCTGATTATGTTGTTGGTTGTCTTAAATGTTCGATATGTTTGATATGTTTAATGAAGCTCGTTTTTTTAGGGACGGCATTGAAGATGGCGTTATCGAGGTAAGTTGCGAAATGCCTTGTGAAAAATTCCGAAAAAGAAAAATACAAAGCTATGCTTTGAACCCATAGGGCGTTTAACAGCTGAGGGTTTCACAAGACTAAGATTGTCCCTTCATATGTTAATTTAGTCAGATGAACAGTTAATTTTAATCCGACACACAGAGCCTCGTAGATTACCAATAATATGACTTTGGAGAGAACAAAATGGCATTTGTCTTGTCAGTTAAGTTTACATAAGCGGACATTGCTTCCTGAACTCATCCTTTGCTTTTAGGGTAACTACGACCAGGTCTTCGAGACTTTCGACTCCATGAACCTGAAGGAGAACCTGCTCAGAGGAGTGTTCGCTTTCGGTTTTGAGAAGCCTTCCGCCATTCAGCAGAGAGCCATCGTGCCCTGCACAACCGGTGAGTTTCGTCAACATCAAGTTATTTGCCGACCGGGATTAGTAACACTGCAATCTTCAATAAAACTTTCCACTGGCTTTCTCTATTCCTGTCATTAATTTTCGTTTATGTCAAGCCGCTATTAAATTTGCTTAATGGGGAAATGGAGGAGGTTGGGGGGGTGCACCAAATTTTATTTTATCTAGAGTAGGCTCAGCATTTAGAGATTTATAATAAACTGTTTGCTTATGCACAATGTGAATACAAGATGGTTAATGTGTATTTGTCCGACAAACGATTGGTCAGAGATTCGATTCCGCTTCGAGCACAATGTGATTGTTTCACTTTCTGAGTGTCTCCTGAGGGCGCATTCGAGTTGGGCAAAATGCATAAATTTCGCGAAATAATCAGTTCGAGTTCACTGTTAGCCAGTGTTAGCGCGCAGCGAAATAGCCCGCTCATGGGAGAGACGCAGAGTCTTGGAAATATTTTTTTCCTGGGCTCTCTTATTTGTCAACAATCTCTCACCAGATCAACTCGAACTGATTATTTCGCGAAATTTGCGCGTTTTGCCCAACTCGAATGCGCCCTGAGTGAGAGTGCTGATGTGGTTTCAATGTATGTCAAAAACCGTGCGTTTTGCTTCCAAGTATCAGATATGCATCTCGTGTGCGATTTTGCATACACCTTTGAAAGTTAGCCGCATGATAGAAAGTGCATCATGCTGTAAGCAAGACGAGGCGAAAATGCACAGTTTATACACGCTCGAAAAAAAATAGTCCTGTGTCTCTGCCACGGGACCCTTTTTCTGGCCAGGCTATAAATCCATGCCAAAATTAAAATCAAGGCGGTTTGGCACCATTAGGCAAATGCAAAGATATAGATTTTTTTTTTTTTTTTTTTTTTTTTTTTTTTTTTTTTTTTTTTTTTTTTTTTTTTTTTTTTTGTTTGGAAGCAGATCGGGGCTTGTTCCCGATATGAGCCGGTTTGTTTGTTGGTGGTGTGGTTTTTTTTCACAACCCCGATATGGCCCTATAAAAATCGGGGTTTTCACTTTCACGTTTTGTCAATCAAATCCGTCGACTCTTTGTCGATTTTTTGTTGATTTAAATGTTTTTTTTACACATTTTAAGTTATCCCATGATCACACACTTCGCTTAGTATGCCTGCGTGCCATTTAAATAAGACCAAGTGTGGATGATGTGTAGTTCTCAAAGCCCGGATTCCTTTCATTCACATGTCCAGCTTCAAATAGAGGACGGCGTGAAAGACTCCGTTTGCAAACATGGTCAAGTCGCCCGCCCCATACAAGGGCTCGCTCATCACTGTATTTTGTCCTTATAAATTCCTTTTAGGTCGTGATGTGATCGCTCAAGCCCAGTCTGGTACTGGAAAGACCGCTACATTCTCCATTTCGATCCTTCAGCGTATTGACGAAACTCAACCCAATCTTCAGGCTCTTGTCATGGCCCCCACCAGAGAATTGGCTCAACAGGTTGGGTTTCGTCTCATGTTATGTAGTGTAGTCGGGTTGGTGCTAATTTTTGGGTATTTTTTTTTAAAATTCATATCCAGTTCTTTAGTGTGTTTGCCGAAGAAAGCCTTTGTCGTGTCCAAGACTACAACATAGAAAGCCTTATATTAATTTTCATATGAGCGAATTTATATTTTCACGTGAAGATTTGATTTGACTTGAAATATTTGCATTTCACAAGCCAATTAATTTTTTTATTCGTTCGTGTGGCAAAATCACTTTCGGTGTGGGATCCTGAACGTACTTCTGGACAATTTCTCTCTATTTGAGCTATTTTAAAAATTATTCACACATTATTATGCATAAATCAAAAATCTAGACCGAGTGCACTGAACGAAGTGAGGAGAGGAGAAGGTGTAGACTAAATAAGAATATTGTTAAATAATAAAAAATGGCCTTTTTGTAGTTTTTGAATCATCTGAGTTCATTGATACATTTATCATGTTTAGATCCAAAAGGTCTTGTGTGCTCTCGGAGACTACATGAACATCCAAGTGCACGCTTGCATTGGAGGAACTTCCATCCGTGACGATTTGAGGAAGCTTGAATCCGGAGTCCACGTTGTTGTTGGAACTCCCGGTCGTGTTAATGACATGATCCAGAGACGAGTTCTCCGTAAGTTCTGGCTGATTTCGTGCTTAGGCTTTAATTTACTGATAATTTAACCGCGCATCATTTTGTAGCCTATTTTCTCTGTCTTTGATAATCGCGTAGAATAACCGACTGCTGATTTGTGCGTCGAAAGAAGTTGGACAGGACATTACGATTGCCGTAGTTCACTATTAATTTGTGAGTCATGATGGGTGTATGTGGCACGGAGCAGTCGTGTCGATTTTGAAACGTTGCAACTTTTCAGAGACTGATCGTATCAAAATGTTCGTTCTTGATGAGGCCGACGAAATGCTGTCTCGGGGATTCAAGGACCAGATCTACGATGTCTTCAAGACCATGCCCGATGACGTTCAGGTTTGTATTATTTTTTACCGTCGAAATTGTTACAGGAAGAACTATTTTTTTGTTGAATATAATTAGAATTGCCAATTTTTTGTGGTTCCCTGAGCGGAGGTTTTTTTGAAAGTAAGAACCAGAAACTTCACAATTTTGCTTTTGTTTACGATGTACGAATTGTTATTGAATTCATGGTGCTGTTGCACTGAAATTAGTTTTTTTTTGCCCAATAGCAATAGCGTGTAATTTTTATATTTGTTCAGGTCGTGCTTCTTTCCGCCACTATGCCTGCCGATGTGCTGGAAGTCACCGATCGTTTCATGCGTGACCCGATCCGTATCCTCGTTAAGAAGGAAGAACTAACCCTCGAGGGTATCCGACAATTCTACGTCAACGTCGGAAAGGATGTGAGTTAATTATAGTTTACTGACGAAATACACATCTTGTTTTCGAATTTCGAACGTATTTGATTTCCTACACGCCAATTAGACGTGTTCATGCTATAAATAAACAGACGGCTATCACCGCCTCAGACGACTAAATAGGCGATTTTACGAAAAAAAGGGGCATGCGTATATGAAAGTCTTAAACTATCTTCCCTATTTTATGTGATAAGAGAACTCGACTGCATTATTTTGAAGTGTTGCGAAAAGTTGCTTACTTTTACCAAAAGTCTGAAACGTAGAAAAAGAAATGGCTTAGCTCGTTGGCTTGCTCAAGGCGTCAAGGCTCTTATACCCGCAAGCGGACTTGCGATATTCTAATTTTCGTTGCCGACATTAGGACAAACAGACCTTTCTCCTTTGTATAATAAGAAGATATCACATAGAGAAGAATTCAATTAACATTAACAAACAAAAAACTTTTATTTGTAATTGCAGGAGTTCAAGTTCGAGACATTGTGCGATCTGTACGATGCTGTGAATGTGACACAGGCCGTTATCTTCTGTAACACGAGGAAGCGTGTCGAGACGCTCACTGCTCAAATGATGGAGAAGCAGTTCACCGTGAGCTGTCTGCACGGAGACATGGAGCAACAGGAGAGAGAGTTGATCATGAGGGAGTTCCGTTCGGGATCCAGCCGAGTACTCATCACCACCGACCTGCTCGCCAGAGGAATTGACGTTCAGCAGGTTTGCAGTCATGTTTTTTTTTACTTTTGCTATCTTGTGCTTAAAGAGCATGCTCCTTTAATCAACCAAACAATATTCAAAGCTTGTGCTTACGACCTGATTAGGATGTGAAATCGTATTAGGTGTAGGAGAAGATTTGCAGCAAATATATGTATGTGTGAAGAAAAGAGATTTGTGATTTTTTGTGAAGCATTTGATGCGTGTTTTTTTTTGCCAATAACCGCTAACCCTGTGTTTTGATTTAGGTGTCTCTTGTGATCAACTTTGACCTGCCGTCGAACCGCGAGAACTACATCCATCGTATCGGTAGGTCGGGTCGTTTCGGACGTAAGGGAGTTGCCATCAACTTCATCACGGAGAATGACTCTCGTCAGTTGAAGGACATTGAGACGTTCTACACGACAATCATCGAAGAGATGCCAATGAACATCTCTGACCTGCTCTAAGAAGTATGCTCTAACACCTCCCAACTCTCATAACGTGATCCGCCCTTTATTTCTTAACACTTTCATTTATTTAGTTGTTATTGTAATGAATATTTTGTGCATGAATATTTATTTTTGCATTGCACTCTTTCTCTTTCTTTCTCTATTTTTCCCCGTTGTTGCACTCTCTTTCATTTAATGGACAAACAATAATTCTTTGTCGGTGATTAGTAGCATGAGTTGATTAGTTTTTGTTTCTTAGCGGCGGTATAGGGGTAGGTGCGTTGTTTATGACTTTTATCTCTTCATTGTTGATTTTTGGGTAAGCGATTGTTACCTATCTCTCTGTTTTTGGAATGTTTGCGCATCAGAGGTATACGTCATTGTTACTGATCTTCGTTGTTACCCCGTCTCTGTCGATTTTGGAGAAAATGCGAGAAAATTGAAACAATAAAAATATACTTTGTTTTTATGCTTTTGTTCTTTTGGGGTGTTTGGAATGAATACTTTCAGTGAAGAAAGTTGGCGTGCATTTGGCAACGTAATGGCGTGCAAAAATGCGCGCTGAATGGAAATGGCGTGCAACTTGTCCGGCGCTATCAACATAGATGATGTATTAGAGCTTCTTCCGACTCCCATGATTCAAAAACACGTATCAATGTGGTTATACTACACAATATAAACATGAAATAGATAACTAATTGTAAGACTAACCGGTTGGGCTAGATGTGAATATGTAGGGAGTCAATCAACAAACAGGTGAAAAAGCGGCAAAGTTACGGCCTGCAACTTGCGCGCCAGAACCCAACGACGTGCCACTTTTTCCACGCCGTAGCGTTGCCGCTTGCACGCCAAATTTCACGTTGTTGCAGACAACACATTTGAACAACTACATTTTTGCTTCATTAAAGGAAATTTGAATATGTTGAAGCATCTATAAGTAGAATATTTATAGCTGTGGCGGTGATTCCGCGCAAATAACGTCAAAAAGAGGTTAGTCACATGAGTTCTACAATAAAAGTAAGTATATTGAACGATTTTTTTTGTCATGAAGCAATGTACTTGATTTTGTTTTATGGGAATTTATGGAGAAATTCCACAGCGCGGGCTAAGCGCATGCTTTTCTTTCGCTCCATGCTATACTTGGGTAGGGTAGAGGTAGAGCGTAGGCCTAGGCTTTGTACCTGTTTATTCCAGATAATTGGAGAGTGCCAAACTAAGATAGGGAATCGTGCTACTGTTCTGGTTGGTGTGTAATGCCGCCGCCACAACCGCCTTCCGATGTGGGTTCAATTTTTTAAAGCCTCGGCGCTAACGAAATGGGTGGTGCGCGGCGAACATTTTGGCGCGAAGAGCGCGCGATCTGCAAAAAAATGGGTGTGCCCAGGTGTGGCGTCCGAGCCATTCTAGTTTGGGCGGCGCACCGGCGCAGGGCGGGTCTTAGATGCACCTCACCTGTACTTCACAGGACCCAGACGCAGCAGCTGTCCATCGTTGTTTGCGTGCCTCGTGTCCCCGTCCCCTATGGGCATGGGCGAAAAGTAGCCGAGGCGTAGGAGGTCCAATTTTTTTGTAGGCGACGCACTGTCAAGTTTCCTCAGTGAATAGCCACATACGTTATAACCCTACCACATCTATGAGTCTCATTCATTCACATATGGTTAGACCCATACTAGAACATACATTACTCAAAATTCAAAACAAATCACTCGCCACGACAAACACAAAGTTATATAAAATCAATATTTTAGGAGACCAAGGATTCAAAGAAGGAGAAGGAGGAGCAAAAAGGTAACTCGTAGTCGTGTCCTCTTACAATTAGGCAATTAGGGCTCTTACAATTAGGCAATTAGGGCTCGTACAATTAGGCAATAATCAAAAAGGTGTCTTCTTACAATTTGGGCATTTTGATCTACTACTTATTTCTGTACAAGGAAGTACAACGTCGGCCGTCGATAACGTTGTCGATCTGGGATATTTTATTTTAGGAGACCAAGGATTCCTAAAATATATGAATCTTTTACTCTACAAGAGCATGATACTTTATTCTTGGGTGGTGCCGTGAGTGGTACCGTGAGTGTGAGTGGTACCGTGGGTGGTACCGTGGGTGGTACCGTGGGTGGTAGCCTGGGTGGTATTGTGGGTGGTACCGTGGTAGAATCAGTGGTTGAAAGCTTATGGCTTGTTCCGCGAGGTCATGATCAGCAGGCTACGAGTTCCAGATGACAAATTGCTCGACGTCTTGGGGCTAGAGCCAGGAGGCATAGCCTGTTTACCTCCTCGATCATATTATTTATATTATTTATTGTAGAAAATGAAGAGAAGACAGGAACGTCCTCTCCGGGTAACGCTGCCGGGGCACCGTCAACAGATGGACCGGCTCAGACTGCGGAGACTAGTCCTTCAGTCTCGATAGCACTGGGAGGGACTGCTGGGTGAGTAGAAGCTTTTCTCTCTCTCTCTCTATCTCTCTCTCCCTCTCTCTCTCTCCCTCTCATGCATCCTATTATCGTATGGTCTCCTTTCTCTCTGTACACCTCCCTTTCTCTGTGATATACAATATATTGTGTACAAATATCACATTCTAACATAGCCTAAGCCTAAGCCAGGCGCACCATCGAACCTCCCGGGGAGGTTTATGCCCCTCTTCCTAGGTTGATCAGCCATATATTGCAGGTCTAAGCCCGAGGGTGCCCCATCTCCCCGCCCTGCTTCCCGTGGTCCGGGAGAGCATTCCGGGAGAAAAATGCGACGAGGTCGATCCTGGGATGGAGGAGCTGCGAATGCAGCCGCGATGGAACCACGCAAACTGTCCATCAAGTTGGAACATTTGTTATTTATTGTTTTAAATCGTTAAAGCGAAATACCTGCCGGTTTATCAAAAACAGGCCGGTATTTCGCTTTAAAAATTTTTTACCGTACATTAATGACCTAATTGCAGCCCGGTTTAACCTATAATGATGTAATTAGAACGTTCACATGTATTCACATGGTGGTAATTATTAATTACTGTATCAATGAAAAATAAACGAGAGTCGACTATGGGTCATTGTGTCCCTGCAAATATGATTATTGAATTTCATGTTTTCGCCGTTTTTGTTATATTTATCAATTTATCACTTGCAGTTGGCTTCCACGGACACTGCGCAATTTTGCGAATAAAAACGAGTAGGTTTTCGATTATTATTTTTTCTACCAGTGTTTTGGTGGCCATATTTGAGGCACCATTCCCTTTGATATAAAAGATAAAGAGATAAAGAGTACCGTTTATATCAACCGAATCAGCAGAAATGGGGCACCGGGGTCCAGTTCATTTCTGAAGCCGGGCATAATGACCTTTAAACTTCCCAGAGTCCAGTTCTATCGGGAAGCCGATTTATCTCCGCCAGTTTTACCCAGCTACCAGATTTTCTAACTTTGGTTAGTAAGGGATATGTGAGCAAATGTGGTTAGCATAAGAACAGCAACCGTCGGAAAATTTTTGGCAACAGTATGCTAACTGAAATGTCTCACAGTTCCGTCCTATGCCACATCAGGGGAATACCAAACTTGGGTAATTGGGCCCTCAATTACCTCAAACTTGGGTAATTAAACCCTCAAACTTGGGTAACTGAAGCAATTTTTATAGGGACGCTGACGGTCGCCCGGTTGCGCCTACTGGATCACAGTGTACTGTAACTGAGGGAGAGACCAGAGACGACAAAGGAGCGGAGACCATGTAAGTTACCCTGAGTAAGTTAAGGCAACTTACGTAGCAATCTACGCTGGAAGAAGTTGCTGCCCCGCAACGCAAGCCAACCTTGCGCGAATTAAAACGAGGAAAGGTGATGGACCTCACAGCGACGCTAGAAAGATGTTTGAAGGAAGTGCATCTTACTATATTTTGCCACTAGTTGGGCTACAAAATGCACGCTTTATATTTCATGACTATTTATTTGAAAAGTCTGAAGCGTATATTCCGAAGTTTATGTAACAAGATTCAATTACGGTTATTTTGGAGAGTTGCGAAAAGTTGGCCTACTAATACAAACGCCTGAGACGTAGAAAAACGTTGCGATCGTAAAAACAAAATCGTACCTTTCTCCTTTATATAGTAAGAAGATATCAATATGATCAGCTAACAATATGATATGCAATTTTGTTTGTCGATACTGCGTCGTCGATATCTTCTGAATATAAATATAGGAAACCGCGGCCGTCAACTTACAATGTGGAAACGGTTTTGGACAAGACACTTTTTGCGACTACTTATTATTTTGGTTACATACAGGCCAAAGATTTGGAGGTTTTCTTGAGACGGGTTAGTTTTGGTCAGACATTTTGGGAAGATCTACGCCCGCCGTAAAGTTGCCGCTTGCACGCCGTACTAACGGCATTTGGCCTCGGGCTGTTGGCGTGATAACATGAGGAAAGTGGCTAATATTTACATATTATCTTTTTTTTTCAGGACGGCGACTTTTTAATGTGCATGATGGCTCCGGAATCCTTTGATAAAGAAGTCAATTTTGTTTTGTTTTATATCGTTATATATTTCTTACAACTTTAACTGGCTTTTCAGTTCTGTGTGTGACCATGTTTTTTACTGGCGGCTTACAGCTAAATAACAGCCGGTTTTTGAAACGCATCGTGGACAACTTATTTTTTTTATTCTAATTTACGTGCATTTGCATATGCTGCATAGGAATTCTGGTGTATTCGATGCGTTTCAAAAACCGGCTGGTATTTCGCTTTAAAGGGACAGGCCCATCAAAGTAAACCTATATTTACGATACGTTCATAGTGACTATCAAGCATTTTTATTACAATATATACAAACTAAATTTCACATTTATTTGTCATGGAAAACTTTTTTCCGATGCGCTCAGCTTAAATGTATACCGTAACGCCGCAAATATCCTTGTCGTCAATGCAAATTTATCGTGAAATTATAATGCGATTAAAATTTGCATATATAGCTTTGAAATCTGCAGTTTTATGGTATACATATGCGTTGAGCGCATTGGAAAAAAGTTGTCTAGGGCGAATAATGGTGAAATTTAGTTTGTATATATTGTAACAAAAATGCTTGATAGTCATTATGAACGTATCTTAAACATAGGTTTATTTTGATGGGCCTGTCCCTTTAAGATATAAACCGTTCTAGTTGTATGTTTGCTCAATTTTTTCAATAATCAAGCGTGAGCCGTGATAGAGTGAGACATTTTTATGGCTGTTGATCGCCTTTTCTAGGTTTCCGAATACTTCACATTCTCCGAGGATTCTCCGAAGAGTTTCCGAATATTCTAAATACTTCACATTCAGGTGCTAATCCTCGTCGTGCGTCATAAAGGCCGTGGAAAGTGCTTTCCCGTTAAATCAACGGTCAGTTTATTATTTTAAATTGTGCCCACAGAACACATATTTCTTCTCACGGGTTTGATGATTCCGCATGGGTTGTCCCGGTGGATAATTTCAGTTGGCGCTATTGTGGCACACGTATGGCGCATTTGTGGCTAATGTGCTGCGCCACATGAAAAAGCGCGCCACATGTTTTCGCCATGGCCTCTATTCGGTAATAATTTCATCTTCAATTGCTTTTTTTAATTATTCGTCTTTTCAGGGTAATCGTTATTACGTGGCTGCACGGAGTTTTGACACTATCCAAGCTATGATCACCTATTATATGACCACACGGGAGTGTCTTCATCGCGAGCTGCCCATTGTACTCAAAAATGCAGCCATAATACCGGTTGGTAGTCCATTTAGAGCAATTAGGGTAATTAGACATAGCTCATTTGGCGTACCTATGACGACTTGCGGCGGCGCCTCAAAATACTGCGTCGCGGGCGCGGTTCGCGCGGCACGGCCGCGGAATTTCGTCAGTGCTCATATATGGGAAGGTTGAAAATGGGTGGGGGTGAAGCTAAAGACGAGACCATTACGTTAGCTTTGAGTGCAGGACTAGATCCAGGAACGGTCCTTCCCTTTAAAGGGATAGGTTCACCTCAAATTGCACCTTTTTTATAATTTCTATTGATAGTATGACCTCGAGGCTCGAGGAGCAAAGGAAATTTACTGCAATTTTCGCATTTTGACCGTAATAGGTCATACTATCAATATAAATTATAAAAAAGGTGCAATTCGAGCTGAACCTATCCCTCTAATTGCTTTTGATTTTCAGTCTTGGATAATTCAACACGATAAAGTTGTTGTGAAAGGCAGACTTGGACGCGGACAATACGGAAAAGTATATCGGGCGCAGATACAGGGCGAGAACACCTACTTTGCCGTGAAGACATATAAGGTGGGATTTGGGGGGAGGTGGGAGAGGAGCACGGGATATATTGATATATACAATTCACATATCTTTGTTTATTTATATTATTTTATGTAACGTAAGATGTCTCACCATCCATCTCTTTACGATGTGTTATTTGTATAAGTGTCTAGATATTACATAAGAAAATGGCTGATTGTGAGCAGAACTGCATAGATTTTTTGGATAAGAAATGAAGATATATGCGGTTTGTGACATTTTAGGAAACTTTTATTTTTTTGCAGAGCACTGGTACCGCAGAAGACTTGCAACGTCGGGCGAGCTTCTTGCAAGAGGCCGAAAGGATGCGAATGTTGAAGTAAGAAGGGGGAGGGATTGCAAGAAAAAAGGGAAGTTAGAGGGGAGCCATGCTTAGAATGGAAGTAAGCAACTTATTACATTGTTACTTCTCAACTAGTTGGACAAGCTTCGGACGCATTTCGCATAAAAACAGGAACTGGTGCACCTGCTGTGATCTGGCGGGGTGTGCCAGGTGTGCGCGACCGGTGCAGAATTGTAGCGGCACACTTCGAAAAAAGGCGATGCACCTACCACGTACGCTCCAGAAAGTGTGCTTGATGAGCGTTACATCGGATTCTACATCTTTTTTGCACACACATTAACCCCTCACTCTAGCCCTTGCTGAGCCTAAGATACGCGGCTCTGGTGCGGCGAAGCGCGGTGTTTTACCAGTGTATGCGGCAGAGCGGAAATGTATGTACCTCACTTAGAATGCCCTGTTATTTAGGCACGATAATGTGATATGTTTTGTGGGTCTCGGATCCATGCAAGAACCACTTATGCTGATATTGGAATACGCAGCGAATGGCAGTTTATTAAAGGTAGGGAAAATTGCGCCATACTGCTTACCATACTTACTATCTAATGGTTCCCTCAAAGTCAAGTTTTCAACCAAATGTGGTGCACAGTTCCGTCGACGCTTGCGAGATGCATAGATAGTCTAGTAGATTACGGGGAGATAGAATAAACATTGCGCTTTCTCATTACACTTACGGTATTCAGAAACACGGTATAATTATTTTAGGTCTTGAAAGAGAATGCGAATAAGACGTCGAAGCAACAATACCTACAGTTTGCCACAGAAGCGGCTGCGGGACTCAGGTAGAGAAGAGACTATCGTTCTGTTTAGGAGTTTGAGCTGTAAGTACACTTCAACTCACCCCGTATTCTCCCCATAAACGACGGGTAACGTTACCTGAGGCCAAATTCACCACTCAATTCCCTGTGGAGAATTCCCTGTCTTTTTCTCTGCGTGTCTCACATTAGAATGGTATTTTCTGTCGCCAGTAATGTCGCCTATTTTCCGCCCCTCCATTTTCTGCTTTCTGCCCTTCACATATTCTATATAAGGACACTTCTGTATTTGCTCTTTTAGATACCTCGACAAACTCAGGCTATTGCACAGGGACGTCGCCGCTAGGAATTGTTTGATTTCACACAGTAATCAGGTGTGATATGGCTCGAAGCTTAAAGCGAAATACCGGCCTGTTTTTGAAACGCATAGTAGACAGCTGGATTCTTACGTATTTGTGCTAATTTGCTCGAATTTAGCTCGATTTTTTTTAATTATAATTTACGTTAATTTGCATAAGCTGCATAAGAATTCCGGTGTACTCGATGTGTTTCAAAAACCGGCCAGTATTTTGCTTTGAGATATATTCTGGTACGGTACTATGGTACCCAGCTTTACTTCCTCCACTTCGACAGTTCGTGAAAAAAAATGCTCAGGTAACGCAAGAAACGTTTCTATTTTCACCTCAGAAACCAGCAAGATACTTCCTAAATTTCAGCTCAAAATCTCGGATTTCGGTCTTTCCATACACCATAAAGGACAGCCGATTGTCGAGAGTGGCCTCAACTTGGCCATCAAATGGCTCGCACCGGAGGTGAGTTAATGGATTGTTTATTGGTGAAACACAAAAAATGTTGGCGAAAGGTAGGGCGAAAATTGGAGGTGGCGTTGGCGAAAATAAATTTGCGACTGTGATTAGATAAAGATAGACTTTAGGTATTCTGTTGTACGGAAGAATATTCTCGTTTTGGCGAGGAGTGCTGGAATATGGTATAAAAAAGGTTAGGGCTAGGACCCGTCTCCCGTCTTCGCAAAAGATCTGAACTCCGCGCGGGTCCCGTGCCTCAAATACACGGTCCAGCCTGTTCTGGTCTTTTTGGTTTGTTTTTCCGACCGAACAGATATGAAATAAGTATTTAAATTTAGTTTAATTTTTTTCAGATCCTCTTAAAAATGGAGTTTTCACCAAAAACCGACGTCTGGGCCTTTGGCATATTGATTTGCGAAATTTACGCAGATGGCAACGAGCCATATACTGGTACTTTTATGTTAAAGCGAAATACCGGCCGGTTTTTGAAACCCATCGGGTACACCAGCATTCTTATGCAGCTTACGGAAATGAGCGTAAATTTGAACAAAAAATCGAGCCAAATTCGAGTAAATTAGCATAAATACGTAAGAATTCAGTCGTCCACGTCGTGTTTCAAAAAAAAAAAACGTTTACTTGGTTTCTTCAAAATACTAGTGTACTAGTCCTAGACTTATACTGGGCTTATTCATGCCAAGTTTGTGGCAAAACTATAGAAGTTTAAACTCATTTTCAGGATTGAGAAACCCTGAAGTTCGAAAGGGCCTCACCGACGGCTCGCAGCTACGTAGTGAGGTAACTGGGCTTGGTTCGGTCTATGGAAAACGTTGATGTTACAAAAATTACCGTAGCTTTGATTACCGTACCGTCCGTGTCCGTCACGTCGCCATGGGATCTTGCTTGTTGCGTGTGTGCTTGCGTGTGTCTATGTGTGTGTGCGTGTGCGTGTGTCTGCGTGTGTGCGTGTGTGTGCGTGGGTGCGTCTGTTTGTGCACGGATGCTTGTGTGTATGTGTGCATTGATGGGGTGTTTTGAACACATTTGAATTGATATAATTTCAGATTCCCGAGGCAGTTCCCCGTGAGGTGAACCTGCTGATCCGTTCGTGCTGGTATGAAGAAGCCTCACAAAGACCTACGATGAAACAACTTCATAAGCAACTAGTCTCACTTAAGGACACCCTATTTGCGGGTTCTTAGGGCCCTAGGGTCTTAGGGTCCTAGGGTCTAGTTAGGGACCTTTGGGTCTTTAAATTGGATCACTAAAACTCCTTAGTGCTGTTATGATCCCAAAGTCGCAACCCGCCTTGTCTCATATGTTTATTTCAGACCCCTTTGATAGTAGTATTTTAAACGCATTTTTCTCTCCAATATTGATCGATATTTTAAAGCGAGTGTGGGAGAGTTGTTAGTTTGAGAACTATTCTTGATGCTCTGTATGAAGTTACTATCCATTTAAGTCTAAGCGTAAGTCTGGGTCTAGGCTTGAGCCTGGGCCTAGGCCATGTTTGACTAAATACCCGCAAATTACTATCCTTCGACCCCCGCCTGACCGTCTTACAGTAATCCGGTAACCGGCACATTACAGTACCACGGTGTCTCTGCCGTCTCCCACTCTCGCTCCCCTATATGGTCTGTCAATTTAAGCACTTATTAATCATTTAGGTCTTAAAGTACATAACACTGTCCGCATAGAAAAGGTTTTCTCGTCGCCCCGCCCATTTTTTCTTTTGTACTTTTTGTGTTCGTATGCAAATTATTTAGGAATTTTGAGTAGGAATGCAGTGTTTTATGAACTACGTTACTATGGAATAGGGTAGTAAGTATTATCGTACTTTATACACCATTTCACAGCTATAGAGCTGAGTGTACCTTACAATACCGTAACGTGTGCGAGCAAACCCAAACGGCTCGCGAAGTTTAAACTGCATTCCTACTCGAAATTAAACTTGATGAAAGTATGAGAAAACATTTTTCGGCAAGCAATTGCACCACATGGTTTTTGGCCTCTTTTTGGGAAGAACCTATAATGTGGTTACTTACAAATGACAAATTTACTGTACTCGTTTCAGAAAAAAAGTTAGAAAAGGAGTTAAATAAAGTGATTGAAATGTGTTTTGTTCTGTTTGTACGGTTATTTCCAAGTAAAGTTTATTGCTATCGTACTCAATTGGTTATCCTAGTCTCGTAGTTTGGGTCTACGGCAAAATGGTTATTGGGTACTGTTTATAGTTATAGGCCATGATTTTGAATGTAGCTAGTGTGCGGCGACAGGTTCGCAATGTGCGCGGGTAGGCATGCGGTGGCAGCTTGCTCTTGTCTATAACTACTTCTTTTACTTTTATTCCTTTTTTCTAGATATTATATTATATTTTTCGAATGTAAACAATTTTGGTCCTCACTCAGTCGCTGAACTTTCGATGCTCAATTTCTTTGCATGGACTAGGTCGACAAATTCAGTATGCATCGATGTGAGTTTGATATTATCCGTTTCACGCGCCACTTAATTGATTCGTCCTCTACAATGGCGGTGTTCTTAGGCAAATGCCACATAGGTGAAACACGGGAATTCAATAAAAAGTGTAAATGCGCGGTCTTACTTTTATTGAACAAAACCTCGGGAGCCCCGCACGTCGTGCTCATCAGTCAATTCTCATAATTTCAGAAAACCAGCAACCCAAAGATCGCCCTCAGCAATAGGATTCAGCGTTGGCTCGCAACTGTTAAATCGACCTCGAGGCTGAAGTCATCATGGTATTCAAAAGGTAATAAGGTATTGGTACAAATCTTCTGCCATTTGCGTTGTCTACCGATAGAGGATAGATTGAAATTGTAGCGAGAGAAATACCTTTGTCACCTCCTGGGTTTAGGTCTAGTAGCTTGTAATATAAATGGCGTACGTAGCCCATTCTCGGGTGCATTCCTAGATCTGCTTACGGGCAATATCGTAGGTATAGCGCCGCTGCTAACGTCTTACCGTCTTACCACAGCAGCTACCGGGAGCTGCAGCTACGTTGCACAAGTTTTCCCTCGCGTCGCTCTCAGCTCAGAACTCCTCAGTCTACGCTTTTGCTCAAAAATAACAGATTTGTTAGATTTCTACCTCGTCATCAATGACAAAAATGAAAATAACAATAACAGTGACAATGGGCAAATTCTAGAAAATATCAAGCCCAGAAAAGAATCAAGATATTTAGGAAAGATAGTGCCCTTCATAGTACATATCAGTAACCATGGCAACTGGTTTATTTATTACAAAATGGAAGACCTGTGCAGTACTAATGTGTCATAATCCTTGAACACCCCTCTATTGATTAAACATCGTTGAATAAAGGGGCATGTTTATTTTATTCTACTTCCTATAATCATCCAGTCTGTCCTGGTAGACCACATGGTTCTGATGATTTGAATTCAGGAGTCGACGTCTTCTTCCTTCCGGCCTCCTCAGAAGAGGTCGTGTCCTTCTCCTTCTCTTTCTCCTTTCCTTGCTCGTGCTCATTGAGCACCTCTTCGATCTTCTGCTCGATACGCTCACCGCTGGCCGAGGACTTGTCGTCGACCTAAAAGAGGTACCGGTTATATTACTCGTAGCGCAGTAACTGTTGGTTAGACTCCCACGCAAGTGACCAGAGTTCGAATCCAGCAGTAGATGGCAATATAAAATATACTCGCTTTGTATGTGGATATTGCCACAGTACTTTGAGCATTCTGTCAATTGTGAATGTCAAATTGTCAAAGCTACTGTATATATATGTCCGATCTTGCTGAAAACCTGTACGACAGTACGACTTACCTTTACTCTTTCTATGATAGTGTCCCTTCCGATTTAGAGTAAAGGTACCCTTACCGTTGTCCCCTCCGCTTTAGAGTAAAGGTACCCTTACCGTTGTCCCCTCCGCTTTAGAGTAAAGGTACCCTTACCGTTGTCCCCTCCGCTTTAGAGTAAAGGTACCCTTACCGTTGTCCCCTCCGCTTTAGAGTAAAGGTACCCTTACCGTTGTCCCCTCCGCTTTAGAGTAAAGGTACCCTTACCGTTGTCCCCTCCGCTTTAGAGTAAAGGTACCCTTACCGTTGTCCCCTCCGCTTTAGAGTAAAGGTACCCTTACCGTATCTTGTGGATCGTCATCCTGGGCACGACACGTATCGAAACCATACACGATGTAGACTTTGGCAGACGGCAATACTCGAACAGTTTTACTATTTCTGAAAGAGAAATTATTGTAGGGAAAAACGGAACTTTTTCGGGGCGAGGGTAGCGCCACAAATGTGCCAATCAATGAAAGGTACTCTCATCATTGAATTTGGAAAGTCAAATAACATACATTGTGTAAGGCTGCCCGTCAACCTAGAGGAGGCGTAGGTTTTAAGCTACCGCATAAAGCAAAACTAAAATGAATTAAAGTGAAGATTAGTTACTAAACTAACCGCGATCCCGTTTGTGTTTGAGAGATACGCGTTGGAGCTGGCTTGTGTTTGATTGCTCCCAATGCTTTGCGCACGGCCTGAAAGCATCTTTATCAATCTTTCCGTTTTACATGACTTTTTTACCAATCCCACGGTGATACGCTTTTATGACTCCAGTAGTAGTATGCTTGTATCCGTGAGTAACCTCCCCAGCTACTACTGCGGGAATAGTAAGCAGCGGCACGTAGACGTTGGGACAATTTTCCACGCGCGGGAGACTCCTACAGGACGGGAGACGCGGGAGCTACACGGGCCCCTTTCAGCCAGCGCTGATCAGGCGCACCGAAAACACGCCACTCAATTTCATTTGCGCCAACTAGTCAAATAACGATTGCCACTCTGCGGAACTGAACCTTCGACGCCTTGCCCTGTTTGAGGCACTGACGCGGCATCCACTACACCGCTAGGCCCATAATTAGTGGCTACAAAAAACCCGACCGTAAAATTTGTGTTTGTGATACATTCCGTTTGCAGTACGAGTTGTGGGTAGAAGTCTTGCTGAAAGGAGTAGTTACTTTTGGAAAATAACTTCGGTTCATACTGCGTAGTTGTTGATTACTCTGTATTGAGTGTTATGTTGAGTGTTATGTGATATAGTGCAGTTTTTAGTCACGATTATATAAATTTACATTTTTTTTTCATATAAAAAAATAACACCCTGAGCTTACCATTAGATTAGATATTGGCAACTACAGTATGTTTAATAATAATAGTTTAAATCACCTTTACGTGTCTAGCTAGTACTTCTGCTCCAGGTGGTTCACCACAGTCTGCCGCCATTAGCTAAAGTTTTACTATCATTATTTTATTACCGAACCGACGATGTGTAAAATAACATAAGACTTGCACTATTATTATTGTTATATATTCAAGCTACACACATTCACTTTGGATGCTGAGTAAAATAAAAAGGAAATTATTATTATTATATTAAATACAAACATTCAACTTCGATGCTGTCCCGTATGCTGGCTCTGCCAATGATGCCGAGTAGCTTTCATATGCACTAACATCAGTGCGGAGCGGTGGAAATTTTACGGAGCCGCTCTGTTCAGTTGAGACACGACGACGCTGGAACATAATTACCCTCAATGATACCAATTGCCTTGCTAATTTCTAAAGCAAATTTCTAGCGGACCATTTGGGCCGGTCAGGGCGTAAATCATGTTCCTAGATCGAGCTGAGCTACGAGCTAGTCAGCTTTTAGTTGCCGAAACATTTTGCAGGGGAGGTAGACATGATGCCTCCGCATCGACATTTGATTGTTCGGGAAGTTGCTGTGCGTAAATTTACAAGATGAGCACTGACGAAAATTGGCGAAAATTGGCGTGGAAGCGGCAACCTTGCGTCAGGCAACCTGCACGCCAGAACGCAACGGCGCGCCACTTTTTTTCCACGCCGCATGCACGCCGTAATTTTCACGTTGAGACCTAGTTGAGTGAGATATAAGAACTATCATGTGTTATTCTCATGATAGTTCTTACATCGCACACATATGGCACCGATTCCGCACCAAATCGGAAAAGGGTGTCGAATGAAAAAGAAAATGCAAAAGAAAACCTACAGCACATTGTTGAAGTATAAATAAGACGACGAGTAGCTGAGTTAAGATTCCTGAATGTTAAAAATATTTTATTGTGTTGGCAAGGTTTGTTTAAATTGTTTTTCTATCGTCAATTTCTGCCCTACAGTATACACAGGAAAACGAAAACTCCAAAAAAATTCGGAGTGGATCCGAAAAAATACCGATTCTGCTCCAAAAACCACTCGGAACATAATCGGAGTTTTTTTTGGAGCAGGATCCGAGTTTTTTGTTGTTTTTGGGTGAAGGAATGTTGAAACGTACCGTAAATTAAAGATGATGAAAGATCTTTAAACAAATTTTGTTCACTTTGAGTAAACATAGCAAAAAATGGTAGAAAATGCCCATTTACTGGAAATAGTGGCTTTATAATAGGTTTCATTTATGCTAATGCATGCTAACGATAAGCTCCACCCAATGATTGTCTTGGTTTATTTGGTGAGGCACATGACGAAACGTTGCGTTGAATTGTACTGAACGATGTGGTTATTATTTATTATTAAATACACCAAAAAGTGTGCATCCGAGGATGACAATTAGAAACCAACATATAAACGGAAACAGATGAGCAATGCGATTTGACATTCTCATTGACATATGTATGAGATTTGTGTTCAGTGTTCACTGTGCACTGAGGAAATTTATTTATTTGTTTATTAAATAACACCACAGGGTGTGCGTCACTAAAGATAAAGTAACTGAATGAAGAAGATGAAGTAGTATATGACTCCCATCATCGTGTTGTCGTCGAACTCTTGCCCGTGGGCCACAAATGTGCCGCCCACGCCTTATGCCTCATTATCTTCACTGAAGAAAATTCGTTCTATCGCCCCGCCAATAAGAAGAGGGTCCGCCGCAGCGTGCTTCGCTTTGAAAATGTTTTAGATCCAGCAACTCTGCGGCGCACCTTTTGGAAGCAGCGCATCAAGCAAAGAGGCGCGCACCAATTGCGCCAATTGTGCGCCATACATAAATTCGCCAACTGAGTTATTCAATGACGGGAGCGATCTTATTATATAAAGGAGAAAGATTTTTTGTCACAATGTCGGCAACGAAATCCATAATACGCTTCAAGGATTTGGTATAAGCGTTCAAACTTTTCGCAACTCCAAAATAAGAAAAGTGACTTTTAGTGTCTTAATTATAGGCAATACGTTTCAGACGTTTCATATAAATATGCAAATTTTTTGTGAGGCTTTGAAGTATAGTGTGTGCAGTTTTGGAAAGGGGCCTCAGGCGGCAATAGCCGCCTGGTGTACTATATTTCAACTAATTCTAAACGCTAAACGTAACGTATAAGTATAATAAAAGAAATTCGGGATCATAAGAAGAAGAAGAAGTTTTATTTCATTGTCACTGTACATATTAGCATGTTACAAAAAATACAAACACTTAAAGGGACAGGCCCATAAAAATAAATTGCTGGTAATTAGTAGCATATGAGAAACAAAACGAGCGCAGTACTTCAAAACAAAATATTCACATCACAATATCACCAATGTAGCAAAGTGATAAAGATAAAGTGAACCGGGTTATATCAACCGAATCCGCGGAAACGGTGCACCGGGGTCCAGCTCAGAGGCTGGACATACTGGCCATTTAAACTTCCCGGTGGCCAATCTGCTCGGGAAGTCGATTTATCTCCGCTGGTTTTACCCAGCTACCAACTTTTACACCTTTGGTGGGGTGAGGGGGTTCCGGCCCGGGATCGAACCAATGACCGGTGGCGTGAGCAAGGGCCTTGCCACTTGACCACGCCCCCCCACCAATGTAGTACCTGTATAAAATCAATAGAATCAAATGGAAAGGGAAGAAAAACGAAAAATAAACATAAAATTCGTATCTACAAGAATATTTCATGGAATTTAGAGCTAAGAAAAAATATTTTGAGCAATTCAACGAGTAAACAATCGAACACCAATACATGTTAGTTTGAAACAGCTGTACATAAGTGAGGGAATTTGGTATTTCATTTCAGTCGTCAAAAATAGTAAGGACTTAGGAACTTACGGTTAAAGCGAAATACCGGCCGCTTTTTGAAACGTATCAAGTACCCCTGCTTTCTTATGCTTCTTTCATATGCAAATGAGCATAAATTAGAATAAAACATAGGCCCCAATCAGACCCCACTAGCATAAATGCATGAGAATGCAGATATTTGAGATGTGTTTCAGAAACCGGCTGGTATTTCACTTTAAAGGGATCGGTTCACCTTAAATTGAGTCTGTTTTTTTTGGTTTCTTTATTTTCTATAAGGGATACTAAAAATTTGGAATATAAAAAGTAGTGTTCTATTTCAATACTCACGAAGTTATTAGGTGATAAAGTGGTGGATTGATCGGCCCGGAGTGCAAAAAGGGTAATTGTCCTATACAAACAAGACAGGACAATTACCCTTTCCGCATTCCGGACCGATCAATCCACCACTTTATCACCCAATATCTTCGTGAGTATTGAAATAGAACACTACTTCTTGTATTCAAAATTTTTATTATACCATATAGAAAATATAGAAATAAAAAAAACAGGCACAATTTAAGGTGAACCGATCCCTTTAAAGGGACGGGCCCATCAAAATAAACCCATATTTTGCATGTTTTTATAATTTGTATAAAGGGGGTTTATTATAATATATGTACACTACGTTACGGCTAGACTTTATCCCGCTGAAATTTTTCGGTGTCGATAAACTCAAAAGTATACCGTAGAAGACCAACAATTGCACCCTATTTTCTTGTCGCGTGTCCCGGGGGAATGTGGCTATATGGACAGATAGTCTCCCGGGTCCCAATCAGAGCGAGGTATCCTCGGGAGACGCGGTAAGGAAATAAGGGTGCAATTGTTGGTCTTTTACGGTATACTTTTGAGTTTATCGACACCGAAAAATTTCAGCGGGATAAAGTCTAGCCGTAACTTAGTGTACATATATTATAATAAACCCCCTTTATACAAATTATAAAAACATGCAAACTATAGGTTTATTTTGATGGGCCCGTCCCTTTAAGGGTAGATTAACAAACAATGAAGCTAGCAACGTATCTCTTCCGAGCGACTCAACAACTCAGCATTTAATTTCAAAGAACTAACTATCCCACCGGATTGCTGTATACAGATCCATGCGCTTTGAAGCCGATGAAGAAAGCAGACGTGGCCTTTGTCCTCTTGGCGGGTCCAAGCGAAAATCTAGAATATAGTCAATTTCGGGAATGAATCAAACCCGGATCTAAACAACGAGATTTGTGCATTGAAGCTTACCAACTGAATAAACTCACACTGTAGAAGTCTGGAAATGGTCTGTCGTTCGCCCTGTGCATAGCTTGCGGTGTGATCTGAACATTCTTCCTATTTTGCATGTATGTTACGATGCGTAATTATTATCGATAAATTATTGTTATTAGTGAGATGAACCATGAAACAGTGGGCTATGCTCTTTCTTATTATTGCTCAATTTTATTTTGTAACAAACAACAATAGGTAACATATTTTGGTTTTCATTTTTGCATCGTAAATCCTGATTTGGTTGCTGTCAGTGAGTAAATCGAAAGAGACAAAAAAAACCCACAGTGGTTTCCACGTCGACACAAAAGTCCACTCCGGGTTGAAGGTAAATTTTCCAGTAAAATCCAAACATGTCATTTAATTGGGTCTAAATACATTTGATCAGGAAAATGCTAAAGTAAGCCGAAGAAGACCAAAAAAAAAACGACTGTGTATCTTAGTTAGTATTGGGCAAATTTACCAAAAAAGATTAAAAAATAAATAATAATCATTAGGAAGAAACGCATAACACACAAACCTTGCATGTAAGGCATATATTTGATTCGTTTGAAAGCGGATCCGAAAAATCCGAATAGTTTGAGACGCACTCATACCACGTGAACAAACGCTTCTGCAACACAAAACTTCTCGTCTCTTATGCGCAACAATCATCAAATCCCTCCATTGTGAACAACAAAAATTAAAGTGAACAAAAGCCAACCAGCTGATGTGTTTCATACTCGATTTGTTCGAAGTTGATGTACGGTTCAGAGCAGTTGACGCATACTTTGGGAGGTATCGACCAATTTCTAGCACACTGCACCATTGGCGCTTGGGCGGCAGCAAATTTCTGTAAACATTGTAAATGCAATACTTCTCCAGAGTTGGAGATTCCAACAAAAGTAGAACGAATACCCAGCTTGCCGGTTACTCGCTAACTAGTTATGTAGCAAACAAAGCGTAATCAAGCAACGCGTGGGTTGAAATGATGTTAGCAAGTAGAGTTCAGAGGTAGCGTAGGTTAGCTAGTCTGACCTCAACATACTTCTGACAAGGGTCATATAAATCAATAAAACCCACGGATCATCTGGGAGCCCTCCCAGCCACTTGCAAATAGGATCCAAGAGAAAACACAGAACAGCAGGTAGATTCCAGTTCGACACATGCTCTTGTAGCCATGAGAGTAGCCATGCGTCAGCCCTAAAACTCGTAAGTGATTGGCTAAAAATATCATCACTGACACAGGATCAACAACAGTCTAAATAGATGACGGACTTTTACACGCGGGATGCTGAATTTCTTTTCTACATCGAAATCCTGAAGATGCCCAAAGTTTTCGATAAGAGTTTATGCAAACTACTTAGTTAGAGGGTGAGGGTGCTGACTTGTAGATACGTAAAAGGTAAAGACGTGCAGACATAAGGTTACCATGAAAAACACTCAGCAGCCACATAGATTGTATTCATCAAAATTAGACAAAAGCACAATTCATTTGGGGGCAAACGCTGAGACATCTTTTAGAATCATTGGAGATAACGATCGGCGCGCCCGAAGGACGTCCGAAGGTTACTTCCTGACACTCATATTCTGAGACGCATCATATTCTTGAGACTTTGAGACCGTCTACTTTAGAATGTCGTCGGAGATAACGATCGGCGCGCCCCGAAGGACGTCCGAAGGTTACTTCCTGACACTCATATTCTGAGACGCATCATATTCTTGAGACTTTGAGACCCGTCTACTTTAGAATGTCGTCGGAGATAACGATCGGCGCGCCCCGAAGGACGTCCGAAGGTTACTTCCTGACACTCATATTCTGAGACGCATCATATTCTTGAGACTTTGAGACCCGTCTACTTTAGAATGTCGTCGGAGATAACGATCGGCGCGCCCCGAAGGACGTCCGAAGGTTACTTCCTGACACTCATATTCTGAGACGCATCATATTCTTGAGACCCGTCTACTTTAGAATGTCGTCGGAGATAACGATCGGCGCGCCCCGAAGGACGTCCGAAGGTTACTTCCTGACACTCATATTCTGAGACGCATCATATTCTTGAGACCCGTCTACTTTAGAATGTCGTCGGAGATAACGATCGGCGCGCCCCGAAGGACGTCCGAAGGTTACTTCCTGACACTCATATTCTGAGACGCATCATATTCTTGAGACCCGTCTACTTTAGAATGTCGTCGGAGATAACGATCGGCGCGCCCCGAAGGACGTCCGAAGGTTACTTCCTGACACTCATATTCTGAGACGCATCATATTCTTGAGACCCGTCTACTTTAGAATGTCGTCGGAGATAACGATCGGCGCGCCCCGAAGGACGTCCGAAGGTTACTTCCTGACACTCATATTCTGAGACGCAGCATATTCTTGAGACCCGTCTACTTTAGAATGTCGTCGGAGATAACGATCGGCGCGCCCCGAAGGACGTCCGAAGGTTACTTCCTGACACTCATATTCTGAGACGCATCATATTCTTGAGACCCGTCTACTTTAGAATGTCGTCGGAGATAACGATCGGCGCGCCCCGAAGGACGTCCGAAGGTTACTTCCTGACACTCATATTCTGAGACGCGCATCATATTCTTGAGACCCGTCTACTTTAGAATGTCGTCGGAGATAACGATCGGCGCGCCCCGAAGGACGTCCGAAGGTTACTTCCTGACACTCATATTCTGAGACGCAGCATATTCTTGAGACTTTGAGACCGTCTACTTTAGAATGTCGTCGGAGATAACGATCGGCGCGCCCCGAAGGACGTCCGAAGGTTACTTCCTGACACTCATATTCTGAGACGCATCATTCTTGAGACTTTGAGACCCGTCTACTTTAGAATGTCGTCGGAGATAACGATCGGCGCGCCCCGAAGGACGTCCGAAGGTTACTTCCTGACACTCATATTCTGAGACGCATCATATTCTTGAGACCCGACGTCTACTTTAGAATGTCGTCGGAGATAACGATCGGCGCGCCCCGAAGGACGTCCGAAGGTTACTTCCTGACACTCATATTCTGAGACGCATCATATTCTTGAGACCCGTCTACTTTAGAATGTCGTCGGAGATAACGATCGGCGCGCCCCGAAGGACGTCCGAAGGTTACTTCCTGACACTCATATTCTGAGACGCATCATATTCTTGAGACCCGTCTACTTTAGAATGTCGTCGGAGATAACGATCGGCGCGCCCCGAAGGACGTCCGAAGGTTACTTCCTGACACTCATATTCTGAGACGCATCATATTCTTGAGACCCGTCTACTTTAGAATGTCGTCGGAGATAACGATCGGCGCGCCCCGAAGGACGTCCGAAGGTTACTTCCTGACACTCATATTCTGAGACGCATCATATTCTTGAGACTTTGAGGACCCGTCTACTTTAGAATGTCGTCGGAGATAACGATCGGCGCGCCCCGAAGGACGTCCGAAGGTTACTTCCTGACACTCATATTCTGAGACGCATCATATTCTTGAGACCCGTCTACTTTAGAATGTCGTCGGAGATAACGATCGGCGCGCCCCGAAGGACGTCCGAAGGTTACTTCCTGACACTCATATTCTGAGACGCATCATATTCTTGAGACTTTGAGGCCCGTCTACTTTAGAATGTCGTCGGAGATAACGATCGGCGCGCCCCGAAGGACGTCCGAAGGTTACTTCCTGACACTCATATTCTGAGACGCATCATATTCTTGAGACCCGTCTACTTTAGAATGTCGTCGGAGATAACGATCGGCGCGCCCCGAAGGACGTCCGAAGGTTACTTCCTGACACTCATATTCTGAGACGCATCATATTCTTGAGACCCGTCTACTTTAGAATGTCGTCGGAGATAACGATCGGCGCGCCCCGAAGGACGTCCGAAGGTTACTTCCTGACACTCATATTCTGAGACGCATCATATTCTTGAGACCCGTCTACTTTAGAATGTCGTCGGAGATAACGATCGGCGCGCCCCGAAGGACGTCCGAAGGTTACTTCCTGACACTCATATTCTGAGACGCATCATATTCTTGAGACCCGTCTACTTTAGAATGTCGTCGGAGATAACGATCGGCGCGCCCCGAAGGACGTCCGAAGGTTACTTCCTGACACTCATATTCTGAGACGCATCATATTCTTGAGACCCGTCTACTTTAGAATGTCGTCGGAGATAACGATCGGCGCGCCCCGAAGGACGTCCGAAGGTTACTTCCTGACACTCATATTCTGAGACGCATCATATTCTTGAGACCCGTCTACTTTAGAATGTCGTCGGAGATAACGATCGGCGCGCCCCGAAGGACGTCCGAAGGTTACTTCCTGACACTCATATTCTGAGACGCATCATATTCTTGAGACCCGTCTACTTTAGAATGTCGTCGGAGATAACGATCGGCGCGCCCCGAAGGACGTCCGAAGGTTACTTCCTGACACTCATATTCTGAGACGCAGCATATTCTTGAGACCCGTCTACTTTAGAATGTCGTCGGAGATAACGATCGGCGCGCCCCGAAGGACGTCCGAAGGTTACTTCCTGACACTCATATTCTGAGACGCATCATATTCTTGAGACCCGTCTACTTTAGAATGTCGTCGGAGATAACGATCGGCGCGCCCCGAAGGACGTCCGAAGGTTACTTCCTGACACTCATATTCTGAGACGCATCATATTCTTGAGACTTTGAGACCCGTCTACTTTAGAATGTCGTCGGAGATAACGATCGGCGCGCCCCGAAGGACGTCCGAAGGTTACTTCCTGACACTCATATTCTGAGACGCATCATATTCTTGAGACCCGTCTACTTTAGAATGTCGTCGGAGATAACGATCGGCGCGCCCCGAAGGACGTCCGAAGGTTACTTCCTGACACTCATATTCTGAGACGCATCATCATCTTGAGACTTTGAGACCCGTCTACTTTAGAATGTCGTCGGAGATAACGATCGGCGCGCCCCGAAGGACGTCCGAAGGTTACTTCCTGACACTCATATTCTGAGACGCATCATATTCTTGAGACCCGTCTACTTTAGAATGTCGTCGGAGATAACGATCGGCGCGCCCCGAAGGACGTCCGAAGGTTACTTCCTGACACTCATATTCTGAGACGCATCATATTCTTGAGACCCGTCTACTTTAGAATGTCGTCGGAGATAACGATCGGCGCGCCCCGAAGGACGTCCGAAGGTTACTTCCTGACACTCATATTCTGAGACGCATCATATTCTTGAGACCCGTCTACTTTAGAATGTCGTCGGAGATAACGATCGGCGCGCCCCGAAGGACGTCCGAAGGTTACTTCCTGACACTCATATTCTGAGACGCATCATATTCTTGAGGCCCGTCTACTTTAGAATGTCGTCGGAGATAACGATCGGCGCGCCCCGAAGGACGTCCGAAGGTTACTTCCTGACACTCATATTCTGAGACGCATCATATTCTTGAGACCCGTCTACTTTAGAATGTCGTCGGAGATAACGATCGGCGCGCCCCGAAGGACGTCCGAAGGTTACTTCCTGACACTCATATTCTGAGACGCATCATATTCTTGAGACCCGTCTACTTTAGAATGTCGTCGGAGATAACGATCGGCGCGCCCCGAAGGACGTCCGAAGGTTACTTCCTGACACTCATATTCTGAGACGCATCATATTCTTGAGACCCGTCTACTTTAGAATGTCGTCGGAGATAACGATCGGCGCGCCCCGAAGGACGTCCGAAGGTTACTTCCTGACACTCATATTCTGAGACGCATCATATTCTTGAGACCCGTCTACTTTAGAATGTCGTCGGAGATAACGATCGGCGCGCCCCGAAGGACGTCCGAAGGTTACTTCCTGACACTCATATTCTGAGACGCATCATATTCTTGAGACCCGTCTACTTTAGAATGTCGTCGGAGATAACGATCGGCGCGCCCCGAAGGACGTCCGAAGGTTACTTCCTGACACTCATATTCTGAGACGCATCATATTCTTGAGACCCGTCTACTTTAGAATGTCGTCGGAGATAACGATCGGCGCGCCCCGAAGGACGTCCGAAGGTTACTTCCTGACACTCATATTCTGAGACGCATCATATTCTTGAGACCCGTCTACTTTAGAATGTCGTCGGAGATAACGATCGGCGCGCCCCGAAGGACGTCCGAAGGTTACTTCCTGACACTCATATTCTGAGACGCATCATATTCTTGAGGGCCCGTCTACTTTAGAATGTCGTCGGAGATAACGATCGGCGCGCCCCGAAGGACGTCCGAAGGTTACTTCCTGACACTCATATTCTGAGACGCATCATATTCTTGAGACTTTGAGGCCCGTCTACTTTAGAATGTCGTCGGAGATAACGATCGGCGCGCCCCGAAGGACGTCCGAAGGTTACTTCCTGACACTCATATTCTGAGACGCATCATATTCTTGAGACTTTGAGACCCGTCTACTTTAGAATGTCGTCGGAGATAACGATCGGCGCGCCCCGAAGGACGTCCGAAGGTTACTTCCTGACACTCATATTCTGAGACGCATCATATTCTTGAGACTTTGAGGCCCGTCTACTTTAGAATGTCGTCGGAGATAACGATCGGCGCGCCCCGAAGGACGTCCGAAGGTTACTTCCTGACACTCATATTCTGAGACGCATCATATTCTTGAGACTTTGAGGCCCGTCTACTTTAGAATGTCGTCGGAGATAACGATCGGCGCGCCCCGAAGGACGTCCGAAGGTTACCTCCCGACACTCATATTCTGATGAGACGCATCATATACACTTAAATTCAGGGGAATAAAATAAAAAATAATACAAATACACCTGATGTTTTGTCCATAATTTGTCCATAATTTGTCAGCTTTGTTTGGTTTGCCTCGTATAGTTCCGTGGCCCACCGTCCAATCCGGAAACCGTCCATGGGTAGACCTAAAGTTACACAAATAAACACTGGTACACAACACACATAACACATAGTAAATGAAAGTGATCCAATTAAAGAGGCGTACATCATAGACGGGCCGCTCGTCACTAACAATCAATGAACATCCCGGACTCAACAGAACAATGAAATTATGATGGCGGAAGTTTACTTTTCTAACCAAACACAACTATTCGAGGTTTAGAAGAAAAAAGTATGCTATGTGATAATTGCATTTGCTTATATAAAATAAATAATTGGTCTGAATAAATAAATATACCGTTCAAGTCTGAGAATTTGAAATTTGACATCCCGCCTGCTCCACACCTTTATTTTCGAAAGTCCGGCGACGGGATAACTATTTGACTTCTCCACAACCTCGCCGCATTCCCAGATTCCCACAACATTTCGTGCCCGTGTCATTACTCAAAAGTGCGAGATTGGACAATCTAAAAAGACGTGCAATGTTTTAGAACTAAACTGATGGGTATACCAGCGTAAAACGATCAATCGATAAACTATAAACAGACAAAAGAGCAGTGAGTAAACTAAACGTTGAAGATTTGCCTCACATTGGAGTAATTTTGTATTTTTGCGTCGTGGCTCACTGGCAAAGTTCTCGTCTCTCACCCATACGACCCGGGTTCGAATCCCGCCCAGTGCTACCATCTTGCAAACATGCCACGGCGTCGGGAATAAAGTTAAGGCGCTCCCCTTGCCTAGCCTTAGGACGGACCTTTCGCTCTGTATCTGTATTATCTTCTGTGCGGTCTTTTACCGTCTACTTCACTCTATGGGACACATTGGCTAAGAGACACCGCCTTGGATTGGAGCTAAAAATGAAGATCCCGGACTTCGAGAGCAAACGGGACCCTGGATTCTACATGCTTAAGTCTATGTGTGATGATTGTATGTCTGAATAAAGTGGTATTCACATTTATACCGTTCAAGTAGGATGGGATCCAGGCGGCTCCTCCCTTGCATTCAAGAGTTCGGATCATATTTGCTCCGTCATCTAGATCCCTTGCAACACCCACATCGATTTTCCAATTTAGAATAAACCACTTTATAATATCTTCCCATTTTCTCCTCATGAGATGAGATAACCTAAAAAAAGGAGTCAAGTTAGAAGTAGATCCTCGGATGCACACCTTTTGGTGTATTAAATAAATAAATAAAATAATTAAATCGACGCGAACTGCAAACACAAGAACAGACAAAAAAGCAGCGGAATACAAGACATCAACAAAAAAATAAAAGCAGAAACTAAACTAAAGGACTAATTGTACGAGCAAAATGCAAAAGGTTGAGCATTATTAATTAATAATTAAAGATGCATAAAGAATATTAAACCCTAAACTTTTCTCTAAACCATATGTTTTCGTCGCGAAGAAAAGAATCGTAGAATTAAAGGTTGCACACGAATATCGATTGGGACTATGCGTAGGAGGTAGGAGAGTAGAATGCAGAATGAGATTGAGAAATGACACTGGCATGACAAAGAGGATGACGGCTCCCCGGTGGCCAAATCCTCTATGACTTAGGGGGTGACCCTCCCATATTTTATAATCCTATTTATCTTAGTCCTAATATTTTCAGATGCTATCTAATATAAATTTAGTTAGTTATATTTTTATTTTATAAAAATATAGAATCGTATAACTTAGACTCCTTTACATTTCGTTGTGGTACGCATGAGATTTCGCGCGCGAACCGGTGAACTGACACGCCCACTTTCAAAATAGCAATGAGCCGCGCCCAAATGACAAACATAATGGTGACTGATGTATCTAGTTCATTATGCGTTATGCAACGTTAGAACAGAAGAGTAAGAGTAAAAGAAGAGAAAGTGTAAGAACAGGAGGAGTAGGAATGCAAGAGATTTCGCACGCGAACCAGTGACCTGGCACGCGACATGACCACTACCACAAAAAAAAAAGAAAAAAAAAAAAAAAAAAAAAAACAAAAAAAAAAAAAAAAACAAAAAAAAAGAAAAAAAAAAAAAAAAAAAAAAAAAAAAAAAAAAAAAAAAAAAAAAAAAAAAAAAAAAAAAAAAAAAAAAAAAAAAAAAAAAAAAAAAAAAAAAAAAAAAAAAAAAAAAAAAAAAAAAAAAAAAAAAAACAAAAAAAAAAAAAAACCCCCCCCCCCCCCCCCCCCCCCCCCCCCCCCCCCCCCCCCCCCCCCCCCCCCCCCCCGCATACAGAATTATGAATGATTATCGATTTCGAATGCAATGCGGTATCCTAAGTTGTACCGGAAACCAGAACCAGTAAGAGTGCAAGAACGGAGAGTGAGAGAAGAGTAAAGGATTTTGAGCGCCGACGCCCCGACCGCGGTGTTCGTGCATGTGCATATGGCTACCGGTGAGCCGACCACTAGCACTATCCTTCCACTTGCCAACGGCAAACCGCCCCTCTCCTCTGAATGACAAAGGGCATGAATGCATAGTTTGATCACGCCAAAATAAATAAGGTCAAGAAACACAATTTTGGGCGCTCACAGCTATGAGCTATGAGTATCTGAATTCTTATAGCGGACTGACAGGCTTTCTCACGAAATGCGCAAATGAAGTTGCTTTCTCTTCATCATATTATTTGATGCACACCTCGGTGTTATTTAATAAATAAATAAATAAAACTCACCCCTCATCGTGTTGTCGTCTAAATCTTGTGCGTGTGCCACAAGTGTGCCGCGCACTCCTCAGGGCTCATTTATCTTCACTGACGAAACTTCGCTTATCGCCGCGCCAATAAGAAGAGGGTCCGCCGCAGCGTGCTTCTTTCTGAAAATGTTTTAGAATCCAGTTGGGAAACGTGCAGTGTATTTTTGGGCGGGACACGCACCAACTGTGCCAAGTGTGCGCCATAAATTCGCCAACTGAGTTATTCAATGACGAGATCGATTCACACATTATGTACCTTTTCTATATTGGAAGGCACTTTATTTAATGATGTCCATATCCATTTAAAAACTATTCCACGTGTTGTGTTAATCTCCGGCACTTGTTTTGAATCGTAAAGATATTGTGAACCTTATAGATTATCGGGTGTTTTTATGCTCATGCATTATTTAAATCTAAATGTGAAGACGTCTCAATGCAGCCCTCCTCCTGGGACGAAGGACCGCACTGACTCCGGGCCGCGGTTACCACCGCTCCCTCGCGTATTCTTGTGTTCTTTTCTCGGCAGAACACTGAGAGGAAAGATCATCGGTCATCGGGCCGCGCGCGCCACTGTTTCTCATTTTGAGTGTTCTAACTTTGTTTTGTTTTCCTTGCCTGTTTGTTTAGTTAATGATGTTCATATTGTTCCCTTATAGGCATACCACACTTCGTGATCTATCGTAACTGTAGTGACATCACTTTTTCATGTATACGTAACTTTTTACTTTCCTATTTCAGATGTCGGAGCTTGATGGACCAACTGTTACTGGAGATGACCAGAGACTCATCAACAAGTTTGCTCGCCTTCACCAGAACATGGCTCAACTGAAGGTGAGACGCGGTATTTGAAAGGAACTGTGGCTTGTGGTTGAGATTATGCTATTGACATCGCAGAATAAATATTTGTCTGTTTCTATTGAGCGTAAGCTAACCTTGTGTGCCTCAGTAGATCCAATCATCAATTGCTTAAGAACATGTTGGCTTGCATGTTCCTAAAATCAGTGGAAGCTTACAAAGATCTGCGTTTGACTGAGTTGGAGCCCTCTCTCCTATAGCCTGTTTAACTGATTTGTGAAACGTATGTTGGAAAATTGCATCCCATAGACGATAACTCTATGCTAGAATAAAAATGGACTCCAAGGGATCACACTTTGCTCACATTACATTGGAATGCAGCTATTCTGCATACAAAAACAGTTCACAAACTAGGTGTTATTGTTATATCGCTTTAAATAGGCAACGAATATGTCAGTGTTTCTACTTTAGGAAGAGATGGCCGCCCTGTTGAACGATGTGCAGAACATTAACGAGGCCGTTGATGAGTTGATGCTGCTTGGCGATGAAGATGCTGCATCAATCCCCTTCAAAATCGGACAGACCTTCGTCCACTACGATCAGGTAATTTTCTTTCACGGGCCAGAATTCAGAATCCAGAATCGAACCCGGGTCGATTGCGTTTGAGACGAACGCGCTGCCATTGGAACACCCGGCCCTTTGTTTTCGTTGTTATAAAATAACATAAAATAACATGGTACCCAAATATACTAATGTGTCAAGCCTACGAAAAAATACTAATAATACGCTCATGAAGCTTCCTACCAATACCAACCTGGAAACTAGGAAAAGGAACCCTAAAAACCGTAAGAGACTAAATAAGCGTCGTTTGTAAAATCAAATAAAAATATGTAAAATCAATTTTTTCGTGTGTCGGATTATTTGACTGGTGGAGGGAGAAAAGTGTTTTGCACCTATCTGACATTTATATCTTTGCGGCCTACTCTTTATGTGGACCATGATCGCGGTTTTTTTGTTCATCTCCTACTAATGGGTCCTCCGTTTTGACTTAAATTTATTGTGACGAAATCCTTGAAGGATGCTCGTCGTATTATATTGAAGCAGAATCTTTATAAAACTATCTAACATGTATATTTAATTATGTAACGTTTTTTTAGACTACAATGGACGAGAAACTCGAGAAGCTAAAGGAAGAGACTGAAGGAAAGTTGGAAGAAACTAAGGTGCTTATTTTGACCCGTTTCGTTTGCACTTCTTTGTTAACTAATTTTTATAGTATGTATCCTTTTTCGTTTTATATGATGGTGATAGCTCCATGCTCGTTAAATTCATGAGCCCTCTGTTATTGTGTCTTTTTATTGGTTAAGGTTTACTCTTGTAGTTCAGTACAGCGTAGATTTTAATGAATGGTAAGCCTGTTCCCAACGAACCGCCTATGATATCGAGATTTACATACTAAAGATTTCCTAAATTTGCACGAAGAAGTAGCAACAACGAAACTCAAGAGTTGCGCGCGGCAACAGTTTGGGGGTGTTTCCCGCAAAAGAATTTGATGCGCGCCGCAAAAGTTTTTCCACCGACTCTGGTTGCCGTTTTGGTGCGGGAAACACCCCCAAACTGTTGCGGGAAACACCCCCAAACCGTTGCCGAAAAGGTGCGGAAACGGTGCGGGAAAAGTAGCAACTGCAAAAAGAAAGCAGCGTGTTGGATTCGAACCCTACACTCTTGTTAGTTACTTTCTCTGAACAGCGCCTTAGACCACTCGGCTACACAACACATATGAGACCTGTGCTTGCGGAAAAATATTAGTACAACAATTGCACTTACGGCAGATCCTCCGAGCGCTTTCAAAAACGTTGCCGAAAAGGTGCGGAAATGGTGCGGGGCGCAAGTTGCGCGCCGCACCATTTCCGCACCGTTTCCGCACCTTTTCGGGAAACACTTTGCGCGCCATTTCTATTCCGCGCGCATTTTGTTTCCCATTCCTTTGCGGCGCGCATTTTGTTTCCCGAAATGGTGCGGCGCGCAACTCATCGGCTCTCAGTGAAAGCACCCTTATTTCCTGTGGAAGATGTAGATGATAAGATGATAACAAATATCCACCATAGGTTTTTGGATATGTATGAAAATAGAATTAGGATTTTTCACATTCAGCTAAAGTTTTCTTGTTTGATTTTATTGCCTGGAGTCATATCGATATCCTTTGTTGAGAGCGGTATAACAGCCAGTTTTAAAAACGCATTCTGGCCTATTTGTTTCCAAATAGTGTGTACACGAATTGCTTGATACTGCGCTATTTTAGTCTTATTATATTCATTTGCATACAACGTATGCAATAATGAATGCAATATAGGTTAAAAAAAACTGGTTGTTATACCGCTTTAAAGTTTCTTTCAGGATAAGAAGGAGAAGGTCGAAACCGAGATGTCTACTCTGAAGGCCACTCTCTATGGAAAGTTTGGTGACAGAATCAACTTGGAAACCGAGAAGGAGGAATAGGTTATTTGGATATAACTTGCTTACCCATTGAGCTTTATGTAATGTTTGTTTCATAAGTATGTTGTTCCAGTTATTGATTATTTTATGAGGAAGTGACAAGTGTTCTTAGTGAGGGAACTATAGATCGTTCATGGACGATTCTCTGTTTTCTACGCACTGCTGATTATTTTCCTCACGAAAATGCGAAAGGAAATTATATGACGTAGTTGTTGAGAGTAGCCTCTTTGTCCAGAATTTACTTTAGCACTGAGAAATTTGTCATTCTATTTATTTCCACGGCTGCTTAATTCTAGCTTGCACATTGTTAAGTTTTTGATATCTGTGATGTGTCAAAACATTGCCTCCCATCTCCTTATATTTCCTCCTCGTTGATTGTCACATTTTTATTTCCCATCCCGATCTTAAACATTGGAATTTAGAATTTCATTCGTCATTGTTTTGGCTCTAGATCGTAGGATCGCAATTAGAAAATATACCTTCACCCAATCTGCACCGTTTGTTTTTTCATAAGAAACGCTTTATATATGTAGTTTAGCATTGATCGTGATCTGATGTTTTTGAATTTACCCACGCGAACCCGTACTCTATATAACTGTTGTCCCTTAGAGCCTTAGACTTTTAAACTTTCGTAAGTATGTTGTATGTTGTTGCCGATTGTAGAGGTAAAGTAGTTTCACTCAGAACTCAAATTGGGAGAAGCGGAGAAGTACTCCAAACGATATTCGTCAAAGGCTCCCAGTGTTCCCTTTTCTATAACCGGCTAGTAATTAGAATTGGTAAAGTAATACATTTGCACGTCTTAATTTTTACTTAATTGATTTTTTTTATGTGCTTTGTGCGCTTTCATATATATTACGATATGTAATAAATTTGATCGACTCAGTTTATCGTTGTGTTTGCGACTTTTTATTCTGTTGTTTCTTTCAACGGAACTTTATCTGATTGCTGTTGTTTTGGGCTATTTAAAGTTATTAGAAATGGGAACTTGACGTATTTTCGTGGTAATTTGATGTTACTATGGATACGCCTATGGCTATGTACCTTTATGTACTTTATCTTGGGTAAAGTAAACGAACTTCTAAATTTTGCATAAAGTAAAATGTATGTTCCTGCTATAGGTCGGAGGCCGTCAAGTGAAAAGTCTGAGAAGAAGTACGTACCGGAGTTACATAAAAGGTTGGTTTTATTTATATTTATGAGTTTGTGGTGTCTTTTTGGATTTCCAGTTTGACTATTTGTGTATTGTTTTATTGTTACGGGTTGTGGTGTTGTCTATTTATAACTCGTTTTTCTTCTTTTCAAGCTTCCTTCGAGATAGGTCACTTTTTACAACGTCATCGTGGCAAAGAGCATTGATCTTTTCTGTTTGCGCACTGTAATTTGCTCCCATTTTATTTTCATTTCTTTATAAATCTTGACTCCTCTCCTCAAGTCTTGAGTACGTGGGTGTGCAAATAGCTGTGGAATTCGTACGCGCGCCTGAACACTTTCGTTAAATGTAGTTTTACTGCCTTATTTCCCATTTTATACGGTAGTGCCCCGTATCAACATTTTTATTAAAGTTGCAATCTTTGTAAACGGTGAAAATCACCAATTAGACAATGCGTGGTCCTGATTCTGTCTTCGCGGATATCTGATTTTTGTTTTATTGGATATTAAAGCTAAATACCGGCCGGTTTTTGAAACGCATCACAATACTTACATTCGTATGCATTTATGCAAAGTGGGGTCTAATTGGGGTCTAGTTTTTATTCTAATTTTTGCTCATTGGCATATACTGGATAAGAAAGCAGGTGCAGTGTGTTTCGCTTTAAAGTTTAAAGTGAGCGCAGCGTTTCCTCCATTCTCCTGCTCTGCTCTGCTAGCTCTTTTCTATTGTATTAATTCCAGTTTATTCTCGCTATGCATAATTGTCTCAGTTTTCCTACGCCAGATAATTGTCACGTTCGAATTGTCTGGTTTTATTGTAATGCTAACTAATATTGAATAAGATGGGCTCTTTGTGGTTTTAGTTTTTTTATAATTTAACCGGAACTGTTCATTGAATTCTATTTCCCTTCACTTTATTCACTAAGCTAACTTCTTACCTAATGCCTAAGGATCAGGGCATTACAGGACTAATTATGCAGTGCTTTGATAAATTTGCGAAACCGGGGTAAGTGACTTTGTGTGGGAACTGGGTACTTTGCTTTCTGAAGTTTTCGAGGATAATATTTGTATTTAGTTCCCGTAGACTAAATAAACGTGAAATGAAATTGATCTAGACCTCTACCTCTAGTATGTGAGACTCATAGTTTTATATCGTATGGTTTAGATTTATATTATGTTTATTTACTGCAGTTTTCCCGTAGATGTGCTTTTATTGCTAGAAACTTATGGATTACTAGTAGCTCACTGTCGTCTCTCTCAGAGTCTAGAGTCACCAAGTTATTGTAGTTTATAGTTGTCTTGTTTATGTTTTCACTCTTCTAGTTTGTATTTTGCTCATGTTTTCCACTGTCATTCTCACCTTTCTTTTTTAAATCCTCGTCTTAACTCACAAAAAAATGACGACTGATAAGCAAGCTGACTAGTCAAAGCGGTTTCTTTCTCACTTGCTTTCTTTCTTTTTCTAAAGAAAGTTTTTGTGTTTGATTTATTTAAAAGTTCTTCACCTAAGTAACGCTGACCATGTGAGTGTATTTAATGATTGTCTCTTTACTATTCTTTCTCTTTATTATATTCCAGAAATGTTTATTATTATAACTAAGCATGGAAACGCGGTTATTCTCGAGTCTACTTTGACTTTCTTTGCGTATGACACCTTGATAATGGATAGCACCGATAATGCATATTTCTTTTTTACGCTGTGATATATGCTGCTCTGCTGCTCCTCATGCTCTGTTAATGGATTGCGAATTCGCACCGGAAAAGTGGGCTGTGCTAATTCGCACAGCAACCTTTCCAAATTCGCACCGGCAAAATACCCGGTGCGAAATCGCAGACTCTCATGTGATCTGCGAATTCGCACCGAAAAACGTAAAAAAAACTTTTCACCCTCTTCACCCTCTCCGCAGTGCCTGCTCTCTCGCCTAGGATTTTGCACTGCGTATTCGCACCGGAAATACTGCGAATTCGCAGAGCAAGAAACCCAAAAAGAATTCCAAGAGAATTCTTTTTGGTTTTTTTCCGGTGCGAATTCGCAGCACGACATCCTAGTGTATACAAAATGGTCACTGGGCAGTTTTTCTCTTGGGAGGCGGTGGCGGACAATGACTCAGGACTCAGGAGTGAACTTGAGCCTTGCTGCATCGTATTTGTTGACTGCCTGAAACATTCAATTATCACCATTGACTACTACTGTTGGATGTTATGTTATGACCTTTCTATCTTCCGTGTGTACTACAGTATACATTTTGCTACCCGATAATGGCGATAATTCAACAACAGAAGGTGTATTGTTCCAGTTTCATTAACAATCCTAATATGTTAATTTTATTAATGGGTGATGTTATTGCTATTACGGTGCACTCAAACGAGCTTACTGTTGTGCAAGTACAATTTTAATTATTACAACAGTTTTCGTTTCTTTGCAACGATCCAACGATGCAAATAGAGACAAATACAAAATTACAAACATTGGAGTATCGCTCGTTTTCTATACGACTATGTGCAAATGAAGTGGAAGAGTTTAAAAACGCCAATCGCCCCATTTTTAATATTCTGATATTGGCTTTCAACGTTTTCCTGTTTTCAAACACTGTTAAGGATGGCGTGATGTGATAGTGTTCTTTTTAGTATTTATTTCGCTCAGAATTAAGATTCAGTTAATTTCACTGTGGCATTCGTTTCGAGTCGAGTTATTTTTCTGTCTTCCTGTTTATGTTGTGTGGAATACTACGCAAAGTTGTCTTCGTCTTCTGAACTTTGATGGCCATGAATGTATGTAAATTATCCTTTTGTTCTTCTTCGTTTTTTTATATTCAATGGGTAGGTAGAGTAGAAGGTAGAAAGAAGTAGTATCCTAATGAACGTAACCAAACTGTAGTTTAACGGTTTAACCGTTTAACTCATCGTCATCCCTTCAAGATTGAGCATCTGATACTGACGTTGTAGGCGCAATTAAGCCGTGCTTTCTAGATTTCTAGTCTCTGTTTTAGAATTTAGAGCTTCTTTGTCTTCGTAGAGGTGTCAAGACTGATTCGTAATCTCACCCCCTCGGTCCCTCTTTGTTTCTCGTTTGCTCTCGGACTGTTTCTCTTCTCACTCTCTTCTATCTCACTCTCTCTCACTCTCTCCCTCTTCTCTCCCTCTTCTCTCCCTCTTCTCTCTCTCTCTCTCTCTCCTTTCTCTCTCTCTCTCTCTCTCTCTCTCTCTCTCTCTCTCTCTCTTTCTCTCTCTCTCTCTCTCTCTCTCTCTCTCTCTCTCTCTCTCTCTCCGCCCTCCGCACTTTTATAAGCCCATTTTTTTGCTTTTTTGTTGGGTGTCAACACCATATTGTTTGTGAAATTATCTTCTGATTATGGGGCCGTGAGCTTATGTGGGTCGATTTCGATTCACCTGATTTTCCGTCGGGTCCAGGGTCCAGAGTGTCCATCCTATTCTTATTTATTTATAGATAGTATGTTATTTTTATAGATAATATAATTGCACTTTGGCCTTTGCTTACTTGCTCGTTTCAATGTTTCCTTGATATTTTAAGCGCTCGGTGTAATGTTTTTATTTGCTCGGGTAGACGCTTTAAGAGGATTATGTGAGAGTCTGTGTATTTATTAGCTTTTTTGTTGTCACACACTAATTGAAGAATTTTCGTATGACGTATGATGATAAGTTTTTTTCTATTTCCAATTACCACATACCAGCGCTATTTTTTTTTCTTCCTAGGATGCAGTTAGCGGTTAGCCTTTAGTGCCATTTGTCCACCTAGTACTTCTTTACTTTAGTTTAAGTTCAAAAAATAAGTTCGAAAAGGCGGTCTGTCCTTCCGTATTCAGGTAGTCTCACTCTGTCAATTGCAATTATGTGTATTTCCAATTTCAAGCTGAAAATAAGTTCAAGTTGTAAATTGCAAAATGCCTTTCTAATTTTTTTGATTGGTTGCCCTATTCTAATGTTATAAGTTTGAACGGTCTATAATTATTTTTACTGATTGCCCTAATTTAGGAGTTCCTCAAAGAAGTCGCGTGAAGCTCCAAGCAACCACAGCGGTCCCGCGCAACACTTGAATCTTTATAAAGGTAAGTGTTATTAGCTAATTTACCGGCCACCTGCCAAGAAACAATTCTTTCCCTCAAATGTTATTTTTGTAGCAGTGAGGGTTATGGTTATTGGTTATGTACGAGTGCGTTATTTGCACACGTTGTTTATTGAAATAACTGAACATATAAAATGCACACATGTTATAAGGTTGCCCTAACAATAAACTAATTGTAAGACAGTTAACTGTGACAGTTCTATGGCTAAAGAGTCCTATCTAATATCTAGAGTGAAGTGGTTCAATGTGGCTATTTGCCTTTGCATTTATGTGAAATAAAGTATTTATATATTTTCAATAGTTGTAACTTTTTTCCAGCATCTCCGCTGAAGTCCTCGTCAACCGTGCCCAGTACTTCATCCATAATGACCTCGTTGAATACGCCGTCGGCTGCGGAACGTCGCTCTTCCGCTTCCGAACCCCTTTCTCCGGATCTTATACGCTTCCTCAAGTGAGTTGAACCTTTTTTTATATATTAATGAAAGAGTGATTTGTTGATTTTGTCCTTGCAAGGTGAACTATTGAAGTTTTTTAAAGGAGTGTATTTGCTGTGTGCATGACGGTTTTCTGTTAAGGTAATGGTAGTTATAGAGCATGTGTATTGCGCAATACGAGTGCAAGTAAGCAAAACCGGCTGGTATAAATATCTTCCCCATAATATAACCTATAACTCACCACGTTTAGTGTTTTTTTCTCTCTCTCGTAGTCTCAGTCGTTGACCATGATCTGTTCCGCTGGAAGATTGTTTGTTGTTTCCGCACTGCCACTGCGAGTCTTGATTTCTGTTTTCATCATGAATTAACTTTCGTACTCTGTTAGATCTGTATATAGTATATATCTGTATATAGTATATGCTATCAACTTTTTCGCCCATCCCTCCTCCCAACATGCAAACATCCAAAGACTTAGAACGTCATGTTTATTTTTTTATTTCTTTGGACTTTGGAGAATGTTACGAAATAAGCTGTTATTTGGTTTCCCAAGTGTTTTCGGAAAGTATACGTGCACTTTGGGATACGGAGAGGGGAGAAGGAATGTTATTGCTTGTTTTTGTTTACTTGCTTACTATGTTTGCAAAATATAAATGTGATCGATGATTCTTTTTCTAATTGATCGTCATTAGCAGATTTACCGTTCCTGTTTTTAGATTGTTAGATTCAGTGCTGTCTAGTCGTGAGCATAAAGCTGTACGTAAAATAACGGGCGAACGACCTCGGGATTGGCCCAGGCCCAGATCTTTTTGTTTTATTCTAGCTCTCTTCTCTTTATACTTTATAGTTTCTCGCTTCGTTTAATTTTCCTGGCTCAGACCATCCCCATTGCGACTTTATATGTACATTCGATATTCGGGTTATTGTGAATTTATACATAAGTGAAAAGTATTGTTTATAACTAAATGTTTCGGCTGTAAGGTAAAACAGAGCATGGTTTCTGTCTTGGCTGGATTATTCGGTGATTCGGTTACAGTTATAGTATTTTGGAAGATAAGTGACATCGAATTTTGCCTTGGTACGAGCTTTTCCGAGTGTCTTGCCGCACTTCCGACTCCATATCCACCACTCAATTCATCATAGGGAATAAGGGAATTCCCTGTCTTTTTCTCCGCGTGTCTCACATTAGAATGCTATTTTCTGCCCCCAGGGAATACTTCCACGACGGAATCATAGTGGTGAATATGGTCCCAGTTCTTCCTGTACTTCCTTGTTTGAATATTGAATGAATCTCTTACTTTCACATCAGAAATTCGTCGTTCCTCCTCTTTTTTCGTAGTTATTTTTAGTAAAATTACGTCAGTTTTTCTCTCCTTTCTCTCTGCCGTGCCCCGTGTTTACTCACCACATCGGAATACTTTCTCTCTTTCTCTCCCCAACCAAATTTGCCCTTACCCCTCACTTTTTGTCGATCTTGTGTAACTAACTTATTTGATTATGTCTAAACTTCACTTTAACTCGTCGTTCGGAAATTTGACTCCTTGGTTTGTTTGCTCAATTTTGTCATCCTCTGTTGGACTATTCTATTTTGATAGTGACTTATTGGCTGTCATTTGGCAGCAATTTACCACCCAGTGCACAAGAGCACAACAATGAATACTGATCAGTGGGATATTACGGACACGTTGGGACTTCAATCGAAACTTGACAAAGTTGTCGAATTTTTGAAGTATTTAAAGTGAGTTTGAGGCTTTGAGGTTTTTTTAGTTTTAACAACGTCTTAGCTTAACTACTTTTAAGGGGTTATAGTTTACTTTGTGTTATGTGCTTTAAGATTTAAGACGTGTAAATTTGATTTTTTTCCATCATAACAGCGTATTTATTGTTTGCTGTTTTGGTAGATACTTTTTTTGTACTTTAGTCGCGTTTTTTCATTCATGTGTTTTAGGAATAGTTTAGTGATTAGTATTTCTTTAGTAGGTCTTTTTATTTATTGTCTGTAGGTTTTCGAGTTTGGGTTTTATTTACCGTTCGTGTTAAATGTATTAAATGGTCTCAAATTGCCACCTGGGACCGAAGTTGAATCAATACAAAGAAAGACTGAGGGCAGTTTCGTATTGCACCAATTAAATATTTGCGACCCAGGGCTTTTTTCCATACATATATACTGTGAAACGTGTTTTAGTATGAGTAGCTTTCTGTATATGCAAAATTTGCTAATTTCATAAGGGAAGCTATGTATGCTAATTTATGCAGGCGATGCGAGTGTAATCTAGTTATTTTGTGAGAGTTATGAGTGACCGTGTTCGTGTTTGTAGCCAGTAATTATGAATTTAGCCTAATGATGTGCTTTGGAGTTTATTGACACCACATTTAGTACTTTAGCATTTAGCACCGAGGAGTTACAGTACTACCATACCGGGACCAGAATTACTAAATTTAACGTTTTTTAGGGAATCTATGCAAGAAGTGGTGAAGCAAGATCCACCTTACGTGTTTGTCGTCTTTGGAGCGTCGGTATGAATACTTTTGAATTTATACGTTGGGTTCTATTTCTCTAACGATCTCCGTCCTCCGTCATTGCCGTATTTTGGGTTGCCGTTACCAGAGTTCTTTTCTTTGAGGTGTTTGAAATAGTCTGTTACTATGTATGGATTGTGTAGTTCGCGAAACATGGTGATCGAAAAACTGTGTGTTCTGTGGTGATCTAGCTATGAAGAAGTAAGTAGAACACGTGTATGCTAGTGTTAGTTGAATTGTGATAGTCCCTGAGCGATACTCATCGAAAACGTTACGTTCTAGGGTGATCTTGCCAAGAAGAAGATCTACCCAACTCTTTGGTGGCTGTACCGTGATGGACTTCTGCCCAAGAATACCACCTTTGTTGGTTATGCGAGGTATGGTTATTGCGTTATACCGCTTGTGGTGTTAGCTCCGTAGAATCTCCCGCAAGTTTAAAGCGAAATACCGGTCGGTTTTTGAAATGCATCGCGGACAACTGAATTCTTGCTTATTTATACTAAGTTGCTCGAATTTAGCTCGATTTTTTTTATTATAATTTATGTTCTTTTGCACAAGCTGCATAAGAATGCAAATGTAGTCGATTTGTTGCAAAAACCGGCCAGTGTGTCGCTTTAAGTTAGCTCGTGAGTCGTTAACGAGTAAAAATGAATTGAAAGCGAGATAACGCCAATGGTGGTTAATTTGAATGTAACCGAGTTATTTGCAGTGACCAATTAACCAGCCAACTTTTCGTCTTACTGTGTCTAAGGATGGAGTCTGGAGTCAATGCAATAATGCATAGCGATAGGGTTTCTTTACCGCTGTAGTGTACAGTGTACAGTAAGAGCTAAGAGATCAAAGGTTGAAATTGTGTTTTTTTTTATAAACATTCTCTTTAGGTCCGATTTAACGGTGGAGAAGATTCGTGAAAGTTTCGAGAAGAATGCCAAGGTGTGTTCATTTATTTTGTGGAATTTACTGCGTTCCTTCTATTCTATCGCTTTTAAAACTATTGACATTTATCGGATTCATGTGCAATACATTGCCGGTTTTTTTTTGTTGGTTGTAATCTACTATTGTCGAGCCTGACAGCTTTCGGATGTAATGATGGGATGATTTGGCTTCTAGAATTATTGGCATTCTTTGCTCCTTTAGATTCATCCTGATAAACCGTGCGAGGTATTTTCGTGTTTTATTTGAAAGTCAAAAGCCGTATAACGGCTGGTTTTGGTTACGCACGTTGGACATTGTATTCTCATACAGTACTGCGCGATTTTTTAATTCTAATTCAAAACCAACCGGCCATTATATCGCTTTAAGATTGACATGGTAATTCCCTTCTGTTTTAGTCTAGGTCTAACACCTTCCCTCTAGAATATACTGTGTTTTTCTCTGAAATCTTCTAGACCTAGGCTTTCGCATTCTTTGTTGCGTTAGTTATGTGTGTTGTTATTGTGGTGTCTTCTCTCGTTACTATTGTTACTATTAGTCTTAAATGTGTGCACTTGCATGTTCTCCTGTTATTTTGTGTATGGACTCACATGTATTGTCACAAAGTTAGGCTATATAGTACTTAGATACTGTCACTCGAAATTGCTTAGTACGTATTAGTGCCTCACGAGGATACTTTTCTTTTTCTTTGTTGTTAGAAAACTTGATAACCCAATGTTGTGCTTTGATGCGTTCTGGAAATTACACGTTGTATTTGTAGTGTGTAGTTGATGTAGTGTTAAAGCATGTGACCAATACCAATGTGACGTAAATTATGTATTTTTTTTTAGAACGTTTAGAAAGTACAAGAGTTTGAGGAGAAACTACTCAGACTACGGTTACTTTAGCATAATTCGCTCCTAAACTCTCGCTTTTTCAGGTGAGACCCACCGAGCAGGAGGCGTTTGAGGCTTTTATCAAGACAAATACGTATATTCGTGTGAGTTTTATATTTTTTAATTTATCGCTAAAAGTAATATGCACTTGTTTTCTTCTTGGACCGGGGCTAGAAACTGGCGAGCTTTAAAGCGAATATGTAGGCACTCAAAATGAGCAAAAAAAAGCGAAACTAGCGTTTCCATACCAGACGTTAATTTAAATAGGCGACTGAATATGTAAATACGAAATTGGAATGCGCTGCATCTTGAATCTTGCTATTTGCCGATTTAAACTGAAATTTATTCAATCAGACCCAAATTTATGCAAGGGTTCCGAATTAGCGTTTACTATGGAAAAGGCGAGCTTTGTAATTGATTTTCTTTTAAGTGGGTAATTGTAGACAACTTTTGTTATTGTTTCCTTAATGGGCAACACGCATTCTATTAATACAGCTTAACTTCAAAAAGGGCCTACATATTCCCTTTAAAGGGATAGGTTCAATGGGATTTGCACCTTTTTGAATAATTTCTATTAACAGTATGGCCGAAGATGTTCATAATGCGAAAATTACATTAAAATACCTTTGCTCCCCGAGGCAGGAGAGCATGCTCAAAAAGCTAAACTACCTCGAATTTATAAAACAACTGGGGCACCGCAACCTAGCTGTTTGGGAATTAGCGTGACAGGGTTAGAGGTGAAGAGATTGTTGTGATAGACAGGGTGATAAAAGGGCCCTGTATCTTCTAGCGTCTCCTTCCCTTGTACGCTATTTTCCACTTAGCTAGGCTGTGGTACCCCAGTTGTTTTATAAATTCGAGGTAGTTTAGCTTTTTGAGCATGCTCTCCTGCCTCGGAGAGCAAAAGTAACTTAATGTAATTTTCGCATTATGAACATCTTCGGCCATACTATTAATATAAATTATTCAAAAAGGTGCAAATCCTAGTGAACCTATCCCTTTAAGTTGGCCACATACATACTGTCATGAACCTGTTATATCAACCAGGTTCGGTTGAGATAACAGGGTCTTTAGTTTCACTTTTAGCTTTTTATCACTAGTTGGTTGGGGTTAATATAGCTGCTGCTGATCGCTATTGGAGTTCGGAGTAGAGACTAAGACGAAGTCGTATCCTTAATGTGTGTTGATGAAACATTATGCTTTTGACCATACCACATCCTCGTTACTTGTTTATTTTGTGTGTAAGTGTAGTCCGTAGTCCTTATTATATCCTATCCAATGGGAAAGGTCCTATCTGTTCTGACTAATACACTATACTTATAATGTACGAATCAGAGCCTGGAGAAACACGTTTTCGTAATGAACCGTTTATTATATAACAGTGGTACACAGATAGTCTGTCTTGGTTGAGGGGGGTTCGAGTCCGAAGTGCAGGGGGGCTCTTCTGCCACTACCGTGCACTGGCGGCGGGGATCTTCTGTCCTCTTCGGCGCTGGTCACTCTAGCTCACCACAGAGCTGTCGTCGTCCACACGGCTTCACTACGGTGCCGCAACCGTGAGCAGTATTAAGGCACTGTCAGACCTTTGGCAGTTTTAAGGAACTCTGCCAACTTGTGCGGTTTAGTATAGAGGACGCCCGCCTCTTTGGAGAACTTGAAGATGAAGCGTAGTCTGACTCTTATGAGTGGGTTAATGTAGATCAAGAACTGATACTAAGCTCCTTTAACAGGAGTTTATATTACAATAGTTATACGCTAATCGTTACTGTAATTAGTAAAGACTTCTAGTATTATCGGTAACTTCGAATACGTTTCTATAGTTGTGACAATAGTCGCAACACTCCCAAGACGAGAGTTCTCTCATTCTCATTAATACTTATCATTCGTTTGAAACGTAAGGGAACTGATCTTACTTGAACCTTTCTTTCAACACATGATTGTCGGATATAAAGTGCAACTTATACTATTTGAATATTAGCACTACAAATTATTATATTAGGTCTCTCTTTTTTGAGTTAGTAAAGTGTGCTTGTGCGCACCTTCCAGAGACGGAAAATTTTTATAATGAAACTTTTGTTACCTCTATATTTTTTCAATGTCTTACTAGTAACGTATATTCGTTCATTTACGTCATTCATTTTCATATCGGCTATTATTCTAATTTATATTATGAGTGGGTTTTTGGCATTATTTCCCTGAAATATATTAGGTCGCTATTTCACCGTTGTTACTGCTAATGGGATCGACTGGATCTTTCTCACGGATAGTAGGATGTTAAACTCAAGTAAGGTTTAACTAGTTGCTGCATGAAAATTTATTATCATATTTTCTAGAATAAGTTGATTTCTTAGCAAGAATGCTGAGTGTGTTCAACTTCTTCTACTATTTCCTTTGAGCTTTCTATTCCTTCACTTGCTTCACTGGAATAATCGATTTCGGTAACGTTAACTTTGTATTTTGGTTTATTGCCTGACTCCTTTTTCAGCATTGTGGGGCGTGGCTTCTGGTAGTCCTCAAATGAAATTGAAGTCGCTGGAGTTTGATACTTCTTGCGAGGAGCTGGACTTTGTGGATAAACTTTTTTCACGGCGCTGTCTTTCATATTCTGGTTCCAAGTTACTTGCCTATTTTCATGGGATCTTGATCCATTTTCAAATTCTGGATATGATCTGTATCGGTTTTGTAAGTTTTCTCCCGAGAATCGTTCGTGCTTGTTATTTTCCCATTTGTTTGCGGCAGGTGACTTGTAACTGTGATATCCATGAACTTCTGTTTCCATTGTAGGTTCCACTAATTCATTTGAGTGATATTGTAAGGAATTGTTCTCGCTTTTATGTTTGAATTTATGTTTGTGTTGGTGGAACGATGTGCAAATCCTTGTATTGTGTTCTTTTTTACAAACACTGCAATTTTCTTCCGTGCAATTTTTAGTTACATGATCATTTTCAAAACACTTTTTGCACGCGTTTTGTTGATACAATATGTCATGTAGAGTATGCTTATCTTTGTATTCAGAACAGTTAATTGTTCTATGACCAGTTCGTTTGCATATCAAGCATGGTCTGAAAGCTGCTATTTCATTATAATAGTAGCTTTTTGCTCGATCATTGTCTACTTTAACCGTAATTTTTGTGAAAATACTCTCAAATAATTTCCCTATGTTATATTCTTGTCCCTGCTGACGTTCTTCTTGATGTACAGCGTTAATTAATTCCTATGGAAACCTTCTTTTTATTTCTTGTCTAAACATCAAATTGTCCAAATTTTCATATTTGCTCAATCGTAGGTAAATTGCTTTCAGGTTAAAAAATGTAGTTTGTAATTGTTGAGTGCAGGAGCTTGACTGTGGAATTCTTGTAATCTGGTTATCTGGTTGTATAACGCCCGCTTCTTTGTAATGGGATCACCAAATTGGTGTTTTAATAGCATAATGGCGTCCTGGTAGCATTCGCTTGTAACTGAAAACTGTTTAATGCATTCGGCTGCCGCACCTGTACACAGTTTTTTAAGTGTCATAAATTTTTGAATGTCTGGGCACCTTTGTGAATTAACCAGCGTGTCGAACTGTTCCCAAAAACTGTCGAATGTTTCCGGGTTTCCGTCAAACTGTGGAATGTCTATCTGTAAAAGTGACTTGTCTAGTCACTCACATTCATTCACAATTTGTACCATTTCTTTCGTACCCTCTCAAGTACGGAACCGTGGTTTGGTTGAAATTAACATGTTGACCGATATACGGGTTGTTTTGTGGCACATATGGTGTGCTATGCATTACAGGCGTGTTGTTTTGTGGCACATAAGGTGTGCTATGCATTACAGGCGTGTCCATTGGTGCACTTCTATAGTCTTGCTGTAGCTGAGGTGATAAATACTGTGGACGAAACGTAGAACTACTTCTAGAATTATTGGACAATGTTTGTCGCGGAATTTCCATACTGACATTCATTGAAACATTCTTTTGATTTTTCGAACGATCCCGACGTTTCTTAAGTTTCTTCTTTCTAGGGTTTTCAGAGTGAGATACATGAGAAGGATATGATGTCAAATCAGAAATAGATAAATTGTGTAAGAGAGTATTCATATTGTTACATCCGCCTTGTCGGATGTTGTGGTTTCGACCGCCTAGTCGGTCGTAATGGTTATGTCCGCCTGGTCGGACACAGTGGTTCCGTTCACTTTCGTGAACGGTATTGATAAAAGGTGGTTCGGGTGAATTCGCGGTCGCCATGTTCTGACTAATACACTATACTTATAATGTACGAATCAGAGCCTGGAGAAACACGTTTTCGTAATGAACCGTTTATTATATAACAGTGGTACACAGATAGTCTGTCTTGGTTGAGGGGGTTCGAGTCCGAAGTGCAGGGGGGCTCTTCTGCCACTACCGTGCACTGGCGGCGGGGATCTTCTGTCCTCTTCGGCGCTGGTCACTCTAGCTCACCACAGAGCTGTCGTCGTCCACACGGCTTCACTACGGTGCCGCAACCGTGAGCAGTATTAAGGCACTGTCAGACCTTTGGCAGTTTTAAGGAACTCTGCCAACTTGTGCGGTTTATTATAGAGGACGCCCGCCTCTTTGGAGAACTTGAAGATGAAGCGTAGTCTGACTCTTATGAGTGTGTTAATGTAGATCAAGAACTGATACTAAGCTCCTTTAACAGGAGTTTATATTACAATAGTTATACGCTAATCGTTACTGTAATTAGTAAAGACTTCTAGTATTATCGGTAACTTCGAATACGTTTCTATAGTTGTGACAATAGTCGCAACACTATCGATCACTTTTACTATATGTATATGGTCTACCAGGTTTATTTTAGGGCAAATATGACTCGCCGGAAGGATTCCAGAAACTGGAAGCCTTCATTGATCAACTACAGGAGAAATCTGGACGTGAGTTAGTTTTTTAAAGGAGTTTCCTTCTGTCGATAAGGCGGGGTCACAAAAACCTCCCTTTAATTTTATTTGGAGGATCCTAATATTCCATTGCTTGTACATGATTATTTCTTTGCTTCGTTGTGTATAAATGTTTAAATGTTTATTAGACTTTTATTGTTAGAAAGAGCGGCAACACCATAAGAGACGATGAAAGAATTCAATAGTTTTAAAATTCTAAGTAGTTAATCAAAGATAATCTCAAAAATGTGTAACATCCACCAGACATAAAAAGAAATTCCACAGAGAATAGTTGTAACCGACATATCATCAAAGAAACTGTATATGTGTTTGTGTTCATCACCCTAATGATCTCCTTGGTTACAGTAGGTTATGTTCCCGGTTTAAAGGCATAGATAACTAAATGACACGGTTGGAGAGCTTTGGACGCATTTTTTAGAACCCGTCAACCGCCTGTTTTACCTGGCCCTGCCCCCTTCAGTGTTTGCCGATGTCACAACCGAGTTGAAGAAGTATTGTATGGATAAGGGGTAGGGTTTTTATGGGTTTTTTTTGCGGGACTAGTCTGTCCTTTAGTTACTTGGAGTGGGGATGGCATTTACAAGATGAGTGAAAGATAAGTGAATTCTATGCACAATGTTATAAATTTCCATTTGCAGGAGGTTAAAGGCCCAGACCCATGTGCTAAAAGTTTTTCCCCTATTAGTCTGTGATAAATCTCCCAGATTCCAGATTACGTGGCTGCGAAAACCGTGTTGCATAGTATGCAAAAGTGGAGAAGATATTTGCAAAATCGGAAATTCGTAGGAAATAGGAAATGAAAATAATTTATAAATTGCCTTGTTCCAGTGATTCGTGGACTCGAATTATCATAGAGAAGCCCTTTGGAACTGATTTGGAATCGTCGGCAAAGTTGTCGAATCATCTGGCTGGATTGTTTAAAGAGGAACAGGCAAGTTGTGAATGAAAGTTGTGAATGGTGACCGTGACCATATATGAAAGTTGTGATTGGTGTGATGAATGTAACCATTATATTCTCACTGGGGATGGATACTGGCTCTGTTACTGTCGATAGTTGTTACGAAATTGGTGATTTAGCAGGGTTTTGTAAAATTTTGCATTCACAAGTTGTATACGTGACACAGGTGATATGTACTTGACACTGGTGGTATGTACTTGATACTAGTGCTATGTACTTGACACTGGTGATATGTAGGGCTCTTTTATAAAAAAGGTTTTGTTGACTTGAAATATTTGTCTTTAGATTTACCGTATAGACCACTATCTTGGCAAGGAGATGGTACAGAATTTGATGACTCTACGGTATGTTCCTTTTTTGGCTTGTTCAGATTGTTATACTATACGTAGGCTTGATACTGTGCATAAACCTCGCCGGTGAGTCCGGTGGTGGTTCGCGAAGTTTGGGTATTTGTGATACGTTTCTGATGAGTTTTTCGTAGCATCGCCGAGATTTTTCATCTCTAATTTTCTAATCGGGAGCTGGGAGGTCGCCGGCGGACTCACCGGCGAAATTCATTGTACGACACAAAATACCATAAATGGTACATATGTTTGTGTTCTTTTGTTATTCTTCCTTGTGATTCTCAAATTAAGATTTTCAGATTCGGAAACCGCATCTTTGGTCCCTCATGGTGTCGGGATCACATTGCGTCGGTGATGATTTCTTTCAAGGAAGACTTTGGAACCGGTGGAAGAGCCGGATATTTTGATACATCGGGAATGATTCGGTAAGCTTTTGTTTATATTTTTCGATTGTCGAGACTACCTTGAGGAGAATGCAAAACACAAAACAAAAAGTTGTGTTGGCTGAGTCACATCAGTAATTTTACGCGCATGTGTTGTATATAAAAGATTAAAGAAGGTTAAAGCCCTATTGTACCTACTTTGGGAAATTTGCATATGATACGAATTTCCTATGTATCCTATGCAAAGTGTGTGTCCGAAGCCAAGAAACACGTTTTCAGTAGTGTCCATTGCGTGCTATCCGAGTACGGTGATATTGGCCATATCACACAATCACACCAACTTACTTATTTGGTTTAGTGACGTCATGCAGAATCACTTGATGCAAATTTTGACACTGGTCGCCATGGAGAAACCGTGCTCGTTGAACGCCGAAGATATACGTGATGAGAAGGTTGGAATTTAGTTGTTTTAGACAGGGGAAAAGAAAGTAGATCGTGCTCGAGAGCTGCTCGAGCTCGTGCTCATGCTCGAGAAAAGTTTGAAATTGAAAACTACACTAGGTAACCGCACTATGGTGGATATATGTGCTAATGCCCTACGGTAGTGCTAACGCGACGCTAACACTAGAGCACTACGGTAGTTTACATATGTGCTACCGTGCTTGAGTATTTAAACGTTACAAATTACAACAGTACCCGTTCAGGTGAAAGTGCTAAAAGCTATCCGTTCCGTGGACATCAAAGACGTTGTCGTTGGACAGTACGTGGCCAATCCTGAATGTCAACGTAAGATTTTTTCTTATTATATTCATATTGAGATTCAGGGGTACAGGTTGGTGCATGAAAACACGCACGAACCACCTCAGGGTTGGTTTTGACCACCTCCGGAAGCAATTCGAAATTAATATATTTGACTGAAACATTGTGTTTTATTAAAACGGTCTGTCACTAAGTTTAAGAAACCACTTCCTCCATTTACGCACGGAATTTATACCCTGTGAGATTTGAGGAACTCATATAATTACTATGCAAACTGTGCGCCACGGATGTTCAATTCGAGTTGGCACAACAGCGGCACAGATTTTAGAACGGGTGCGACATGTGCGCCACAAGTGCCTATCTGGCGTCTGGCGTACGCTCACCTTAGATTACGGCTGCCGCGGAGTTTCACGTTGACTGTAGTCTCACTTTTTTTAGATCCTGAGGCAAAGGAGGGCTATTTGGACGATAAGGATGTGCCCAAGGATTCAGTCACACCTACTTTTGCCATGGCCGTTCTCAAGGTAGGTGTCGTTGTTGTGGTAACACGGTTTGCCTTTTGTGGTGTGTATGTTGATTTCGTTGAGACCATCTTCGTTTTTTTGCCAATACTGTGTATATTTCAGATCAACAACGAGCGTTGGGATGGTGTACCGTTCATAATGCGATGCGGAAAAGGTACTTATATTTTTGTGTGGTTTTTTTCTTCGTTTACTTGGCGTTTCAGTTTGGTAGCCTTGTGACAGAGTGTTATCCAGCGAAAGTTTCATAAGTTTTTTCTTGAGCCTATGCTTTCTGCTTTTTAATTACAGTAGTATTTATTTTGAAAAGCTAGGAAGCAAAGCCACCCATACGTGTTCTTGTGTGTATACGCATAACGTCCTTTGTTTACTTTCTCTATTATTATAAATTCCTTCACTTAATTGGATCGTGAGGTGGATTTTTGCAACTTTACTTGCCAACCTGAGTTTTCAGCTCTAAACGAAAAGAAGGCTGAAGTACGCATACAATTCAAAGAAGTTCCCGGAGATATTTATCCTCCTGGAGAACTCAAGAGGTAAATTTTTTCGTTATTATTTGTGAAGACCTTGCCTGCTTGTTCAGTTAACTATCGGATGATATTTGAAAGATTATGTAGAACTAGTAAAACGTGTAAAAATTTTTTTTGGATATTTGTTTGTTTTCTGTCATAATCACAGGTCTACTGTCTTCTCATATGAGTAATTCGAAAGTGCTAGTACCTCTTAAGTAATGACGTTTGTAACATGTCAGCTTATGAAGAACCAGTGAAACATTTCCTTTTTTAGTTCCCGGCAGTTAATTTGGGGTTTGGTATTCGAGTTGCGCGTTACACTAAGTTCGACAAAAAAAAACACGGAGACTGCACTAGCACTTACCCACAGAAAACAAAGAAACGAACAAGAAAACGACAAGCAAACGAAATTAACATATCTTTTTAACTAAATAAGCGTTCAGTTAGTCTTGAGTGAGAATTAAGGACAGCGAAATGTATTTGCTTCTCTCAAAGCGGTGTAACTGAGTTATGTTTGAAACGTATGCCGGACGCTATATTCCCATTTAGTGTATGCAAATGTGCACTATACTGCGCGATTTTTTATTCTAAGTATGTCGTTAACACACAACCTATGGGAGTGCAGCTCGGATTTATGAACGCAGCTATCCAACGTATATTTCAAAAATCGGTTGTATCGCTTTAACTGTGGACGTTGCAGAACTGAGCTCGTGATGCGCGTTCAACCCAACGAGGCGGTCTACATGAAGCTGATGACTAAGAAGCCGGGCATGGGATTCGGTGTGGAGGAGACCGAGCTCGACCTATCATACAATCACAGATATAAGGTGGGGCGGATGCGGATTTTTGACGTATATTGTTAAGTCCCCTCCTTTTTTTGTCTTTTGCGAGGACCACGTTTGTATATGTCAATGGGTTGTACTTGGGATCAGGTGTAAAGCGTTACCTCTGGTGTGGCTCAGAAGGTATCGGGTAGTTTTGGCTAATTAGTATATTTGTGTTTAATGCATACCAGTAAAATAATGTATACACGTTGGCAGTCCTCAGTAAGTGTATGGCCCCTCCGTACACCTGATACTTTCCCTATGAATTGTAGTCAACCACCGCTCACTTTGTAAACTTTGTATTCCCAGGAAATCCGGCTCCCCGACGCATACGAGCGTCTCTTCCTCGAGGTGTTCATGGGCTCGCAGATCAACTTTGTACGCACTGACGAGCTCGAACACGCGTGGAGGATCTTCACACCGCTTCTGAAGACACTGGAGAAAGAAAAGATTAAGCCGATCCAATACAAGTTTGGAAGGTGAGCGATGTGACATTAAAATGGGGCATGGGTTTGGTATTTGTTTAGTCTGCTTTGGATACTCGCATAAGTCTAAAAGTAAGAAGTACGAGTTAGAACCTCGATATGGAACTGCATACATCTTATGGCATGGAGTGTATGTGTATGTTATGTATTTATCCTATTACAGTAGCTAACCTAATATTGTGGTTAGTTTTAAGTCAAAAGATTTGTGAAGAATTTATGTGATTTTCAGCCGCGGTCCCGCCGAAGCCGACGAGATGATGCGAAAGAACGGATTCGTATTCACTGGAACTTATAAGTGGGTGGCACCCAAACTTTAAGATGCGCCCTTTTAAAGGGACGGCGATCCGGTTCCCGGTGCCCACGTTGGGCGTCACTGTCCCTTTAAACACTTATTATCAGGACTTATATTCACTTCGTTATGCGGCAGCTGATTGTACTTAATTATCAACTTGATTAACTTGCAACTGTGATCTTTGTAATCAAAATGTAGCTTTTTTTTAGAGAATCTCTGTACTCTTATCGCAGCTTATTACGTCATTGTGTGTATAGTGCATGTTTGCCGGTTTGTCCAATGCTTCGGTGCATTTTAGTATTGTGATTAGATATTTTATTGAATCAAAAATAAGGTTTTGTACCTATAGAATGCTGAATGTTGATCTTTTATGTTTATTCTGTGTATGCATTCATTATTCGTATCTATGTAATTGTGTGTGTGCTCTGCAGCTGTTTTCTTGGAATTTGAACTTGATTTTTTTGTATTTTGGAGTAATATTTTTAGTTGTATTTACAAAATATGACGTAGCAGCTCGAAGACTTTTACCTGTGACATTTGTTTTGTGAGCGAGTTGACTTTTTTATATAATTTCCGACACGATAATTACAATTTTAGTAGGTGTCTAATTAGTTGGTATGATTTTCAGCGCTAATATGATCATCCATTTTGCCTTATGGACTTATGGAAACTAGTTCGTATCTTTGTAATAATGTAGCTACTCTAGTTTGTACTTCCAGCATTTGTGAAGTCGATGTGATAGATTTTTTTCTTTCTTTTAATAAACATTAGTTATTGAAGAAGTGTTTAGTGAAATGTTAATCGTTGGTTGTGACGGAGAAATTGTTATTTCCAGTTTTGTTAATGTTATTGGGAACCTTTGAGAAAACTTTGAGAGACCCGGAAATGACCGTGCCGCTGGTATAGTAGATGGAACGCCGCGCCCTTGGATACACTGGTGAAACTCCGCGCACAAAATAAAGGTCCGCCGCTGGTGCGCGGCGCACCCCCACTAGAGTACGCGGTGGTGCGCCACGAGTGTCCTTTTTTTGCAGGGTTGGCGCCCCCGCCGCGCAGACTAGAGGGTGTGCGCCGCGCCTATGTGGCGCACACAGTTTTTGTGCGCCGAGTTTCACGTTGTAGCCGCCCAACCGCTAGTTCTGCGCCGCGCTAGGGTCAAAGTTATGCGTTATGACGATTGATGGGCTTATCTCCTATGGTGAAATCCTATCACATTGTCTTCGTTTTATATATATATTTTCTTAATAACCTTTTCTGTTGCCACAATTCAGCGCTTGATGTGTAACCGTTGTTATTGTTATGTTTTCTCGTTCAATAATTTGTGCTTTGTTGCTTTAGTACTAAACCTTATCAGCATATGGTTTCTGATCACTAGATCAATAGTTTGCATATAAGTGGGAGGGAGGGTGTTGTTTGCCGATTTCGCTGTCTAAGCAAATAGTTGTTTGGAGATGGAATAGTACAAACTGAACATAACTTGGATTACAACTGATTGTATAACTAAATGGATTATATGTTGTAGGCTTTCTTTTGGAATAAATATGCTGACACGGCTTCAAGCGAAATTCCGGTCGGTTTTTGAAACACACCGAGTAGACCAGCAACCTTATGCAGCGTATGCAAATGGGAATAAATTAGAATAAAAATTCGAGCAAATTAGCATAAATACATTAGAATTCAGGTGTCCACGATGCGTTTCAAAAACCGGCAGGTATTACGCTTTAATGCCTTTTGAGAGATCGCTAATCATCTGGAGCCGTTTTTTGTTTCTTCCTCTCTTTCGGTATCTCTCCTAATTAGGTAATTTCCTGATTCCCTTCGGATGTATTAGGGTTTTTAAGCTTTTGACGAAGTTACCACTGGCAATGGTAACTTTGTCGTTTCGGTACGGATGTCGCTTGTTGGTCTATTAGTGGGTTTGACACTCTTCCACTTATAAATGGTGTCGGTTTCTAGCTGCCTTCTATCTTGCCAGATGACCTCTCTCGTATTCTCTCTCCTTTACTTCCTGTCTCTCCATTCATCTCTATCTCTCTCCCTTCATCTCTCTCTCTCTCTCTCTCTCTCTATCTCTACTATCTCGTCTCCATTCCCCTCCTGTCTTGATCTTGAACGAACCGCGTTCCGAACTGCCAACCATCTCCCGCACAGTCTATACTTCCTATCTATATCGGTACCAATCTATCATCCCATCCCCATATGATCATTTCCGAAGCCCTTTATTGATTTGTACTGTTTCTGAGCACAGTAATAATAATGTTGTGTTTGCGTATGAGCACTTAATCAATATTGTGTGTACTGTGTGTGTTATCTTTGTTTAAACTAGTTCTTATGGTATGAGGTTTTGTTGTTTGCTGATTTGAAATTGTTTTCAGTTGTGTTGTGAGATGAACGCTCCATCGCCTGCTCTAACGGTATCGTATAACGTAATGGTTGGTTGTTTTTTATTCACCAAATTCAAATTCCTTATAGAAGAATTGGTCCAACAGTCAATAGTGGACTATGTGAATTTGGTGTGTATCGGGCTTTTTTACCCACTGACGTAACCCTGGGTCTGGGCACGCCTATGTATGTTGTTAGACGATAGTGTCCAGCTACCAGGTTTACAACAGTGCTCGGCTAATTACCTGTTCGATGCCCCAGCATTTCCGCTTACCGTTACACATGCCCCCTTTATGTCCCCTTTTACCGTTTTTCTGTTTTAAGTATATTTATTGTTTTAATTATGTATGTTGTCGCACCTTTATGGTGTAATAAATTATTATTACATTATTTTGCGTCACTTACAGTATGCCGGTGTTGTACCGCTCGTCAACTTTGCCAACCTCGACCCGAGTGGTAGAAGTGATTTGCTGAAGACGTTGGATCAGGCCAAGGTTAGTGTTTATAACTTCTGCTAGAGTGATGTTTAGTGACTTGTACTGTTTCTTCCGAAGCATTGGTCTCTAAACATAAAGAAACAAACAGGTGCAAAGCACTTAGGCTTGTAATTTACATTCACTCTCCGGATCTTCTGGGACCCTGTGGTTTCTGGCGATCTCTACTGTTTGTGAAGGACCGGTTCAGTTCATTTAGAAATGGTTTATTAACAGTTTGTAGTTTTATTAAGATTAGTTACTGTACTAATGCTTTTTGAAACGCATCGAGTACCCCAGCATTCTTATGCGTCATGTGCAAATGAGCATAATTTAGCGTAAAAAATAGACCCCAATTAGACCCCGCTTAGCATAAATACATAAGAATACAGTCGTCCACGATGCGTTTCAAAAGCCGGCCGGTATTTCGCTTTAACGCTCTTTCTATTAACATTAGTAACGTTTACAAATCTTAATAGAACTATTAAAGCTCATGCTCATGTGTTCTAGGCTCGAGGTGAGATTGAGCACTTGCGACGACCAGATCTGTTCAGAGAGAATGCACAATTGACCATATCACCGCAATCAGTGACTGTTACTCGATTAGATGATAATGTGAGTTTGCGATTTATAAATATCTTTCCTAAGTGTTAAAGCGAAATGCCGGCCTGTTTTTGAAACAAATAGAGTACTACATCATTCTTATGCAGATTATGCAAATGAACGTAAATTAGAATAACATCGAGCTAAATTCGAGCGACTTTGCATAAATATGTAAGAATTCAGCTGTCCACGATGCGTTTCAAAACCTGCTGGTATTTCGCTTTAATAAAGTGGCATCTACTGTATACAACATAACTATTCAACACGTGCGTAATTATCGACAAATTTGTCAACACCGTATCGGTGCTTCTGGATTTCTGGCATGAGCTGTTTTGTGGAGAAGTGTTTGTGGACAGCGCAATAGTGAAAATAACGTCGTATGTAATGATAAGGGACTGATATGTTTGGTGTGCAGCGTATTGTGATGAGTCCGGGGTGATCACCGGGAGGGTGGTCGGGCCGCTCGTCACTATCCATCACTGAACAGCCCGAACTCATCAGGGTACGCTGCACACCAAACATATCAGCATGGGGGTGATTACGGTGATGGATAACAATGTCATTTTCCAGATAAAAGAGCTCGTCGTGCCCCTGCATCAGATTGCCTCAGTTGGCTATGTGAAAGAGGAGTTTGCGCACATTGTTAACGTCAAGATTGGAGAGGTGAGCGTTTTTCTCTGTCTTTTTTTTTTAAATAGACCCTTTGTTTTGTTTGTAATCTGTAATCGTCTTGCCTCCCTTGTTGCGTCTTGTTTGGCTTTGTTATTGGATCTTTCACGATTTGGGTAGGTTCACATGTGGGTAGGTTAGTTGGTTAGGTTGTCAGGCATGTTCCGTGTTTTGTATTTGGTCCGTGCATTTAGCCATGAAATTGGAGTACTGTAATTTTACACCGATGGGTTGGTGTGAATGTTGTGGTGATATGCTTGCGAACTATTTATCGGAGGCCGTATTCACCAAACACACAGGGAGCCCTCCCTAGGCTCACGGGCGCTCTGTATCTCTTCTGCTCTCGCACTCTCTATGCACTCTTTAGCTCCACGGGAAGGCCAGGATGGGCTGCCTTCCTTTCGGTGAATACGGCCACAGGGGTGAAGTTCCCCTGCCTTAGTTGTTCAAGCCTGACCACCACTCTCTTCGTATTCTAGGTGGATGCCAACCCCACTGTGTTCGACCTAGCGATACTGTATGGAAGGAGTAAAGTGAGTTTTTACTTTATGACTTTCAGATAAATGGAGTCATGTGTTTGAACATTTATTGATTTCCTTGAAAATTGGCGAAGATACCATTGAATCCATGTGCCAATCATTTATTGATCGTGTGGCTGTGTAATTAACGACAGTTACTATAGTAACAATGTTTTATCTCAGTCCATAAGGGCACTCTGTGAAACTCATTGATTTATTGATCTCACACAAAAATAATTTAGTTTGTTTTTGTTTCTTTGCAGGAAATTTGCGAGATGATATGCGAGAGCCTCAATCAGTGTTTTCAACAGGTTTACAGGGAAACGGTCCTTGCAGTGCCCAATTCGGCTGTGGGTGGTCCTGGAAAGTGTCGTGGGTCTTTCACTGTTTTCTCTTTTTGAGTGAGAATAGCTTTGTTAGTTTTGTGTACACTACACTACACTATACTACCCGCAATTATACGTTTACATACACTATACTACACTGTACGACACGTTAGTATACGTTCTTTTAGCAAGTTTTGTACACACTACACGCAAGTATACACTACGTCTATACTTAGTCTAACTGGCAACTCAAATGTTAGAGAATGGGCATGAGTAGTTTTACGCATTAGTCGAAGAGAATATGTGCTATCACCTCCTCGTTTGGTGCATTACATTGTTTTTGGTATTAGTGGTTCAGTTCGCATTTTGTTAGCCCCCAATATAGATTGGAGAATCAAAAAAGTTATTCAGTTACGGTATTACGCATATGTATTTCAAGGTTCTTCCAGGCACTCGTACTGCATCCTCACCACTAATTGACAACGCAAGACTACTGTAAGCGTTTTAATGCCAAGTTTCGGTCAGATTTTAATACGAAAAGTTTTTTTGTCAAGTAGAATAGACAATAGACAAGATATTAACCGGCATGTTTCAAAGTTTTTGGAAAAGTTGGCAACTTTGATTGTAGTCAATATTATAGTCGTAGTCTCGTACACTTTTCATGAACTGAATGTAGAATTTCCGTGCATTTTTTAGTGTTCTATTTTCTGCTGACAGTCGGAACGTTTCGTTTATTTCGTTTCGGTTTGTGTTTCACAAACCAGCCGCTATATCGCTTTATAGTTCTTGTTGTAATTATGTGTAATAATGTGCACACCGGATGCAAGTTTAAGATCATTGGCAAGTTTTGTCTTGCGATAGTCTCCTAGGGATCATAGCGAATAGGGTTCGGTAGGCATGTTCGGTAGGCAGTAGGCATGTGTCGAGCCTTTATTACGTACAACTCATGTCTGGACACTTGTCCTATTAAAGAACATGATACACTTTATCTATCTTTATCACTTCCTTTTAAATTATTGCGTTTATCAAACCGAACACTTCAGCGGTGCGTCTACACCGCCTCCGCGAGCTCCAAGTACTGCGTCAGAAGCACACTCAAACGATCTAGGAAACGATTACATACAACTGGTTAGTTTATTAGTTTTATTATTTAATTTCCGTTATTATTATGTCCAATGTCCTTACTCGTTCCAATTTGTGTTCCCTTGCTTTTCTTATCTCTTTTCTTATTAAATTATCATAAACGTACAAGCTTTGGTAGATTTTTCCCGCCCAAAACAGGTTCTCGTTCTCGTACACTGGTATGATTCCTCCAGTTGGTTGCACTTCAGTACGTAATTTTGTTTCCAGTTAGTTACTAACCGGTAGCCTTACCAGTATAAGAGGATCGGGGGTTTTTATCCGTATCCTGCTACTGCTACTGTTTTGTTCGCATTTTCTCACTTTCCATTTCATGGTTACCCTAACCCATGGCAGCTTCGTATTGTTATTGATACTTCTTACGGGTTGTATCGTTATTTTGAAAATTCTTTGTTTAATATCTATTTTTTGAGTGGAAAGTACATGTGAACGTAGCTAAGAAGCTAAGCGCGTCATTTGTGTAAGCGCTTATAAGAATTTTATCTTTGCCGCTTATCCTTTTTGTGTAGTGGTTGTTTTCTAATTTCATCATATTCGTGTATACGTGTAGAATTTGTTTGAATGCCTATTAGTACATTATCGATTAGTTTCGGAGGGACTACTCTTGTTATTATTATTTTTTGCTTTTTGAATCTGACCCTAGATCCATGCATGCGCATTGCCGATTAGTTCCGGCTCACTGTATGGTGAGAGTAGATCACTTTTTTCTTGTTCTATTTTTTTTTTTGCGGAACTTTAGTATTTCTTCTACAAATAATTTTGCATTTCGGTTCTTTGTTAGTTAGTGTGTTTTGCGTTTTCTCTTTCGTTGGGTATTCTTACTCATCCTGTAGTAGAGATACTATTTTTTATTATATTTTGTTTTTGTTATTGGATTGGGTTTAGTATTTGTATTAAGCTTTTCTGGAGTTTACTTGCGCAAATTACCTGAAGACGTCACATAATTTGCCAGATTCTCTCTCTCTCTCCCTCTCTCTCCCCCTCTCTCCCTCAGTATCCCTCTTTATTTCTATCACTGCCTCTCCCTCCCTCTCCTATCCCATTTTCTGTTTCTGCGGTACGGCATGCATGTGTGTGTGTTTATTGGCTGTGCTTCCAATAAACTTGCAAAAAAGTTCCGCCACCTTATCATTTTTACTGCAGCAAAAATTTGTTCTATTTGATATGGAGAGTTGAAGAGGTGCGACGCGTATCACTGTACAATTTTTTGATTGTTTTTGAGATTTTTCGTTATCGAAGGCGCGCAAGCTGTCATTTCCAACTTTTGTAGAATTGCTGGAAATGTATGGCTTTGTATGTTTTATTTTGCTTGAATTGATATTGAACCTGTGATCAACATTTAGTACGTAATTTAGATAACGGCGCCGTGCCTACGTTTGGTCTATAATTAGAATTTTTCTAGTAACGTAAGTACAGTTGCAACATAGAATTGTAAGTAATCGATATATTAGGCAAAAACACCCACAGGTTTGAATTCCTATAACTGAGCTTGAGCTGAGGCTGAGTGTATAACTCAGGCAACTATAGTGTGCGGCGTTGCGGAGAGACCGGGCGCGAAAATATCGCGCCGTGAGAAACTGGCGAGAATCTGGTTAATGACTAGCAATAAGTAATGTTTGTAAGTACTACAATTCAATTCAGTTTCGCATTTAGTGTGGGAAGTATAAGTGCCTGGTCTTTCTTTAGTATTGAGATACAAGAAAAATTAATTTATAAAGCGACCGCTAACACTTGGAATTTGGAATGTATACAAGCTTCAGTCACCCGGTCGATCATCCCTTTCTTTTCGTACTTTTTTTTCTCTTTCTCTGATTAATCGCTTTGCTCTATGGTTTGGATCTCCTTGGTTCTATAGTGACACCTTTTTCCATCACATTTTTTTGTGTTACTTTAGTGGAAAACAGCTGTTCTGAGGGGGTTTCCTTGGCCTTCTGTCTCATTTCCCTTCCCGCGTAGTGAAGCGTGACTTTTGGTACTTTTAACTAACTTTTAACGCTTTTTATATCCTCAGTTTATTCCCTATGTAATGTTGTATGTATGTTTTGTACCTTTTGAGATCATTTGCTATGCTGGTTTCTCGCTTCTAGTTGGACTATGGGTGGTAATGGTGGGTTTCCGGTAAGTAAGTGGAAATTATACGGACTAACGGACTACGGTCCCTTTAAAGCGAAGTACCGGCCGGTTTTTGAAACGCATCGAGTACATCAGCATTCTTATGCCGCTTAAGCAAATGAGCATAAATTAGAATAAAAAATCGAGCTGAATTCGAGCAAATTAGCGTACATACGTAAGAATTCAGTTGTCCGCGATGCGTTTCGAAAACCGAGCGCTATTTCGCTTTAAGCATAGATTAGATCTCTTTATGTTGAAATTTGAGTTCTGGTAGGTTAGCCCATCAATGTAACTGCGCTTTTTTGTTGAGTCGTTGTGTCGACTTCTTCGAGGTTAAGCTTTTAGTATTTATTTTTGCGTACTTCGTTTCCTATTCCTCTCCCTTTCTCTCTCTCTTCCCCTCTCTCTTCCTCTCTCTCTCTGTCTCTCTCTCTCTGTCTCTCTGTCTCTCTCTCTCTCTCTGTCTCTCTGTCTCCCCTCTTTCTGGTATTTCCCTTTCTCAGCTTTTTCTTATTTATCATTTCAGATATCTCGTGATCTTTAATGTTCCCTTTCCTTTCTCTAGTAATGTTTTCATTACCACTACCCTTCATGCGTTGTGTGTGTTCATTTTTATTTGCTAGTGTTTACTCTCCACTCTTTCTCTGCCCTCATTTACGGACACTGCCAATCAGCACCCTAACTTTCTAATGTTCCCTGCCTATCGGTGTTCGGTGCCTTGTTTTTGTTGAATTTCACGCTGTATTTTTTGGGAACATTGAATATAGTGAGACCACCTTGTAAGGTATTCATAGGTTGTCTTGAAGTTCTGACCTTGTTTGGATTTTTTTTGTGTGTGGACGTATGTTTCGCCTTCTTCAACTTTAAAGCGACGTGATTTAGTTTGTTAAAGGTGTATTATATGCAAATTCAGTGCCAGGGTGTGCGTCTCCCTCCGGTTTAGAATGGAAAGTAATTTTCAAATATTATATGGGAAGGTAAGGCAGAGGTCCAGTAGATTTCACGAACATGTACGCGACTGACTCGCTTATAACTAGGCTGTCAGGTTTTTAACAATCAGATTTTGTTTCCTACAATCATTTAAAAAAAAGTTTATTTCTTTTTTTTCTTTTTTTTTCTGAGCACTTGGTGTTCTCTCTCTCTCTCCCTTATTCTCTCTTTCTCCCTATTCTCTGTCTCCATCTCTCTTTCTTTCATTTTCCCTTTTGCCCTACACACTTGTTTTCCATGTACTAATTCCATGTGCTTTCCATTCGCCCCTGTGTGGTTGGTTGGTATCCTAATTCTTTTCATTTGAAATACAACGCACACACTCGTCTCACATCAATATACGTTGTTCTCTCAATTTCACTATATCAATTTCAAATTTCGACTCGTTGACTTTGATTTTGATTTTGATCACAAATTGCAACAGGTGTGTGTAGAGTGGGTAACCACTCTCACCTTGTTTCTATAGTTTTTATTCTTTACTTCCCAAAAATTGTTATGTTTATGTTCTAATGTTCTTAGTTCTTACTACTTATTGCAATTTGTGGCAATGGTCCATGGGCCATGACTAGTACTTTAGCCATTAGCTTTGACTGCCTTGATAGCTTACCTTTGATACTTTGATTTGATATTTTTAACTCGATTTGTCTTTGCAGTCTAGCAGTCTTGCTCCTGATTGGATTTTGTTAGCCGTGACTGTTGATTGTACTTTGAAGAGTTTCGATTGTACTTTGGTTAGTGTTTGTATTTTTTAGCATTCACTGTAGATTGTACTTTGTAGTGTTGCCTGTTGCTTGTACTGCGTAGTATCGCACTAACTAAAGTTATTGTCTCATCAGTTCTACGAACGAATGTGTTTGGAATTTTTCTCATACCTGTTGGCTGTAATTCATTTACTCATCTTTGATCTTTCCAATTGTCTCTTTTGGAATTTCGTCATTTGATTTAGATTAGCAATTATCACTATTTTAGAAACTGAACTTGGTGCTTGTTAAAATGCTTTTTATCTTTTTGAAAAAAAATCCATCTTTATTATTTCTGACAAGTTTGAATTTTGAATTATCTGGAAAAAAAATGCATGTGAATGATTGGATGTGACAGACTGGGTACTGTTTGATGGAGTGTAGCCATAGCACTACAGACTATAGTAGCAGAGCTGTAATCTCACTTCCTTCTCTCTCTCTCTCTCTTCTCTCTTCTTTCTTCTCTCTCTTCTCTCTTCTCTCTCTCTCTCTTTTTTTTTCTCTCTCTTCTCTCTCTCTCTCTCTCTCTCTCTCTCTCTCTCTCTTTTTAAATATTTTTTCAAGGCTTTATTAAACATACAAACAAAAAAGGCTGTAGAGGAAATGTAGTAATAACTAAATTTCGGTCTTTATAAAGTTGTTGCTCAAATGATCAGTGTACATGCAATATTTTTCTTTCTTTTGTTATGCCGTTGTCCGTAAGTAGAAATGATAATCATACACCATTTGTTCCAGCCTATGAGTGTTAGCCCAAACCTGTCGATTCAGTCTCTCGGTGCAACTCTCGTTCCACTACAGGTCCTAAGGTGTTTTAGCTCTTGTGCATTATGCAGCTACCCTGCTCATTCTCGGAGAAAGATGCTTCTTTGCTTCTATCTTATTCTCTTTCTCTCCATATTCTGTCTCTCTATATTCCTCCTTCTGTATCTCTCTTGTATATTTGTATACTCTTTCTTTCTCTACCCATACCTGAAGATCTCTTTAATATATTTTTGTAATCTCTCTTTTCTCTCTGTCTCTCTCTGTCTCTCTCTGTCTCCCTTCTCTCTTCCTCGATCTCTGTATCTCTGTCACTGTTTTACTGTATTTCTGTCTGGTAGACTACTTGTTGATTGTTTTGCACATTTGTAAATTGCCAGGCAGGTTCTCTTTCCTTTTAACCGGCCGATTAGGTAGCTATATTACACAGACCGAGAATTCTCCATTCTCTCGTCCAGGTATCTATGATACCATCGATTAGTATACGGAAAGGACTGTTTTTTTTTCTTCATTTTCCTCTATTTTCCATTTTCATTGCTAGTTGCTAGTTGCTAGATTTCATTGGTAAATATTTTTTCCCCACATTTGTATTGTAAAAAAAACTTTTGGCGTCGATCCCGACGTTGAATTTTTTTACATAAAAATATCTTGTCGCACAAAGGGTTTTGCTTGCGGACAGGATTATTTGCGTAACCTGGTGTTAGTATCATAATTTTAAAAGAGAAACAAGTCAACGTTAAAAGAGACACAGTAGACAAACTAGAGGGGAATTATTTACATCATGAATCATGTCATATGGCTTTATCCAAGGGACTGTATTAGCCGTTAGCCGATCACTGTCACTTAGTTTTCTTCTTGTTACGTTTTTGACTGTGGTATATGATTTGTGTTTCCGTGTTACAGAAAGTTGTGTAAAGTGTAGACGAGACGAGCCCCAATGTATATGGTCAGTTAAGCGGCTTATTTCTCTCTTCCGTCTTCTTTATTTTTTGTTTTTGGTAGAACTTGCAGACTGCAGATTGTGTGTTTGTTGTTCATATTTGTTGACATTTTTGCGAGAGTTTTTCACTGACGAAACCTGGTGTGCAATGCAAGCCGCGTGGGAACGGCGTGCAAAGTGCATTTGGCAACGTGGTAACGTTACGGATGACAACTTGAACGCTAGAATCCAACGGCATGCCACTTTTTTCCACGCCGCTTGCACGCCGTAACGTTGCCGCTTGCACGCCAATGATTAATTACTATCACAAAGTCGGGCTGTCGGGCAGATGCAGTGTGTGATCGTGGTGTGTCAGAGAACCATTTATTGAGTGTGTCCCTCCTTCGCGACATCGTTAGATTTCGATACAAGGTACTAACCCGTTGTGTACTAGTCCTAAATCGAATAATACTAGCCCCGAGATTGAAACGTTCAACTTGTGCTATTCTATTATTCTCCCTCTCTCTCTTTCTCGTTTATCTTTTTCTCTATCTCTCTCTCTCTCTCTCTCTCTCTCTCTCTCTCTCTCTCTCCCTGGACCTCCTCATTAGCCCTTCGGGTCAGTATATGGGTGTCTCTCCCTTGTTCATCGATACTCTTTATCCGGCTGTATGCTGCACCCTCTCGAAATCCCATACTCTATCACCAAGTGTCCCCTCCCTAAATTGGCTTCAGAATTCTGCAATAGAATCGCTTATCTCCCTTTTCACACGATCTGTCTCTAGTTGTCTGAGTCTCCCTCCTCACTCGTGCTGTCCCTTGTAATCTTTCGTGTCGCTCCCCCTCAGTCTTCTCATTATATCTAGTCTCTCGTTTGTTCGACCCTTTGACCGGAATAGGAGCAGAGCATCTACAGCAAGGTTGAAGTCCTGGCCAACTAGGATAACGTGTTCAAGGCCACAAGGCTTGTTTTCTATGCTTCTTTTCTATGATCGGTTGCTTGTTTTCTACGAAGAAGAAAAACGTGACCCGTCTAATAATGAAAATAGAATCTGGAATCGTTTCAAAATTTCGTAGCAAAATTCGCACGTTAAAGCGAAATGCTAGCCCCTTTGGAAAATTTGCATATGATAAGCAAATCCTATGTATCCTATGCTAATTTTGTACGATTGCCGTGTACGATCGTACAAAATTAGCATAGGATACATAGGATTTGCTTATCATATGCAAATTTTCCAAAGAGGCTAGCATTTCGCTTTAAACCTTTTTGCTTAGAGAGCTGGAACGTGGAACATTGGTTTATTTCGTTTTCTCTTCTTTTTTTTCTTATTTCATAAGTCGTAGTCTGAATGCTTTTGAAAGAAGAAAAGACGTTTTTAGTTTTTTTTCAATTTCCTGCAATTAAGGCGATTTGCACGTCAACTCATGAATATGTAGATTGGCGTTCGTTTACGAATAGTATTGATTTATCCCGGTTGTTATCTAACAATAAGCTCTTACCTCTAAGGTACAGCGCGTTCTCTCACCAGTAAGGTACAGCGAGTTAAGTTCGGTGATTAGTTATGTACTTTCGCTTTAATTTAGCTGGCTTGTTTAGTAGTAGTATTTTATGTATGTGGTGTATTGTAATATTTTATGTAGTATTTTTAGTACTGCATGTATGTGGTGTATTGTTTAGCTAAGGTTTAGTATCATAGATGAGATTATGCGAGAGTAATGTTTTTTTGCAATATGTGCAGCTGGACTATTAATTTCCTAGTAATAAACCAAAAGTATAACTGGTAAAGAATTAAAATTAAACTATGAGAAACAACTAAAAGAAAGTGTGAAAAAAGAAAATTAAACGAAAGTACCCGGTAATACCCAGGTAACCCGTTTCGACCCCAAAGTCACAGACGGGATTTTATGGCAAGCTGTGGAGGGGTCATCATCAGTGTGATGCCACAGCTTACCAAGTATAAAATGACTGTTAATTAAATAATAAATTAAACAAAATAAATATAAAATAATAGTGAAATTTTGAGGGGATTAAAGAAAAAAGAACCAGGTGTGTGTGTTACTGGGCTAGTAATAAAAAACCCGTGGCTATATTATCAATGAAGGCAATTAGACGCGTAGTTTATATTTCAATTTTATTTGACCAAACTTTATGGTATAAGGAAGAAAGAAGGGAGAAGAAATCAGAAAGAAGATATTAGAAAAATTTGTCTACCCACTCAATTAGATGGTTTACGGAAATTAGTATTTTTGTGATAATACTGGATATTTTCTGAAGCATTTGATGGTATTATCCTTGATGGCTTTATCGGGGTATTTATTATTTGCTAACCTATTAAGGAGTTGCTCTATCTTATCTTTAAAAAAGGATAGTGATGATGTGCATCTTCCAATTCTAATAATTTCTCCATATATACAGCTAATTTTGATATTAGTACTAATAGAACTGTCATACATAGGAAAACGAATTACTTCAAAACAGTAATCATCAGTTTTATTATATAAGTTAATGCTCCACATAGAATCTTGTCGTTTAAGGTACAAATCTAGAAAAGCAGCTTCATTATCTCTATCATTAGCCGCTTCCAGTGTAAGAGTGGCTGGATACATTTGAATTATATTAGTTATAACATTTGGATCATTATAAAAAATGGCTATATCATCCATATATCTTTTTATACAAGTTTTTATACTTATATGGTGGTTTGCGGGATTTTTGAGGTATCTGAATTCGATCATAGATAGTGTGAGGTCTGCTAAGAGCGGTGATGCATTACCTCCCTGTGGGACTTCCTTTTATTTGTTTGAAAATACTGTTACGGAAGACAAGGAAACTATTTTCAATTATATACTTAGTGAGGTGTTTTATTTCGTGAGCTCCGAAGCAATTCTTACTCGGGGAATCAGTGTAGAAACATTTCTTGTTATTTACATTAATTAAGAGTTTTCCTGAATTTTTGAAACATATGTCTATAAGCTCAAAAATGTTATTTAATATGCAATCATGAGGTAAATTAGTGAAAAGACTACTGAAGTCCATAACTTTAAGCTTACTGAATTTATTAATATTCGAATTATTAGTAACAGACATAGAGTTATCTATTGATAGGTATCTGTTTTTCTTAGTACTCCAGTTGCCGGCTGCGTTACAGTAGTTACGGAAATGAGTTTTGAAGTGTTTTAGGACTTTTTGAAGTGTAACAGAGGCGGTTTTTAACGAACTAGTCTTAGCTGCTGTTATGAAACGCATTTTGACCACTTCTTTGTGTAACTTTGGAATTGCATAAATTATTGGTAAGTTAGTATCGCCAAAAGACTCACTGATGTCTAGAACTCTACTATAGTTTTTATGTATGTTAATGATGGAGTCTTTACTTTCGATCTCGTAAGGTACATAGGTGTCATTGCCTTGAATAATCGGCGGAACCGAACCACTAGTAATATTTACACCTAATTCTTTATATAAATGTGCATTATACAATAAGGGACACGAAAAACAGAAATTTGTTGAGGCCTTATCAACGCAAGTGATAATGAATTGTCTCCTTATGTCCTGAAGTTCGTTTATGTAGATATTTCTGCTATCATGTATATCAGGAATATTTATCGTATCCATAAAATTTTCCATGTGTTGTAAATTTATACCATTTTTGGCTAGGAATTTAATTAGTTTATCATAAAGATCAGCAAGAGATTCTCTTAGCAATAAATGAGGACTTCTCTTCTATAAGGCTCTCTGAACTTAGTACCTTTAGCTAGGATACGAGTCGCAATAGGAAAATGATGCTTAAATATTTGACAATTTCCGGTAATAATGTGTCTAGAGCCGTTGTACTCGATAATTTCTTTATTTTTACAGTATTGTAAGTAATTTATGCAATGGCATTTAAGACTTGCATTAATATCATTATTGACAAATTGCTTATAATTAAACAAAAAGGACCTAATGGAACATTGTACTTATAACGGAACATTATAGAAGGTACGTAACTAAGTGGTATTTGGTTATTCAAAAATAAAGACCTGATCGCTTTTTTGAATTGGTATTGTAGGTTGTCAGTGGGATCACTATTGATGTAGGGGATAACAATACAAAAGTCTGGTTTCTTCTTATTTGTAGATTTACCAAAATTGGCTGGAATTGTCATCCTACCACACAAAGCTTCAACGTTAACTTTAAACTCATGTGAAGAATCACTTGAAAAATAAGTACCAAGAAAAAGTCTTTTATGTTGTTTGGAAAGTGAGAAATTTAGCCGACTTAGTTCGTGATAGTGTACGTTTCTATTAAGATCCGGTAAATTAACGACTGGACCATTGCGTACCCTATTATTACGTCTGGTACCTCTATTTTTGAAAGGTCTTTTAATTTTAAGTGAATAGTAAGGGATATGTGAGTTACCTAGACCTTTATGGTTTATATCGCTTATGATTCCATATCCTTTTATATTATCATTCAACCAAACGGATAAGCTGTATTTAATAATTTAATCCAAAATAATTCTTTTTCTTTCCTTATGTTATTATTTAGCGAATCGCTCAGATTGTCAAGTATATGGATGGTAAAAAGTTTCGTAGACGACCCAGGTTGGCACTCTGCAAAATGTTTGTAAAGTAAGTGTATCGTTGGATTCTTTTTTGATATGATAGCGGTGCTGACTGAAACGAGCCTTAAGGGTTCTTTTAGTTTCGCCTACATATTGTATACCACATTTAGAACAAGTAATACAATACACCAATCCACAACTGTTACAATTTGTATTACTTGTAGAATAAGTATTACTAAAATAGCTGGTGGAATTGCTTCTTACTATTCTTTCAAATGATATTAAAGGACATATCTTACAAGCTTTGTATGTGCATTTATTACCAAATTGATGAGTTCCTTCAAGGGAAGTAATTATAAGTTTAGGGCCAAGTTTACGAGAGGTAAGAGTAAGACGATGATGGTATTCTGTGTTTGTAGCAGGGCATAAATTCTCCCCAGTTCAGCCGCCCTTGGCCTTATGGGAAATCTAGAGTGGGTTGGACACTTCGGATATACCTGACATGGCGGGATCGAGGTAAAAACCTCTGCCACGGTGGTACGATGGTCCCAGGGTCACCAAGCCTGTCACCCTTGCTAGCGCCAATCCCGCCGGGTGACCCTGTAGGACGGCCAGTATTGAATACGAAAGGTGTGAAGAAGAAGTGCAAATTAATAAATTTACAAGGAATTACGAGTAAGTAAAAGGAGCACATGATTCTCCAAAGCCAACCCTCATTGTACCTGAAGCTTAGAAAATAATAATGTAAGAAAGTATATAATATAATTTGTGGGAATAGGCTTCTGGTAAATGTTAGTATCCACATTTAAGATAGGTAATTGGGGACCAGAATCTGGTACGGAATGGCAATTTTGTGAGAATCATATGTAGAGAATAAGTAAGGCTATTAAGTGAGAAAACACTTACTAGTAGTTTTGAATGAGAAGTAAATAAAGTGGAAGAGAATAACTCTTGATATGTTCAAGAGAAATTAATGAGGGCCCAAAAGTACGAGCGTATAGAAGAAATCAGGAAACTAATAGTATAGAAATAATAAATGGTTGAAGACGTGGTATAGCTAGAAAGCGCATATTGTAAATAAAATACAATATTCTGTAGTAACAGGAAAGAGAAGTCATGATATAGAGCTGCCGAGAAGGCAGGATATTGAACTGCCGCGAGGGCAGGGTAGTGAACTGCCGCGAGGGCAGGATAGGGAGCTGCCGCGAGGGCAGGGTAGGGAGCTGCCACGAGGGCAGGGTAGGGAGCTGCCACGAGGGCAGGGTAGGGAGCTGCCACGAGGGCAGGGTAGGGAGCTGCCATGAGGGCAGGGTAGGGAGCTGCCGCGAGGGCAGGGTAGGGAGCTGCCACGAGGGCAGGGTAGGGAGCTGCCACGAGGGCAGGGTAGGGAGCTGCCACGAGGGCAGGGTAGGGAGCTGCCGCGAGGGCAGGGTAATATCAATGTGGAAAGAGAGAGGGAGAGAGAGAGTTCTGGTTAGCTCGACGCTTATCGAAATGTTCACATTTTGCTCTTCATTTTTGGTCTCTTTTTTTTTTTTTTTTTTTTTTTTTTTTTTTTTTTTTTTTTGCAAAATGTAAACATTTTGGAGCTCAATTTTCTGTTGTGTGTCTTCATGAGAACTTATTGTGTCTGTTATTTTTTGTTTTCCGTCTTTTTCATTTGCTCCCCCAACATCAGGAGTAGGTAAATATTATTCTACCTTTGATGGACATATCGTTGATTTTCTAATCTCTCTCCCCTCTCTTTCTCTCTCTCTCTCTCTCTCCCTCTCCCTCTCTCTCTCTCTCTCTCTCTCTCTCTCTCTCCTCTCTCTCTCTCCTCCTCTCTCTCTCTCTCTCTGTTTCCCCTTCTTTCTTATTTTCCCTTTTCGACTCCCTTTTTGAAGTTCACAGGAAATGGAATAGGACCAACAAGAGACTGAACTTGTGCAATGTTGCTATGTTATAAGTTGTAGGGAAATAGTTCGCAGAATCTTTTTGGTATGGTATAATCTTTCGCGAGATTCGCATTGGCACTTTCTGTACTACTAAAAGTACTTTTAAAGCGAAATACCGGTCGGTTTTTGAAACACCCAGCATTCTTATGCTGCTTATGCAAACGAACATGAATTAGAATAAAAAATCGAGCTAAATTCGAGTAACTTAGCATATATACGTAAGAATTCAGTTGTCCGCGATACATTTCAAAAACCGGCCGGTATTTCCCTTTGAAAACATTTATGTACTATGTTGTAAACCTGTCAACATTTAGCAAACAGGAAATGCACACTCTCCTTCTTGTATTGCAAAATGTTAAAGCGAAATGCCAGCCTCTTTGGAAAATTTGCATATGATAAGCAAATCCTATGTATCCTATGCTAATTTTGTACGATTGCCGTGGACGATCGTACAAAATGATACATAGGATTTGCTTATCATACGCAAATTTTCCAAAGGGGCTAGCATTTCGCTTTAACTTCGACGTATTGGACTCAAATGTCTCATTTCAGCTGACTGCGAACCTCACCTCGAGTGAACTCCGAGAATTTGCCGATCTTATCGGCAGGTTAGTATTTTAATTTTAATTTTTTTACTTTTGTTGTGGCTGTGAATAAAATTTAAAGCAAAATACCGGTCGTTTTTCTTGAAACGCAAAGTACACCAGCATTCTTATGCAGCAGCAGCTTATGCAAATGAACATAAATTAGAATAAAAAATCGAGCAAATTAGCGTAAATACGTTGCAGTTTAGTTATTCACGATGCGTTTCAAAAACCGGTCGGTATTTCGCTTTAACTTAGCTTTTCTATTTGTGAACATATGTTATAATTATTGATTGCTATTTACGTAAAAAATGTTTTCCTTACTATCCCTTCATCATAACATTTGATGCACAACTTGGCGTTATTTACTAAGTAACAGTTTTCCGACTCTTCTCTGCTGTCTGTGCATTTTATATCCTGAAACCTCCCTTAGTTCATCTCGACGTCTTCGCCATGCATGAATATTAATAATTAATAATTCCGTCTTTCTTCGTTCTTTTTCCCTTCCTTCTTCCTCATTTTATTATTATTTTTCTTGATTGCTCATAGGAAGTGTTAGACAAATATTAGTTTTATTCAAGCGCTATTTTTAAGCATTTTTATTAATCTCTTTTAGATTTACGAGTTAGTTATATAATAGTTAATAGTTGATTGATGATCCATAAACAAAGAAGTTAAAGCGAAAGACTACCGGTCGGTTTTTGAAACACACCCGGTATACCTGCATTCTATGGCTTATAGGCTTATGCAAATAAACGCAAATTAGAATAAAAAATTGAGCTAAATTCGAGTAAATTAGCATAAATACGTAGGATTTCAATTGTCCACCGCTATGCGTTTCAAAAACCGCGCGCTATTTCGCTCTAACGTGTCTCGAAAGGCAACCCTAGGATACCGCGCACGCGCTTCACAACGCAGCGTACTCCCACGGGGCAGTTGTAAAGTTGTATAGTTATTTTCTTTCTTATACTATCATATTAAATTTTCATTTCGCTCGTACCTCACTTCATGAAAACTTGAGTTTTCATTTCGCTCGTACCTCACTTCATGAAAACTAGAGTTTTGCAAAAAAGACAAAGACTAGAATTTTGCAAAAAAAGACAAAGACTGAACTGAACGGCTTTATTCCCACATGTGCACAAATTCACGCAACGAATTCAACTGAAAATAAGTGCCGCGACCGGCTGGTTGACCAACGACGTCGGATGGTAATATTAGTTGATAAAGTACACGGATGAACGAATAACACAATAACAGAGCAGCTATAAGTATATATACACAGACAACCACGAAATATACCAAAGAGCACAAATTCATGAAGCAATAACAACGGAAGTAGGAAGTAGAACAAGTGAAAAAAGTAGAACTGGACTATCGCTCCAAAAGAGCGGCACGGGAAAACAATGAGGAGACCGAATAAGCAATTGTAGTCGAAATAGAAAGGCCTGGCAGCTCTACAGTATCCACGTAAGAACGCATACTCACTCCACTTTTCCAGCGTTTTAGTCTGCGCACGCTTTTTCTTAGCCGGAACGTCATCTCCGTCATCTAACGTTAGCCGGAACGTCATTTCCCAAGTATTCTTTCGTTGTCTGTCAGGAGCGCATGTATAGGAACCACTGGAACCAACGCCCAATACTCTGAAAAAACAAACTTCAGTATCGAACCGGTGCCTTCGAATAAAATGTTAACATGCCACCGTGATACTCCTAACCAAATACAAAATTATATTGCTCAATGCTCAGGAAGTTCGCACATCTGAGAAATACTCGTTAGCGAAGCACATAACGTAGTAACGCCAATTTTCTGTCCCATCCTCATACGCCTCAACACTGGGCATATACTAATGCGCCAATGCCACCTACTGACCATCGGATTTCCGATTTAATTGCGTGAAATATTTCCTACAGCCGAGCTATTGACCATATCTTGCAACCAACTTAACATTGCATGTATTTGCCTGAAATGCAACGTTTATAGCCATATGTTACGCATCGAAATTATACGCTGTTTCAAATCATTCCAAACAACGAAGTCAACGTCCACTTTATGTGTACTGTAGACATCTAATTTCAGTCTCAAATCTGTAACCTCATTCTGTTCTCACTTCCACTACCCAAAGTGATAGTCCAACGCTGGATTTGCCGCAAACACTTCTAAAGTACGCTTCTCCCACAGGTCACAAAAAAAGGCATCGAACCTGGGTAATAGAAATGTCGAGCGAGACTCGAGACCAAGCGACACAGTCCAGTTCTGCCAACTTCCCATCAAAGGACCTGAGCGCATCCTTCTCCCTGGCTGTACAGCTCACTCCCTCCAGAGTCAGATACTTCCTATCTACTGGGCACCACTGAAAACCAAAGTAAGGGCGGGTGGGTGGGACACACTGGCAAACGCCTTTACAGAACACCAAATCTTAGAACGGCTCAAATTAGCCGTGCACTGCACATGGGCAAATAGCCTAGAATGATTTGGGCATGCTCCCACATTGCTTATAAAGGCCTCGACCACGCCCACCTTTGCATGACTGCGAGGCAGCTCTCACATAATCAATCGATATTTTCACTGAAAGCGTGCAACAAAAATTGGGCTGCCACGCAACAAACAATCAATAACCGCTTGATGCATGTCTTTTTGCAAAACTAGACATTTTATTTTATATTGTATCTTATTATACTATTTTATTTTTATACTTTAATTAGTCCTTTGTTTAGATGGCACAGCGGCGAATTGCCTGTGCGCGAATTATCGCTGAAATTGATGGAACTTTATGGCCCGGATAGGAAGCACCTTCTTGCAAGTGAGTGGTTTTTGTTGTATTGTTTATGGGGTTTCCAAGTGTGGTGAAAATTTACAGTACTTTGGAACTACACGATAATAAAAAAAATTTAATTTTCTGTATTATATATGCAGGTTTCGTGCAGAAATATAGTATTGACAGAATCACGTCGAATTTCTGGGATACTTGGAAACCCCATCAATTAAGAAATAATTATTGTTGCGTACACTTTTTGATCGTTAGCATTCGGTTGTACTTGTTTTTTTATGCTTGTATCTTGTTGTTAGCTGTACAGTAACTCGCAAACGTATATGTGCAATTGGTAGTTTGGTGATATCTGTAAAATGAATGTTGATTTTTTTGTTAGTGTTCTAGAGCTGGTGCATCTCTTTTTTTTGGTTCCCCATTATGTTTTAGACAATTTCCGTTCTCCTTTCCTTTTGGCTAAATAGGCAGAATATGTGCGTTTGTGAGGATATGAGATCATTTTTCATTGCATTTGCATGATTCCCCTTTTGGCCCACACAAAAAGAAAGAAAAGCCATTTTCAGTGCTTGTTTTATGGGTGTTTTTTGGTTTTGTGAAGGGATCCTTCCTCTAGCCTCTAGCCTACCATTTTGGAAATGGGGTTTGTATATTATTTTTATTATTTGCGCTTAAGTTGACTTTTTTTTTTTTTTTTTTTTTTTGTTTTGCTTTTTTTTTTTTTTTTTTTCTTTTTAATTTTCAGTTTTTTTCTTGAGCTTCTTATATTATTATCAAGTTTCTGAACTGACAATGAGCTTCTTATAGTATTATCAAGTTTCTGAACTGACAATGAGCTTCTGTATATCAACTGAATTAGCTTCTTATAGTATTATCAAGTTTCTGAACTGACAATGAGCTTTCTTATAGTATTATCAAGTTTCTGGAACTGACAATGAGCTTCTTATAGTATTATCAAGTTTCTGAACTGACAATGAGCTTCTATAGTAGTTTATGACAATTTCTGACAATGAGCTTCTTATAGTATTATCAAGTTTCTGAACTGACAATGAGCTTCTTATAGTATTATCAAGTTTCTGAACTGACAATGAGCTTCTTATAGTATTATCAAGTTTCTGAACTGACAATGAGCTTCTTATAGTATTATCAAGTTTCTGAACTGACAATGAGCTTCTTATAGTATTATCAAGTTTCTGAACTGACAATGAGCTTCTTATAGTATTATCAAGTTTCTGAACTGACAATGAGCTTCTTATAGTATTATCCAAGTTTCTGAACTGACAATGAGCTTCTTATAGTATTATCAAGTTTCTGAACTGACAATGAGCTTCTTATAGTATTATCAAGTTTCTGAACTGACAATGAGCTTCTTATAGTATTATCAAGTTTCTGAACTGACAATGAGCTTTTTATAGTATTATCAAGTTTCTGAACTGACAATGAGCTTCTTATAGTATTATCAAGTTTGTGAACTGACAATGAGCTTTTTATAGTATTATCAAGTTTGTGAACTGACAATGAGCTTTTTATAGTATTATCAATTTTCTGAACTGACAATGAGCTTCTTATAGTATTATCAAGTTCTGAACTGACAATGAGCTTCTTATAGTATTATAAAGTTTCTGAACTGACAATTAGCTTCTTATAGTATTATCAAGTTTCTGAACTGACAATGAGCTTCTTATAGTATTATCAAGTTTCTGAACTGACAATGAGCTTCTTATAGTATTATCAAGTTTCTGAACTGACAATGAGCTTCTTATAGTATTATCAAGTTTCTGAACTGACAATGAGCTTCTTATAGTATTATCAGTTTCTGAACTGACAATGAGCTTCTTATAGTATTATCAAGTTTGTGAACTGACAATGAGCTTCTTATAGTATTATCAAGTTTCTGAACTGACAATGAGCTTCTTATAGTATTATCAAGTTTCTGAACTGACAATGAGCTTCTTATAGTATTATCAAGTTTCTGAACTGACAATGAGCTTCTTATAGTATTATCAAGTTTCTGAACTGACAATGAGCTTCTTATAGTATTATCAAGTTTCTGAACTGACAATGAGCTTCTTATAGTATTATCAAGTTTCTGAACTGACAATGAGCTTCTTATAGTATTATCAAGTTTCTGAACTGACAATGAGCTTCTTATAGTATTATCAAGTTTCTGAACTGACAATGAGCTTCTTATAGTATTATCAAGTTTCTGAACTGACAATGAGCTTCTTATAGTATTATCAAGTTTCTGAACTGACAATGAGCTTCTTATAGTATTATCAAGTTTCTGAACTGACAATGAGCTTCTTATATTATTATCAAGTTTCTGAACTGACAATGAGCTTCTTATATTATTATCAAGTTCCTGGCCTGACAATACTTGTTTATAAAACTTCGGGGGTTTGAAGTTTGAAGTGAGCGGTCTAATTTTCATATAGATTCTTTTATGCGACGAGATTCGAAAAGTGTACTTGATTTTCTCGGCGACCTTAGGGTCCGACATCCGACATTTCCCACGTGATGGTAACCTCAAACTTGGGTAATTAAACCAGAGTAATTATTTTGTAGGTTGTTCCAGAGTAATTCTTCTTACCTTTTGCATTTCATGGCTTGGTGAAGCTCAAGGTTCTTTCTAAAGTTAGAAAGTTAGAAGCTCTTCTTGTTAGTCAAAAAAAGTGAAAGGGCATGAGTATAAGGTGCATTGGAACTAAAAGATAACCCGTCAGTAATGCAATTGGCCGCCGATCAAATCAAGTTTTCGTTTTTTTTTTCATTTTTTCTGTACTTGGATTTCGCGAACTGGTTAGAAAAGGCAGAAAGGTGAAGTATGCCCGGCTCCTTCAATAGTCACTATGTATTGATAAAGTCACATTGTTATTCAGCTAATTATTTTAATTAGTACAAAGTAATTTAGCTAATTATTGTACATTGTTATTCAGCTGTAGGGTCCTTTGGAAAGTTTGTTATACCAATTGGTTTATTTATTGTAGTTTGTAGTCGTTGAAATATCTTTTGGGCTTTTGCAATAACTTTCGCTTCGTTGGATTTCACATTTAAACTTTTGTGCATCAATAATTTCAAAGGCAAGAATTTGAGGTGGTGCAGCCTGAAGAAATAATAAAGTAGTAGTTTATAAAGTGCCGCGAAGCTTTTTATTGCCAAAGAATTGCCACCTGTGCTGTAGTGGTTATGTTGGTATGCGAAGTGTGCGGATATAATATTTTTTTCGGAATCTAAGAGCTTTTTATGTAACCTTGTGTATTATCGCCCTGGTTTATTGATAATAGTGACGTAATTACGGTGTTGCGATTTAGCAGAATTTAAAACGGCACACTATTATCGCGCTCACTTTTCTTTCCAGTTACTGAAAAGTATTCCTATTCCTAAGTCGTTAGTCCCCCTCCTTCATTCTTTTGACTTTCTCAGTTTTCCTAAAGTACACGTGTTTCCGAAGGATTATTATTATTATTGTTCTTGTCTTATTTTTGTCTGAAATGAGGAGATCGTCATCATTGCATATTCCATCCACATTTATGTGCACATCCGAAAAATAGTGCACTTGCTTTGTATGAGTATGGTAGCTATTTTTCGAGTTCAGGTTTTGGTGCACTACTGGTCTGTGTTCTTTAGTAAATAAATAAATAAATAGTTTTACATTTCAGAGCTCCGTCACTTGATGCGCGAAGCGGACAGTGAAGAGCTGAGCGATTTTCTGCGAATTAACGGAATTGACACGTCTTCAGCGGGAGGAAGCAGCGCGTCGCACAACCGATTGAGGTTGGTTCATATGTCTTGCGTGATTTACGATCCTAACATTAAAGCGGTATGGCATGCGACTTGTGATGAATGTGTGCCGTTCTGTGCTGGAAATTCGAAATTAGTAATGGCACACTATTTGCATTCATAAACTTGGTGTTATTCCGCTTTATCCTCAACCCATGGTGACGGTAGGGCATGAGTTGAGGCAAATAGGTGGTTGGCGTAGGTTAAGGTTACAAGGTTAGGGTTAGACCCGTTTTCGCAAGAGATCTGAACTCCGCGCGGGTCCCGTGCCTGAAATACACTGTTCGGCCTGCTATGGGTTTTTGGTTTCAGTTAGTTAGGCGTTGTTCATTTTTTTTTTTTTGAGTCAGCTTTGTGAAAAGTATTCCTAACAAGGGCAAAACTCGGCCAATAGGTAACTTATGAAAAATCTGCCGATGCCACACGATAAGCAATATATAAGGTAAGATTTTATAAGACTTAAATTATGGATGTAAAGAGTAACTGTTTCGGGTCTGTTCTACTTTAATAGTGTTCATAACACCTTCATGCACTATTTAAGTTAAAAAAACGGGATTTCATTTTTCCAATTTTTTCATGAAATCACTGATGCTACCCATAGGGGAAAATGTCAGTCGAAAATTAAATGATGGAAACAACAATAAAAATGACTGTGAAGCATAACTTCGCAGTTTTAGAGTTTTCTACGATTGAAAATTATGTACTCCACGTTGATGCTCACGAACTCCAAGTTCATGCTCATCCGAAACATATAATCGAAAAGATCAATCAGTCATATTAATAAAAATACATAATTTTCAATCGTATAAAACTCTAAAACTGCGAAGTTAGCTTACAGTCTTTTTTTGTGTTTCCATCATTAATTTTCGACTGACATTTTCCCCTATGGGTAGCATCAGTGATTTCATGAAAAAATTGGAAAAATGAAATCCCGTTTTTTTAACTTAAATAGTGCATGAAGGTGTTATGAACACTATTAAAGTAGAACAGACGCGAAACAGTTACTGTTTACATCCATAATTTAAGTTTTAAAATGTAAAAAATATCACAGTTATAAATGCAAAAATAATGTCCGCAGCGTGGATTCGAACCCGTGACCTTCCTTTTAGCAGTCAGAAGCCCTATCCACTACACTAAACGACGATTGAAATTATAGTTTTCATTTCGCTCGTAACTCACTTCATGAAAACTAGTGTTTTGCAAAAGACAACAGTTAACTGTTAAGGCTTTATTCCCACACGTGCACAAATTAACACATAACGAACCGATCCGCGCGCCGAGACCGGCTGACATCGGAACACAAGGGAAAAAACTTTAGCATGAGTATACGGTAACAACAACAGAGCAACAAAATGGAATGGCTATAGATACGGGTATATATGCGAGTACATATGAGGAGTATAGAATACAGAAAACAATGATATCGGAACAAAAACCAACAAGACTCTAAAGGAGCTGCCCAACAAGAAATGGAATATAACACTGAGTAAAACATTGAATAAGGCTACGCTGAAAGACCAGGCAACTTTGCCGCATCCACATAAGGACGCATGCTCATTTCGCCTTTCCAGCGCCCCAATCTGCACACGGTCTCTTCTGCCAAACCGTTCGCCAGGGCATAAGTAGCGCCGCCTCCTCGCAAACCATGTGGGCCTTGTGTAATACCGTAGACAAGTCCCATCTTCTTCGCGATCGATCTCCACGAATTTGGTGTGATCCTCTTTCCTCTCCGATCTCCCAGAAACGCATGCATAGGGTCCGCCGGAACAGACTCCCGATACTTCTGAAAAACTGATTTCAGTACCGAATCTGAGCCCTCGAACGCAATCTTAACTTTATCACCGCGACCATACTGGTCAGTCTTGCTCCTTACCAAATTCAAAATTATATGTTGTTCAGTGACCTCTAAGTCTAACCAACGGAGTTCGCAAATTTCCGAAATCCTCAGGAGCCCAAAGAATCCAAAACTACAAAACAAAGCATAGCGAAGCAACTGCCAATTTTCTGCTCCCTCTTCGTTCGCTGCGCTCAGCACCTCTCGTACTTTTTCCACATCTACTTTTTCTCTATGTACTGTAGGCGGAGCACACCTCCTAGCTGATTCCAAAATCAAATCTGCCACCTCCTTCTGTTCCGCTTTCAGCTCCCCAAAATGGTAGTCCAACGCCGGTTTTGCCGTAAACAGTTTCTTAAACTGCTGCCTCTCCCACAAATCGCAAAAATACAGGCACCGTACCTGGGGAGATACAATGTCGAGACTGAGCGACGCAGCCCAGTTCTGAAACTCCGCAGCAAAACCATCATAGGACTTGAGTGTTCCCTTCGCTCTGGCTGTAGCACTCACTCCCTTCAAAACTTTCGCCACTTTCTGTCCTCCGCTTTGTACCAAACCGCGACACTCCTCCACAACGCGTCTGGGAACCGCTAAAACAACCAAAGTAAGGGTGGGCGGGTGGGACACACTAGCAAACGCTTCCGCCGAATACGAAATCCTAGCACGGCCCCAGGAGCCGTGCGCTGCACGTGGGTAAATAGCCTAGAATGACTTGGGAATACTCCAACCGTGCTTAAAAGGGTCATGACCCCGCCCACTTTTGTCTGACTGCGAGGCAGCCCTCAATAACCAATCAATATTTGCATTAACAGAACGTAACAAAAAGGGGCTGCCTCGCACCAAACTAATCAATAACCGCCCGATGCATGTCTTTTTGCAAAACCAGACATTCTGGTAGCCTGTGACAATGACCAAAAAAAAACTTATCTCGCTTGCGAAATGTGTTCCTGAGATAATCTTTCTTATAAAATCTTACCTTATATATTGCTTATCGTGTGGCATCGGCAGATTTTTCATAAGTTACCTATGGGCCGAGTTTTGCCCTTGTAAGTCGTTGAGCCCCCCTCCTTCACTTTTTGACTTTCTCGATTTTCCTAAATTACACGTGTTTCCGAACGAATATTATTATTATTTTCTTGTCTTATTTTTGTCTGTCATGAGGAGCTCGTCATCATTGCATATAACATCAACATTTATACGCACATCCGAAAAAGGAACGCACATGTTTTGCCAAAGAATAAAACAGCAGGTGCAAATGAATGTTAAATGAAAAAAAATGGACTAGTAAATAATTTTGGTCCCCTTTGCCGTTCTTACGTATGTCTCTTTATTTACGCTCTTTGCAATATTTGCGTTTGACGGTGATTTTATTATTAATTTAATTTGCGGGAATAGGTATTTATTATATGTGGAACGGAAAAATATTGGCCACTCCTACTGTGAGGTATAATATTAATAATAATATTTATTAAGCATAAGCACAGAAAGATGTAAACTCACGGTTTGTCGAAAAATATCACGGAAAACATGTAAGTGAACGAAAATACAATAATACACAGGAAACGTACATTGAACGCTATAAACAATATTTTGGTAGTACAGTTTTACTGTAGTTCTGAAATTCAACGGTGAAATATGAACCGTGTGCTGAATCTACGAGTTTATTACAAATCTATGAGTTTACCACAAACAAGTCGGCTTGGCCCAGGAAAAATCCAAGGGTCCATCCGTTTCCCATGTATGTTAAGACCAAGACGCGAACATTGACATGTCCACCTATTTTATTCGTCTAGTCGTGGTCTGGAAAAGTACACGTTACATTGAATTTGATGTGGTGGCCAGTTAATGTAATAGAATTAAAACACAACGCAGACGGTTACAGGCAAAGTTTCTGTGTTGGTGAACCCCAGAACCAAACAATCTTTTGCAAAGATTTTCCGGACTATTTTTCAACTTTCTCCTACGTTAATCTTTGTGTTCCTCTGACCGTGAGTTAGCGGTATACGTATTTGATCGCTTTAACAAAAAAAAAAGGATTTATATTTTTCGATTAATTCTTTTATATGTATCTAGAAAAAGGAACACATGCAGAAATTGCATAGCTAAATTTGTCCTTTTATGACGTTCAATTTGTAATCCTGCCGGAAATTTGCATTAGATTTGGAGGGAACTTGATTTGACGGAAGTGAGCTATTTTTGTTCAACTGCTCATATCCGTCATGATTTTAAATTTGAAAATGTTCACTTTCTTGGTATTTATCATTCATCATGGTAGTACATGTAAGAGAGAGGTATTAAATAGATTTTTTTTTAAGTTTACCCTTCCAGAGCGCGCTCCTTGATTCAAGACATTCGAGGGTGGTGTTGTAAGCGGCTGTTGCACAGTAGTCGTAATCGGTATAATAATTTATTACACCTCAAAGATGCGCACAGAAACAAATATAGTTAAAAAAATAAAATACAATTAAGACAGCGAAACGATAAAAGGGACATGTGTACAAGTAAGCGGAAATAATGGGGCATCGAAGAAACGTAATAGCTTCATTGAGACGAAAACAGAAGCGTTCCCGTTGGGGGTTTGGTGTTAATTTCTTTTGTTGAGTTTTGTTTAGTCTAAACCAGTTAGGGGTTGCGCTTGATTTATCATGAATCGTGGATCTTTTATTGAGCAAATTGTACTGTATTCTTGTTGGAAATTGTTGCAGTGAACTGTAACTTTATGGGGGTTAACGGAAATTTTAGTGGCCACCTGCTGGTTTTTTTTAATTAGACGGTAGATTAATATACAGTCATGCTGATTGGTTCATTCCGAGGGGACTAAGTGGGATCAGTTCCTTGCTGAATTCTTAGAAACTAAGGTTTTCATTTTACTAAATTTGATTTTGGGAGTTTTTTAAAGAAGAACGGGTAGTGATTTCTTTTAGGCCACATATAATTTTCCATATTCCCTTGTATAAAGGTCAATGTGTATTTGTCACCCCGTCTAGCTAGGAAGCTTTATTCCTTTGATTTCTTTTCCTTCATACACTTCTTTGGCTATTTGGAGTTTGAGATGAAGACGCTGATCGCACTTATATGCACTATAGATGTGTGAAAGTAAGAATATCATATTGGTTCAGTGAGAACTTTTTACGGAGGGAGAGAGAGAAAGAGAAGGAGGGAGAAGAGAGAGAGAGAGAGAGAGAGAAGGAGGGAGAAAAGAGAAAGAGAGAGGGAGAAGAGAGAAGAGAGAGAGAGAGAGAGTTATATAAGAGAAAATGTAATTAGGGCCGTACGGATGAGATCGTAGGGACAAGGAGTCGAAGAGTGCTCCTTATGCAACTAATGAATGAAGCTGAGAACTGATGAATAGAGAAAAGAGCATGGAAATGTGAAACGGAGAGCTGATGTACGTAGTATAAGGACTTGACACTTCTAGCTTCTGCTCGTTGCTCTGAGGCCGTATTCACCACTCCGATTCCCTCGGGGAAATAGTCCCTGGCGACAGAAAATAGCATTCTAATGTGAGAGACGCAGAGAAAAAGACGGGGAATTCCCCATGAGGAATTGAGTGGTGAATATGGCCTCTGGTTCTTTTGTTCATGCTTTGTTACCGAATTCGTGTTGATAGTTGATGTATAGGTCCTAATATGTGACTAGAACACTAGTATTAATTACAAGTATGATGGACGTTTGGAAACCAAAAAAGTGCTCTAGCGACGTACGGCCATTTCTTCAGTTAGGTCTGAAACATATGTTTTAAACAACCTGCGCTCTAAAAGACGCGCTTTCAAAATTCCATCTCCTTCCGAAAATTTCGCTTTTATGTAGCATGATCCCAACGCGGACCGCATTTTCCCACCTCACCGTTGAAATCTTATTATATAAAGGAGAAGAGTTTACTTTTTTTTGTTTGTGTGAACGAAACGAAAAGTAGAATATCTAAAGAAGGCTATAAAAGGATAGCCGAAGGCCAGAGTTGAGCAAGCGAAATCCGAATCTTATTTCATGATTTTTCAAGATACGTTGCAAACGTTTCATGTGTGTTTACTATTCCTGCATTTAAACTCAGGCGGCGATAGCCGTCTGGTAGCATATAATTGACGTTTAGCCATAATAGTATCCGTGGCTTAATCTCCATCACTAAGTGACCATAAGGATTATAAAATATTCTCTAATCGCGTCCGTTTCCCCTTTTTTCTCTTCAACTAAATCTAATTCATCCATTCTGACACCATTTGCCCCACACACTGGTTTGTTGTGTTGCCGTGGAGATGTGTGATGTGGGGCTGTGATTTGAAATTGGAAGTATATACGGGGCCCAGGTCCCAGGTCCGGATATCCCCTTTATTGGCCATTATTTGGGAAGGTGTCGATAGTATTAGTTGTGCACGATGATGGATATTTCTATGCCTATGCCCATGTAAAGCGTATCCTTAAAAAAATACCTTTTTGCTCGTTTAAGTTTAGATCACGCAAAAGTAAATCAAAGATACTATCAAAAGTGAATAGCATATTATCCAGCAAAGAAAAAGAATTCCCACCGAGAATAATCGTAAACATACCAAACCCTACAGCAGTACAGCCATCAAGAAGTCAGCCCAAACACAAGTTCTTTCTACTCTAGTTCACGTTGTGAAACACTCTGAATTTTGTTTTTCTGTTCACGTGGATCTATTTGTTTCATATTTCTATACAAACTTATTTGGTGTAGACGTCGAAGCTGGCCTTGCGAGAAGGCTTTGAAACAAAGTATTGAACAATCATTGAATAAGGGAGCATGCTCTCGTATCGTAAAAGATTTATTTATTTTATTTGGATGTATTTCATTCTCATAAAGTTGTCGTGCTAAATTCGTTGATTATGCCAGTAGCAAATATATGTATATCTTTACCTAAGCAGCCAAATAAATTCAACGATAAGTAAAAACAACAAAATAATAGTGTTCTTTATTTTTTTAATTACCAATTGCCTAATTAATGGTAAGCCTTAATTGTTTAATTTCAGTGCGGGCAGCTCTTTGCCGAGGCGGTCTACGTCTGATTCATTTGCGTTACAATAAGTACGGCTTCTCATTGGTCTAAGCCGAACTGTACGGTATGGTATGCGATGTGCGTGAGTTATCTTTGTTACTTTCCGTACGTAAGTTTGTAATTTGGAATTATGTACTTACATACATTGTCGTTTATTAATCGCTTATCACTGTATATCGAATACGATATGCATATACAACATATACATAGTACATGCTAGTTGTGGATTTTAGCTTTCTTGAAAAAGCGCATTGATTATTTTAGTCCGCGGGCCTTGCGGCAGCTATAAAGCTCACTTCGATTGTAATTATTGTAATTATCGTAACAAATTTGTCCCATTAAGTGTAATAATTATTATTTATGAATAGGGACTTTTTTTCTATTAGGTGCCAATTATATCGTCGCCATGTTACGGTAATTCTTAGGAATTTTATTATGGGGTTTCCAAGTATCCCAAAAATTCGGTTTGATTCTGTCAATACTACCGTATTTCTGCACAAAACTTGAATATATAATATGAAAAGTTAAAAAATATTATAATATTATCGTGTAGTTCCAATATACTGTAAATTTTCACCATAAAACCCCTTTATGCTGAGTAAATGCGTACTTGGTGTACTCTGTCTAATGAAGAAATTATTAATTATTAATATAATTGCATGAAACAGCACATAACGTAGAATTAGTAGAATGTTCTTAAAAAATGTACGAACGACCGAATAATATTTTTTTTTTCAATATTTTCACACTGCGAGGAGGTTCTCAGCGTATCGTAAACAAATTAGTAGGTGCCTAGGATTCAGTAGATTAAGTTATTGAATAATTTATTTTGTTTTGTGGAGATTAAGGCATTAGGTGTGACTTGTGTTTGTTTATAATTTTGGAAATGTTTTTAGTGGATGATGCATCGATTTTAGCTATACTTTTCTGTTTTGTAGCTTAAGTATGTTAGTTTAACTTGAAACAGTATAACATCCGGTTTTTCAAGCGTAATTTAGACGCCGTATTGTATTCCCATGTAGTGTATTCAAATAACCGCGCGATTTTTAGTCTATTATGTGCATGCAACGCATGGGAATGCAGTTGTGCAACATACCTTTCAAACACTGACCGTTGTAACGCTTTAAAAATCTTTTGATATGTACTATGAGTTTGTAGATCTTACTTCTTGCTGTATTATTATGTTTTTTTTTTTGCACAGCGCACATCCTTGCCTTTGCTGTATATTATTCACGAGCGATGTCTGTGAATTTGTATATAGATGTAGTAATTTTAAATTTATTATCGTCTCACTTACACTCTGGTCATCACTTATTTTTTATCTAGTCACTTAATTATGTTGAAATAAATTTTTTATGTCTTAAAAGTTTGAAGACCAGTTTTATTGAACTCAACTTCGGTTTTCTACCGTTATTATATTATTATTATACCATGTTTTGCGGTTTATTGATTATGTTTATGTTTGCCATCGAGTTTATTGATTTATTGTGCGTTTTACTTGTCTCTTTTGAAGTCCAGTATATTTTTTTTTTTTGGATTTCACATTTCGTTTCAAAATTTCAAATTGTTGTCATTTTCATATTATAGTCCACCGTTGCCCTTGGATTTTTGGTAGTTATTTGGTGGTTTCAGGCAAGAGGCTAGGAAGCATCACACAAATCTTTTTTAATACTAATATACATATTTTAATATTAGAGTGTATATCTTTGTTTGGCATCTTGAGCTGTATATAATAATAATAATAATTTATTACACCACAAAGGTGCGCACAAACATAAATAATTAAGACAATAAATACAGTGAAGACAGAAAAACGGTAATATCTTTTGTCTTGAGCTTTTGTCTTACGGTTAGGGCGTTAGAGTTGACCATAGACCATAACGTTTCATTATTTGACTCGTTTCGTTCTGATTTCATCGCATTCTATTTTCCACATCTTTTCCTTAGTTTGTGTGCACAAGTGCAGATTCATTTGCGTTTTTTTACCGCATTTAATTTACCTAATCAGGGAATTCTGGGGCCTCAGCGTCGTCTTGCTGTCTAATGTCCCTAAAGAAGGAGATTGATCGCGACCATGCCATATGCCCTTAGTCCTTAGGTCCTTATTGTTAGTTATTATGGTCTAGGCCTTTACTCTGATTCTGAGAATTAGAATATGACTTTCTTTTTGAAGGCTTGGTGCTGAATGAGAACTCATGACTGCCGATGTTAGATGTTGTTAGAGCTTCCTAGTAGTTTAACTAGTTCAGTTTCACTTTGATTATTGTGGGGCGGTTGTTGTGAGTCCTGCTGGAGAGAATCTTGACGAATTTGATGTTAATAATTTCTATTCCTATCGTTTCTGCTTTTGAACTACTTGTATTGTTTATTTATTGAACGTTTCCCTTTCGTTCCTCACTGTTTATCGATTGATGATTTCGTGTTGATTGTCGATTCGTGCGTTGTTATGTCATATCGATTGGCATGTTGTATTTATTTATAGATCGGCGTATTGCTTGAGCTATTGATTTTGCAGTCCCGATGTCGAATAGTGCCCGTCCGGCGTCGGGCGGCGGCGGCATCCGGGGATTCTTCTCCAAGCTGAGGAAGCCCAGCGATCTGGCACTAAATGGACAGGTAAGAGTATTGATTGATTGATTTGTTGGTGATTATTGATTGCTAGTTAATGATTGCTGGTTGACGATTATTGACTTGATTGATCAGCATGGGAATACGGGCGCCCAGGAATTACCCTTTTTTTTGGATCTATGTGTTTTCGTGGAATTGTGTGACACCCTGAAAGAAATTACTGTCGTTTTTTTTTCTAAAACGTTAATTGTAAAGTGAAGTGAACTCAATTTGTCTTGTCTCATTGCTTGTGCATTGAATTGTGAATAGTTAGTAGATCTGCAACCAGTTTCTTTGGGTTTTTTATTGTTTATTGTTTATTTGTCTTCAGCCATTCACTGTAGCGGTTTTGTTGGTTGTATTACAGAGGGTTGTTTTTGTGAGACTCTTTGAATCTTTGTTGTTTTGTAAACGACTCCGCAGAAAACAGCTAACTGAAGATGTGGAGACCGTGACGGGTATCTGATGGTGATATTGATTAGGTGTGGTTTCTGGCTGGGCTGGTCTGGGATCTGATAATGATATTGTTCAAAGATTAAGTTACAGTAAGATATGGCATACGACTATTCATCGGGTTATATGTATACCACGCTAACCACTCGTTGTGTAGATCTAGAGTGTTATTTTGTAAAGAGCAAGTGCGCTAAATTACGCTAAATCACGTGAAAAGAGCAGCTTAGCATTCCTTGCACAGTTTTTGTAAATGTAGAATGTAGCGTTGCAAATATATGCGATTATTAATCCTTCTGCACTGAAACTATGCATTTTATGAATGCGAACAAAGCGATATGGAATAAAGGATAAAGTGTATTGAGGATTTACTGGAATATAATGATCTTTTCTTTAGACTCCCTGGAACTGCTTTTGTTGCCTTTGTAGGGATTCTTGCTGTGATGTATTAATATAGTCTAGCCTAGTCTGTCGTCATTTGTTAGTTGATGGTTCTTTTTTCTTTCGGAAAATTTTTTGGCTGATAGATCGTATTATAGTTATAGGTTCTTCTTTTCTTTTGTAAATTGTTAAAGAAAAACGTCGACCAAGGAGTTTCGGTCTTCGTGTATCCGATGACGTCATTGTACACTAATTTAGGGTAACCATTTGGGGGGGGGGGGTTTATTGAATAGTCAAATTTGTCTGTTCTATGTAGTTTGGTTGTTTGGTAGTGCATTTAGATTTACCTTATTTATCTTTTATCATATTGTGTATTCCCCTTTTGGTCCTTATGTACTTATGTTCCTAACCATGCCATCTGATTTTGATTGTCAGCCTGTAGTGAGCATGTGATTAGAATAGGTAGAATCCTATTCTGTGAAGTTATTTTCTCCCAAGTGGAGCAGTACATTAAAAAAATTGTGATTGTCAGCTTGCTTGTAGTGAGCATTTCTTGGGCGAGTTCCTATGCCTATTTGATTAAACTGGGAGAAGGTAGTCGGGTGGACTTTTTGCACTAGTTTTTTTAGGGGATTTAACATATCGGAAACTTAACCCAGAGGTTACTGCATCCGAGTTCACGTCGAATATTGGACTTGCGTCGTCGTTGACTTAATTAGGCTGAAAGGCTTCTTGTGAAGATTCGGTTAATTTGTGACTTACTACGTTCTCCGGACGCGCAGACGTTGCGCGTAGCTAGCCGCGCTTTTGTGAGCGCGCGCGAGTTATCCGCGATCCGCGCCGTTACGCTCGTACGCGGATATGTGCTCTATGAATAGATAAAGCACATAATAATACACAGTGCAGCAACGCAAATCCGCGCCCCAGCAAAAGTTTTGGCAGCCGCGCGTCCGAGTTCCAGGCTATGCCGGGGCCTTCCCTGACCGCCTGCAATTGCCCATTCGGCTAACAATTTACTTCGTACTCGATGCACAATTCCCGTTGGGTAGCTTTTGTTCCCTGATGTGGTGAAAAGAACATGTTGTTGTGTGAGAGTGACTGGGTGGGAAGAGGCCGTTTTGTGTCTGTTCCCCTGTGTTCTCTGACTGGATGCCCGTGTACCACCACACCCGCATTTGTGTGTGCGGAACAGAGCAGGCGGGAGCCTTCCTTATTTTATTCCTACGACGAACTATCCCACCTCCCACCCAGGGTCGGGTGGACTACAAACTACAAACCTTGAACTTTCCCATTTGATATTAACGGTATTGAAATCGACTATAGTCCGAAGACGCTTTATAAGGACTTTCGGAATCGGAAGCGGAAGCCATGTTTGGTAGGAACAATCATGATGCGGTGAGTGGATTGTTGATTTATATGGTTTATATATTAATTTATTATGTTTGGTTTGTATGGAAATGTTCTTTATGAAGATGTGTTGCTTTGTTTGGTATTTGAATAATTGACTCTGTCATTGTGTACGTGATGTGGTGTGGTGTATGCTTGTTCAAGCGTTGAGATGAGAATTATTGGCGGTGGGGGTTGGGGGTTATAATTTAATTGTGTAATTGTGTAATGATCAATAGGCGGTGAGGACTTGTTTGTTTTGTAGTAGTTTCCAGTCTATGCGGCTGTTAATTAACTTGGAACGCATAATGTGAAAAGGGAACTTGTTTATACGCTGTATATTTACTATGGACTTAGATTGTTCGATGAGTGATTAGGAGCTACGGTATTTCGTAAGCTAATGGGGTTTGCAAGTATGCCGAAAAAATTGTCTTGGAAAAAATGAGTCTTGGAACGATTTTATCATTACTCATGTTATATATTCATGCTTAGTTCCAAAATACGGTACTTCGTGTACATACATGCAAGGAATTGTTGCATACTTGCAAACCCCATAATACTTCAGTAGTGAAACGTGTAGATTTGGTTCTCTGTTTTTTTTTCCAAAGCGCCACAAGATCAAACCCAGGGCATAAAACTCGTCGGGAAAAGCTCAAAACCACCATCCAAATATATGCACTGTTTCCGAAACTTGTATATCTTTATGATACGCTTCTGATTTTCACCATATCTAATATTCTAATCCCGACGGTGGTATGGCTACGAGCTCAAGACCACCGTCTAAATTTATGCAATATGCTAATTCGGATGGTGGTTTCGTCGGTCAAAGCGTCAACGAGTTTATGCCATGATCAAACCGCTGATCGTTGTCATTTGCCTTCCTTATTTTTGTTTTTATTCAACTTTAACCAAGTATTGGTTAATTAACTGTCTGATTCTTTAATTAGTATTGACAGCTGAAATGTATGTGTGCTAGTTTACGGTAGTATTTGTTCCCAACTTCCGTTTTATCCTGGAGAATTATGGGCGTTAGTTGGGGAGTCAATGTGTTTTGTGTAGCATAAGAAAAGTTGCAGACTGCAGAGTTATATTAGTACAGGACAAGGTGTATGGGTTTAAAGCGGTATAGCATCCGGTTTTTTTGGAACTGAATTTGTTGAATGCGGATTATGCCGTCTTATTCATATAGCTTATGGTGAGCTGAATCATTGGCACGATCACCAGATGCTCAGTTCAGCGAGCTAATACAATATTGCTATTAATAGTATAATAATTGATAAATAAATGTATAATCATTTTGTTTCGTAGAATCAATAAACGCGTTTTCCCGTAGAACGTAGCACTAATGAAATTTAATAGCTTCGTTCCTCGGCTCTCTTTTTGCTTTGGTTTTTTTGAGATTTTTTTTTCCGTAGGCCGGTAGTTACACATAGAGTGATTTTAGTAGAGTATTTAACTTTTCCAGTTATAGTTACAGATTGTCATTTGATATTTTTGAGTTCTTGACCTTGCTAGGTCGTATGTTTTTATTCGCATACTGTATCATTAGGAATGGGGAAGAATTTAGTTTTCGTTCGCTTTTCTTCACTTCACATCTGTTATTGTATATGTTGTACTGCTTTTTAAGTGTTTCTTTCGACCATTTCAGTTGTTTGAATGAAAATGAGCAGCTGTGAAATTGATGTGTAATGAAGTAATAAGTAATGGGAAACTGAAAACCCCGATATGTGCCCGATCAAGTCCCTCAAATAATCGGGCACGGATCGGGCACATACCGGGGTTTCACTTTCCTGTGTAATGGGAGCGAGTAGATTGTAGATTATAGAAGTAGATATTCTAATCACCTACCCGTATGTCTGTAAGTGAATTTAGTGAATTGGTACAGTCTGCCTGTCCCAATTATGCAGCTTTTTGTATAAAGGAGATGTATCAACGATAGAATTAGAACTAAATTAAAACTCTCTTTCGCTTGTTTTTTTCTGATTGTGAGGCAAATTTATAGGTGTTTCTTACGTGATTTTACCGCCTTTTTATGGCTTAGATATAGTTGTTTGTTTGTTTGACATATAGACATAGACACAATCTTGTCAAGTATTGACTCGCTCTTGTCAAGTGTATTGACTGTCCGATTTTCGTGTTTTGTTTGCAACTGTCTGTGCCTTCTTTTTCCCACAATTCAGCAAAGTCATGAGCTAGCAAAACGGTACTGCAAACGTTTTCCGATCGGGCTCTCGTTTAAGATTTTATCAGAAAAATCGCTTTTTTTATTGTTTTGCACCCGCACCTGGTATGTCATTCCTTTCTGGCTCTCTGTATCTCTCTCTCTCCCTCTCTCTCTGTATCTCTCTCTCTCCCTCTCTCTCTGTATCTCTCTCTCTCTCCCTCTCTCTTGTGAGATCTTTGCTGGGAAGTTTTGGCAAATAGGGATGTTGGGAGCACGTGATAATGGGTGTAATATATGTTTGAAAATTGATACAGGAACATGGATTTAGAATGTAATTATGTGCTTTAGTAGAGTGTATGTAATTGGATTATTGCTAATTGTTAGGGGTAGAGAGAAGCTGATGTATGTCGGTACTGGTTGAAGCCTTGAATCAGAATTTGGGTCTCGAGTCTATCCATTTGGGTTGTCCAGGAGCCGATGCGAGTCAGTCGTTTAGAAATCCCGAGGTTCCACACTGATGAAGCTCGGGTGGTGCGCGGCGAGCACCAGGCGCCAAAATGTCGCGCGGCGAAGGTTGGGTGCGGGCTGGGCGCTGTCTGGGCGATAATTTTTTTTCTCCGCGCCGCACCACAAATTTCTTCGCTGCGCACTCGCCGAGTTTCGCGTTGCATCCACCTATAGTTAAGGCAGTGTTTTTTTATTTCCTGTATGTTCATCATCTTTCTTTAGAATTTCAGTTTTATTATTCCCTGGAATATTTCGGGACAATTTTCGAACAATGAGTATCAGGGTATGGTGCTTCACCCAGCCCAGCTCATCTTCAATGCATATTTTGACCCTTTGTTAATTATCCTTCTAGTCCTCACCTCCTTCACTCGTAATGGGAAATATTGGTGGTGGTTTGCCCAGTGTCCTGCAGAATGCTTATTTTTGTTCCATGGGAGTTGGCGAGTTCTCTCTGTCTCTCGTCTCTCTCTCTCTCTCTGTCGCTCTGTCTCTTTCTTTCACTCTCCTCTCTCGTCAACCCTCCATCTAAATTTATAAATCATTTATCAGCGAGACAATCAATGATTTGATCCATGCAGCTCGCAGCTCTTGTTGTTTTGTCATTTTCTCAAGATCTCTCCTTTCTTATCAATCCTTTCTGGTTGTTGTGACTGCCCAAGAAGATTCGTTAAAGCGGTGAAGTACGTGAAGGGGATACTGGACAACTACATTGTCTTTTATTCAAATCGTTGTCTATTATGTGCTGAACTTCCCACGGAAAACGGAAGTGAACAAAAATTTGCTTACAGTGAAGTGTGAAGGAGTGAAGTGCAGTTGTCGAGCAGTCCAACATATTTTCAAAACCGCGCATACAGCTTTAAACTATGGTATATTATTGTAGCGATATTTTTATTTCCCTCCGTTGAGTATCATTGTAATTGGGATAAGTTGTGTACTAAATATTATTGTTTCATAGAACTACACAACTACATAAACAATTTGATAGAGATCACTTGCTTTAATTAGGTCCCTTGAGTTTTGATGGGTCTTTGTTGCAAGGTTTATTAAATGGGCTTGAGTAGTACGTACGTACTTTTCTTGGAAAGGTTGGTATGTTTTAACGAATTGGGTTGATTTATATGTCCTTCGAATAGTCCCATGGGGACGAATTTTGTCGCTCGTTTTATGTGCTGTGATTTGCTACTTTGATTTTATACCTCAAGTCATTCGTTTAGAATTGTCAGTGGTGTGCGAGTGATTTTATTAGAATGAGTATTTCTTCAATTATAGTAAACTTTACGAAGTCTTTTTCGTTAGATGGTTAGATCAACCGAATCCGTGGAAGTGGTGCAGTGCGTAAGTTCAGCACTTAAATGGAGGCTCTCTGTTTAACTTACACTTACGGACAGGAGCAGTTTATAAGGGGATGTAACAATGAGATATTTCATTAGAATATATACATTTGGAAAAATATCCTGAGGTGGTTACTGAGTTAGTAGGAGGCCCGAGGAAACATTCACCACTCAGTTCCTCGAGGGCGAGGGGGGTTCTGTCTTTCTCCTTTCGATTCTCACGTTCGATTCGAATTTTCCCCTCCCCGGGCAACAGGGACCCTAGGGCCAGGGAATATTTCCCCGAGGGAATCGGGTGGTGAGTATGGCTTCTGTAGAGCAAGGCAGGGGTTCCAGCTACCAGCTAGCTGATCGTAGAATCTCCCGATGGCCAGTCTGTCCGAGACTCGTAGGTTCACTTTTTTTGTTTCCTTTTTATAACTGCACTTTGTTGAATGAAAATTGCTTGTCTTGTCGGATGTGAGAAGTGCGTAGTCACATGCTTTGCAAGTACTTTAAATGGAGATATACCTCGTGAGGAGGGTCTATGAGGGTCGAAACAGACGGTCGCGCCGTCGGGGTCCAGAGGGAGAGAGAGAGAGAGAGAGACAGAGGGAGAGAGAGAGAGGGAAGTGATGGAATTGTTTTGCACTTAATTATTCCAAAGTGTGCAGTGAAGTGACCTAATTGTTATTTATTTATCCTAGGGTGTATTGTGCTTTTTGTACGAGTAATGAGACACAGTACGCTGGAAGCTGGAAATGAATAAGTATATTTTATGTATAGTTTCTAGCGGGCTTTAGACTATTTTGGTGTAAATTGAAAAGGTTTTGATTGTGAAGGATAATGGTCCACGATACTCATTGGTGTAGCATGGATTTACATAGAAGTAACTAGTATTGATGGCTGTTCAACAGGAAACATTGGCCGGTGCGCGGCCTACAAAAATGGGTGGGCCGTGGTCCCAGTTGTGGGGCCCACCCATTTCGGGCCCAGTGTACCGGCCAGGTTTCCTCATTGTATGTAGTGTATGTAGAACGTAGCTTCTTTATCTTGTGGATTTCCGCGTGTTTTCATATAATTAGTTAATTGAAAGGAGTTGGTGAGTAGCACTGCTTTTTGAGGTCTCGCTCTATCTCTCTCTCTATCTCTATGTCTCTCTATCTATCTATATATATATCTCTCTCTAACTTCAGTTCAGTTCTTGCGTTGCCTCGTTGTTCATCGGGGTTATTTGCCTACGACGTTGTATTGTGAATTATTTAGAGGGATTGAGGAATATATGCGTACACCGTCTGCAAGTAATTGGATGTTAATGATCTAATGGTAGGGCCTGAATTTTGAGATTCGGACTATTTTTCCATTTGTATAATATCTGCCTAATGGCTAGAGTATTGTGTGGTTGGTGTCATTTTATGTGCATGACGCTGATCCTTTTCCACTTTTTAATTGAATGTTTTTTTATAAATGTAATTTGTATCGGTACGTACAGTGTAACTAATTCGAAAGCGGAAATGATTATAGCAAATCGATATTTACATTGACGAGGCGGTAAATGTGAAAATAACGCAAAAATGCTGTAAACAACAACGTAACTTGTTAATGTGATGTGGTCTTTTTTAACACGAGAATCGTATGCGGATTACTGTGTCTGGTGGTGGATTGATATATACCACACCCAGTAAATAGTCGGGTGGTTTATATAGGACGAAACATTTGATTTTTCTCGCAACTCTGATATTTTTCCATATTAAAGCGAGATGGCACGTTGTTTTGAATGAGCATGCAGTATGCTTTTCCATATATTATGTGCGATGTATCCTTTTCAAAAACCACATGTCGTACTACTTAACTACTTTAAAGTTGGTCACATAGTTTTTTTTCGTACCTTTGTTAGTGAACCGTAGCTAGCTGTTAGTGCACGATAGCTAGTTTTTGGCAAAAATTTATCTGTAATGTTGTTTTCATGGTTCTATTTTCTATTCTTATTGCTCGTAGACATATTTGAAGAAATTTTGGGCATATTTATTATATTGTATATCAGTATATCTCTCTTTAAAGAAACATAGCATGAAACTCGCGTAAATTTTAACTGCGTATCATTATAATGGCTGAATGTTCTGGAACTTGTGTGTTAATGGGGCTTTTTCCGCTTTTTGCGGAAACCGCAAATGGCTTTGTTTATGGGGTATTTTCTTCTCGGAAAAGAAACCCGAAAATGAAAACGAGCTGATGTTTCAGAGATTAGGATTTGGGAATTTCCTGTTTTTTTTTAAAGCGGTATGGTAGGGGGTTTGTGAAACGTACCTTGGGCAACTACACTGGCATAAATTATATGAAAATATCTGTAGAAGTACACCACGAAAAAACCGCAATTCGCATAGGGAATTCAGCATTTACATACAAACAGCCTACTGTACTTTTTAGTATTTTTTCATTTCGATTTTTTTTTGCAATATTATGAATTGAGATAGCCCTCGCTATCGCTAGACTTATTTTTCTTTATTGTTTTGAAACGGTGACATTTCGTATTCATTTATTGGCTCCAATCTGTGCGACAATGTCTGTAATTAGCGGGGGAAAACAGAACAATTTTAGATTTGACCAAGGAAATGGCCAAAAATCGCTTATAGACATAGAATTATAAAACAAAATGGCGTCCCTCACAAGGCGATTAATGGTTTAACCTCAGGGTTAATTTGTAATCCTGGTATAGTTTTTAATTATGAAACAGTGTGTCTTCTCGAATAGGGTAATAAAAATTAGCACACTTGCCGAAAGGGAGCCGCTTCGTACAGTAGGATTATAAGTGCCAGAAAAAGAAGGGCCCACTACATAATGATAATTCTTGCAAGTAAATTAGGTATATATATATATATATATATATATATATATATATATATATATATTGTATATGCAGCTGTGTCGAACTCTGAATGAAAACCTTTTCCTCGTGATGTTTTAACACCGAGATTAGATTGATTGTTCAATCATTGGTGTCCAGACAAGACAGTTGTTTGTCATCTCGTCGGATCTAAAAAAAATCGAACTCGTGCCGTAACGTACATTATCTTACCCCAGTTTTGCGTCCATACCGTACCTTACCCAATCTCACGGCCTTGCCTTACATGACCATGAATGTTTCACTTATTATTTACTGTTTTTGTTAAAGCGAAATACCGACCGGTTTTTGAAACGCATCGAGCACATCGCACATCAGCATTCTTATGCAGCATATGCAAATGAACATAAATTAGAATAAAAAATCGAGGTAAATTCGAGCAAATTAGCATAAATACGTAAGCTTTCAGTTGTCCGCGGTGCGTTTCAAAAACCGACCGGTATATCGCGTTAACTTCTTCTCGGTTTCCGTCATACCGTACTATGTGCTTCATATCGACCGTACATGTACCTGATTAGTGTGAACATTATGCAGTTTTTTTTTGTATATTTGTTGAAGGTTTGTATTCTTTAATTCTTAAAACCAGGGGTCCGTGGCGAGGAGTGACGATACTGTACGTCCTCGTCGAAAAAATTCACACTACCTGGTTTTTGTTTCTAAAGTGTGCACATATGTGGTTGTATCGACAAGCCTTCTCGAATGGAAACACGTCTTCTACTGAACAGGGCGAATCCCGCATAAGTGTTAGTTTTAGTAGATTTAAACACGGTACACGGTTGTGATTTGCACGGATTTGGATTTGGGATGTAAAGCCGTATAACAGCCGGTTTTTGAAACGCGTCGGATACTTCATTCCCATATTAGGTATGCAAATAACTGCGCGATACTGTGCTTTTTTATTCTAATTCTAATCATTTGCACCCCACTTAGCATAGTGACCCCACTTTCAATGTTTCAAAAACCGGCCGATATTTCGCTTTAAGTAGCCTGCGTTTATCTACTAGGGGATGTGCACATAATTGAGTCGGCCAAACGGAATCTATGCGAACATTGTGGATCACTGTGTCTTTTTCACGAAACTTGAACAGCATCCTAAGATGGTAACTGAATTGCACTCCCAGGAGGTTCTCGAAGTTTTTTTTTCTTGCAAAAAAGGGAAGACTTTGAAATTTGCAAGTTAGCCTCCTCGGGCCCATTGTTGCTCTCCTTGTCCTTGGTTGTGTGGCCAGTGGCCACGAGTATGTGTCCCTGGATATTCCCCCGAGATCAATAAAAGAAAGGGAGAATGAGAAAGAAGGGTAAAAAACGGGTGAGGAAAAGTATGTGTGTGCGAACTCTTTATCTCTCTATCTCTGTTGCCTATTTCTCTCGTAATGGGTTTCTCTATGTCACTATGAATGTCTGTCTCTCTCTCTGTCAGGGATAGAGAGAGAGAGAGAGATACTTCCCTTTTTCTCACTTTGGTTAGGGTAGAAGTTTGCGAGGAAGGGAAGGCGGATGAATGAATATTAAGCAAGAATTGCGACTGGAATGGAGCCACTGGGGTTTCTTACCGAAAAAAGAACCGTTTAAATGATACTGATGAAACATTGAGAAATGTGGCATGGTTGGGTATGATAATGGAACACTATAATTGTTAATTGAGTTATGCGTAATACGATATTTTGTCAATAGTCAGTGTCAAAATATTGCATCCACACATCATTTGATCATGAAGTAGTGTTTTTATTTTCGTACATAAACTCAATGTTTCAACAATATCATTTATGAAAACTCCAGAAATGGGATCTCTAGTGTATCTGCGTATCGGACGAACGGTTCAGGTTTATTTTGGGTGAAGTTGAGAAAGTGCCGATAGTATGAAGGAAGGGGAAGGAGAACCCGTTGCGGTCCCGTTGTATAGAGAAACGGAAAATCGAGTAGTCTTGGACATAAAACATTTGTCAAACACGAATCCGGTGGTGGTCTCCTCTAGGATTACGGTTTCTAGGGTCTAAGGCACGTCAGTCTCGGCGGTGCACTTCCAGAAATACACCGTAGCCGGTGCAGTAGGATGATCGTAATATATTCCATTATTCAGGTGCAGATTGGCACACGCACCTACGACGCGCATGAACTGCAAAAGCTGGTGCCGCAATTGGAGGTTTGTCTGAGCTTATTTTTCTAAGGATGGCGTAAACTTATCTTAGGCCTTATTATTAGCGTTGTTGTAAGCTTTTAGGCCTTATTATTATCGTCATGATATAAACTTAAGCATTATTTCTCATGAATTGTATGTGTGCGTAACAAATTGTTATTACTAATTATTATATTATCGTAGGGGTATTACTTAACTATTGCGTGGAATTACAAACAATGTGGCAGGTAACGTAACCGTCAATTTCACTTTTATCCCTGTTCTTTGATGCTAATTCTATCTGATTAGAGTTTAACACTGTGAACCGGTATTCGTAGATGTGGGGATCTAACAATAAGAATATTATGATTAATGGGAATAGGTCCAGAAAAGCTTTTCCGTTGACCATAGAGTAGGAGAGCCGTTTCTTTGAAAACATTTTTGTGTATGTTTTCAGGAAGCGATCGCCAAGAAGGATCGTCAGTTGCAACAACAACAAAATGTTGTGGAAAGTCATTTGAAGCGGATAGCGGAATTGGAAAATGAAGTCACAACGTTACAGGTATACAGAATAAATAAGTATATTAACATATAATACAGTAGCTAGGAGAGAGAGTGCGAAAGGTGTGGGTCTGCTGGACTAGATGTTTCGCGCCAATTTATACAAAAAAATTCATCGTAGAAAAAAACTCTCGCTGATTAGTAAAGAGAGAGAGAGAGAGAGAGAGAGAGAGGGAGACAGTTCATAAGCTCATAGTAGTGCGTTAAATGTAAGGGGTATTGTTGGAGAGAATATGAATAATATTACATGCTGATTGTAGAGAGAATGTGACAAGCTGCGTTCTGTGCTCGAGCAAAAGGCCACGTCTGCCGCCTCGCCCGCACAACCACACTCGCCAAAGGAGAGCACCGATCATCTGCCTGGAGCTGGAGCGGTCGGTTTCTTTAAATTACATTTCCCAGATTTTTGGATACCGTAACCCTTGTAGCTTGTAGTAAATGGGAAAATTACCGTAACCCGAATTCCGAACCCCGCTACCGTAACCCTTCTTGGGAACAATGTGGCGTTGTCGACATGCCGACTTTACTAGAACTTTTGACGGCGGAAATAGACATAGACACATTGCGGAAAAAAAACAGTGACGAATATTTTAGTTGAAGTTGAGTTCTCGCAATTTCATAAAAAAAACCGTTACAGTCATACCCGGTGAAGTGATACGGTAGCAGGTAGCAGGTGACAACAACCTTACTCCTGAGTCCTGAGGCTATTCACCACTCCGATTCCCTCGGGGAAATAGTCCCTGGGGACAGAAAATAGCGTTCTAATGTGAAACACGCAGAGAAAAAGACGGGGAATTCCCCATGGGGAATTGAGTGGGGAATATCCTCTCTGGAGCGTGTGGAGGATACTGTAATTAGAGTATACTGTAATTTGGACGCCGTAAATTGTGAATGAGTTTGTTGAACTGTTTAGGGTGGTTCAACGCCAAGAGAAGACACGCGCGAACGTGCGAAGAAGCTCGCCGTTTCCGCTGAGCCGACCAAACTCGACCACAAGGGAACACTGCAGCATCACAGCAAGACTGCTGGGTAAGTTTTTAGGACTGGAACGGCTTTCGCTTAATAATATTATCGTCTTATTGGCATAATATAAAAGTTAGAAAATAAGACGGGGAAAACGGAGCGCAGTGAAATTGTTTATAGCAGGCACGTGCAGTTTGTCCATATAGTAGTCGTCAACGTAGGTTTTATTCAATATGGGAGAGCACGCATCACCGCTTACAATGAAATGCTTCAAGAGGATGAGATAAAATGTTTTTTTCCGGCAGATATTTAATTGATCGCGAAGATCTGTTGAATCATCATAAACAATCAATCATAAATCGAATCGTTGGTTTATAGCTCAAAGCAGTTGATCCCTGGACGTGGTGCATTGAAATTAGAAAACACGACAATAAAAATTAATACAACATTAAAGCGAAATACCGGCCGGTTTTTGAAACGCATCGTGGACAACTGAATTCTCATGTATTTATGACAATGTGCTCGAATTTAACTCGATTTTTCATTCTTTTTTTATGTTAATTTGCATAAGCTGTATAATAAGAATGCTGGTCTACCCGATGTATTTCAAAAACCGACCGGTATTTCGCTTTAATACAACACCAATTTGAGTTCTAATAAGCAGTTGATCCGCTGACGGGGCGTGCTTTGGGTTCTGGAAGACAATTATTACTTACCTATAAGTAATTACAATAATTTGCAGTTCGAAGCAATTGATTCGCGACGCCGTGCACAAGAATGACTTCCTCAAGCAGTTGGCCAAGGAGCAGATTATTGAATTGGTCGAGTGTATGTACGAGATGAGGGCCCGATCAGGACAGTGGGTCATCCAGGAGGGAGAACCTGGGGACAGGCTCTTTGTCGTCGCGGGTAAGGCTGTAAGGTTTTAGACTTAAGGTTTACGGTTCGAATCCGGGAGTAGCCTCCCAAGCCTCCCGCGGGAATTAGTAGAAAAGAGGTACAGAGAACAAATTCTCGATCGAGGGAGGATTCATATTCCTGAATACAGTTCGCGTAGACACAGATTTTGGAAAGAAAATGAGCGAGCAATGTATTCGACGAGCAGTAAATTGTAAGACAATGAAACGTATAGGAAAAAATATATTTGGTTATTTTGCACAGCTCTGATATTTAACATTTATTAGCATAAGCACACACCCATATGGGTGAAAATCAATAGAAGTACCAACAAACTGCAAATAATAATGAGAAGTAAAGTACAAATTAATAAAATAATGATGTATCAACAACAACAAGTAACAATATTAACAATTTAAGCATAACAATATAACTGTCAGAAATTCAACCAATGGTAACATAATATCAATTTGAATATAAAAGTGATACTATCGAACATTCAAGTTGTGGGTGTATTATTGAAACGTAGCTTCTAAAAGCACCAAGATCTGATTGGTTAGTTCGTGCGGCTAGTTGAAAGAATAACTATTTCCGGTCTAGTTTATTTTTTTGTTTCTTTGGCCGGAAATCCGGAATAAATTTAGTTCCGGAAAATTTCATTTTTTTTCATTATTCTTGTTCAATATTCTTCGAGCCGGGAGTGAGCCTGTAGCTTTTATGCTTCTTTCCTACCCTCACCCTCAACTGACTGATATTTGGGTTCAGAGGGTCAACTACAAGTGTCCCGGGAAGGACAAGTACTGGGAACGATGAACCCGGGTACCGTGATGGGAGAACTCGCCATTTTGTACAATTGCACGAGGTGGGTGGATTGGATATTGAGGGTTGAGAGGAGTGTTGTTGAATTTTGAATTTCAAATCAGAATTTTCTCGGATATACTGTAGTATCCGCGGTTTTCATACCTTAGCGTAACATGTACTGTACTGCGAACATCCAAAAAATATAACGCTGGAATGGTGTCAGTGCATGCAAGAGTTGTACAGTTGCGCAATCATTCGCTCATAAATGAATAACTCTCAAGATTGTCTTCTTTTTCCCAGCCAGTTCCCAAAACTAATAAGCCCCTCCTGCGCATTACAGGCCTATTTCAATTAATAGTGCTGTATGTAAAGATTTTACTTTCTTGTATTATCATCAATATAAATATAAATTATACACTAGTTACAGTACTCCTTTGATTCAGGACGGCCTCAGTGCAAGCACTAAGCGATGTGGTGTTGTGGGTGCTGGACCGATCTGTCTTCCAGATGATTACTATGCGATTGGGAATGGAAAGACATACCCAGCTGATGAACTTCTTATCTAAGGTGGGGCGTTGTTGTGGGTGTTCTTTGCTCATACTTAAAGGCTTACAGTAGACTTTTCTTACTGTAGCCGAGGTTTCCGAGGATTTTCTTAATGTAGCAGAGGTTTCCGAGGATTTTCTTACTGTAGCAGAGGTTTCCGAGGTGTTTGTGGAATTTGACTCATGACACCTGGTTTATGATGTTGCCAAGCTGTAAAATAGGAATGTAATAGATGTGTTATAGATGGATGTATTTTTATTGATAATTTTTAGCAAATTGAGAAAACTCGAGACTAGAGGTTTGAAATGCAATTCGTAGTGTTTCATGAAAAACGGTAAATTATTTTTGTTTTTGTGGTTATGGTTGCAGATCTGATAGCTGAAGTTTGTCGAGTTCCTTCTATTAATATGTACCGGGGCTAGGCGCGCTGTAGCGCTACCGCGCGCCTAGCCTTTTTTGGTTCTTCTCCGAGGGGCTGCGGCTTTTTTTCTCCACACTTTTTATCCTTTGTATGTATCTGTTTGTACTCAGGTGTCGATCTTCGAAAATTTGAACGAAGACAGAATATCGAAGATTGCCGATGTTTTGGACCAGGATTACTATGCAGGAGGACATCACATTATCAGACAGGTTAGCATTTATTTTGGGTAAAGCGGTATGGTATGTGGTTTGGAAAGGTGGTCTGGACATCTGTGCTCTTCCGGCACATATGGGCACAGATACAGTCGTCCAACGCGTTTCAGTATCATGTGCAATACCGCTTTAAGATTAAGATTCACGGGTTCGTGATGTCGAAGTTCAAAGTAAATCAGTTCTACGTGAATTTCTCCTAGTATTTAGTTTCCAAGTCCCGCTTTGATATTTTATGCGTAGAAGTTCTTTACTTGAAATTTTATTGGTATCTAGAGGTACTACTCTTACTGTAAGTGACGTATCCGTTAATAATAGATCGTAAGTAAATATCTATCCACAGTAAAAGATTCGTAAGTAAGGGAAAAGTTCAGACAAGTGATCGTACACAAATACGGTGCGAATTGGTCAATTTTTGCTCCAAACTTGAACTATTTGTATTTCTCAATTTTCGAAGCAAAATGTACACATACTAAATTCACGTGTTCTCACTTTTCGGCCGCCTATTTTGTATTCGTTTTTGTGCGGAATCTTTATGTTTACTTATGTCTGAGACCATAAATGGTGATCGGAGTTCTAGAATATAATAATAATTCTTCCTTCCTTCTTTCGTTCTTAATATTTTTTTCTTTCGATGTCTTTGTGTAGATTATTAAGTAAATATTAAATTTTTCATATTTTTGGAATTAGTGAAACATTTAGGTTTGCGTCGGTTCTGTCCCGAAGATTATTATTATTATTATTATTATTATTATTATTATTATTATTATTATTATTATTATTATAGGTATTATTATTTTTTTTTTTTTTTTTTTTTTTTTTTTTTTTTTTTTTTTTTTTTTTTTTTTTTTTTTTTTTTTTTTTTTTTTTATTATTATTATTATTATTATTATTATTATTATTATTATTATTATTATTATTATTTATTATTATTATTATTTTTTCTTTATTTTAAAATATTATACACATTTATCATATTTTACAAATTCTGTGTAATTCTGGGAGCCATTGGTCTGCTTCCTGCATCTATTTTTTATTTTTGTATTTTTTTTTTGTTATTGTCGAATAGCTTATGTTTATTAATGGGCTAATGTAATATTACAACACGGTTTATTGCTGGTATGAATTTCATTTAATTGGAGAATTTACATCACTTGATTCCTTCTTTATTCAACATGTTTATTGGTCTTTCATAGCAGAGAACCCGCTTTTATTTGGTGAGGATGGAGATTTTAAATAGATGAATTTAAGTAATAAAACATATGGTAAAAAATATTTATTAGTGCATAAACATTTATGAATCAAAAATATAATACCGTTGCTTATTACAGTGTTTTTGATTATATTTTGCTTTTCGTAAATAAATAATATAATTAAATAAATTAATAACTCTCCAGGGCGAGAAGGGCGACGCGTTCTTCATCATCAACAGTGGCCAGGTGAAGGTGACCCAGCTCATTGAGGGAGAGGAGCAGCCGAGACAGATCAGAGTACTCAACCAGGTTAATATTTATATATTTATTTATTTAATTTGATCTTAATGATATTATAGCTTTGGATAGTTATATAGCTTTAGATAATGGGAATGAGAGCTTCACTTTACAGATGTGAATCAATAAATTGTTAAAGACTTAAATCGATAAGTAAATATGCGTCTCAGGGCGACTTCTTCGGTGAGCGCGCGCTTCTCGGCGAGGAGGTGCGCACGGCGAGCGTGATTGCCATGTCACCGGGAGTGGAGGTGCTCACCCTGGACAGGTTGGTCTCATTTGCGCTTAAAGTGATATGACACGTGGTTTTGAAGCATATCTTGGTGTGCGGCATGCCATGCATTATACACGTTTGTTCCGAAAGTGCATTGTATTTTGTATATAGTACATGGAAATGCATTCGTCCCTCATTTGAGTCAAACACCATATGTATGCCATACCTACGTTGCACGTTTCTTTGTACCTACGACTTGTGGGTGTCAGTGTTACCGTAATGTTCGACACGGACCTTTTCATTGTAATGAGAAGTCCCAGCCATGAGATTATTGATTACCTAATTTTGCAGAGAATCTTTCTTGAAGTTGATCGGCGACATCGAGGCTGTCAAGAAGGACTACGGAGACAAGGAACGATTGGCATCAATCGTACCACATGAGCCACCATCACCGACCAAGACGAGCACAGAGAGGGTACAGTAGTTTTTCGAAACTTCAGGCAGTTCATTTCTTAGTCGAAGTAGATTAGCTAAGGGCGCGTTCAAGAGTGACAAAAGAAAAAAAATTCAATTTCGGCCGAAAAAATGATTATTAAATACAAATATCTCTAATGTATCAAAGATAAGTTAAGGTACATGGAAATTCCCTTTCAGGCGCAAATCCTCGAGGAGTTCTCGTCCGTGCAATTGAAGAACTTGAAACGGTTGGCCACACTTGGAGTCGGTGGTTTTGGACGAGTTGAATTGGTAGGTTAATTGGTCTTTTTGAAAAGGTTACGTTGTGCCCGCTACTTCGTTACTACTAGATTTATGTGCGTTATTGCTAATTAAAGCGAAATACCGGCCGGTTTTTGAAACACGTCGAGTACATCAGCATACTTACATAGATTAGAATAAAACAAATCGAGCTAAAATCGAGCAACTTTGCATAAATACATAAGGATTCACCTGTCTACGATGCGTTTCAAAAACCTGCGGTGTTTCGCTTTAAATTACGCTGACGTTCATGGGTGCCCTTGTTTGTAGGTATGTATCAACGGTGACAAGACGCGAACGTTTGCCCTGAAAGCGCTGAAAAAGAAGCATATTGTGGACACGCGGCAGCAGGAGCACATCTTTGCTGAGAGGAATATCATGTTGGAGACTAACACGGAATGGATTGTGAAGTGAGTTGGTTTCACGAGGAGTTATGCAGGCTGCTTATAACTTATAGATACTGTTATTGTAATCTTCTTTCTTTTCTTTTTTTACTTTTTTTGTTAGAATGTGCTGTTGAAAAGAGTTAAGATACCCCCATAGTCTGGTCTATAGATTTGTTGTCGAATACAGAATATTGCTCATAGCATGAGTTCATTTATCTAGTCCGTTTTGTTATCCTATGCCTAATCCTACGACAGGAAAGTTCGTGCAGACGGCTTACTTCCACGTGCGCCACAAATACGCTACAGTTTCGCCGCGCAGTTGTTTTCCCCAGTAGGCATGCTGTGCCATCCCTGAGTTTTGCCGACGTAATGTTTTTTTCCTTCCAGGTTGTACAAGACGTTCCGCGACACCAAGTACGTCTACATGCTGTTGGAAGTGTGCTTGGGAGGAGAGCTGTGGACAACACTAAGAGACCGCGGACACTTTGATGACTATACGGCTAGGTAAGGGATGAGGTCGTAAAGTTCATAAGACATTTACGGCGCTAGGGAAGTATGTTCGCGAGCCGCTCTGTTTTGGCACACGTTTCTTCTTGTGTATCTAAACATTATAAATTTGCAGATTCTACGTGGCATGCGTTCTCGAAGGTCTTGAGTACCTGCACAGAAAGAGTGTCGTTTACCGAGACTTGAAGCCGGAGAACTGCTTACTCACTAATACTGGATACTTGAAACTGGTAAGTGGTCTTTGTTATTAGTTTGGGAAGAGTTTATTGTTAGGTGTCGGTGATTACTGTTGGGAATGTTAGATATTTTAAAGCGAAATGCTAGCCCCTTTGGAAAATTTGCATATGATAAGCAAATCCTATGTATCATTTTGTACGATCGTCCACGGCAATCGTACAAAATTAGCATAGGATACATAGGATTTGCTTATCATATGCAAATGTTCCAAAGGGGCTAGTATTTCGCTTTAAAACGAAGTGCTACGCTAAGTACGGGGGCGACGATCTGTGACCGGAGTAAGTTAATTAGTTTATTTAAGAAGCTAGCTGCTGATCACTATGTAATGGATCAATGATAAAGTATGCAACTTGCAGCTATTTGAACGAATCTTTAATATTGTGATTTTCGTTATTTTCCTATTTATTACAGTGCACACTGCATATTTTCTTTGTTTATCTTTATTATTTTATTTTGTCTTAATTAAGGTTAATAAATTTTGTTTAATTTTGTTTATTTTGTTTCAATTAAGGTTGACTTTGGATTCGCCAAGAAGCTGGCATCGGGTCGGAAGACGTGGACCTTCTGTGGAACTCCCGAATATGTTTCACCGGAAATTATCCTCAACAAGGGTCACGATCAGGCCGCGGATTATTGGGCACTTGGTGCGTATTTTGTTTTAACATTGTTTTTGTACTAGTATTCTGTGGCCGTATGCACGAACAGCGGGAGCCTCCCCGGTTGGGAGAATTTGTCTCTTCGTGTCTCTGATTGTGTGCTCCCTCTCTTTTTCTCACCTCCCACCGGGAGGCTGGGAGCATCCCAGCGCTTTCGTACATTCGGCCACTGGTGATTACTTCATGTGTTGTACATATTTTCGTTTTTTTTTGCATTTAAGACTGTAAGAAATTCGTCTAGTTTATTGGTAGGATAAAGGATAAAGTTTCCGTTGTAAAATTCGCTTTGTTGACAAACTGTTCCCAATTTCGTAAGTATACTCATAAGCTCGAAGAATACCAGGAACCAGGAACGGATGAACGGTGAAACCGGCGAATAGTCCTTTTATGAAACAAGTGAAACACTTTGATTTCCGTCCACTTTTCCCGAATTATTATTATTATTATTATTATTATTATTATTATCATATTATTATTACTATTACTATTACTATTACTATTATCATTATTAATATTATTATTATTATTGTTATTATTATTATAATATTATTATTATTAAAATTATTCAGGTATCTATATTTGTGAGTTGATGCTCGGCCGACCTCCGTTCCAAGCTTCGGATCCCATGAAGACTTACACATTGATCCTGAAGGGAGTAGATGCACTGGAGATCCCGAACAGGTGAGAGTACTGTACAAAATGGGTGATCATGGGTAGAATGCTGTACCAATGGTTTTTCGGGAAGGGAAGGCGGTGGACATGCTAGTAGAATACGGTATACAAGCATAGATGGCAAACATGATGTGTGCAAAGGGGTGGGGGTAGGACATAGGGAATACAGTATATCGTAAATGGATAAATACGGTATAGCGTCAAGTGGATAAATTGTGTTTTTTTTTCGTGTGGGGATGTGAAGAGTGTTGCCTTTCCCTAACTTGTCGGAAATGGGTTTTCCTTTTTTATGGAATTCTTACTGTGTGTGATGGAAAGTTTTCTGTTCAGTGACTAAAACCAATACCCTAAAATTTGTAGGCGTATCGGCAAGACAGCGACGGCACTCGTGAAGAAGTTGTGCCGCGACAATCCGGCCGAGAGACTGGGATCGGGCAGTGGAGGCGTCAATGATATCAAGTGATTATTGATTTATTGATTGGATGTTAATTATTGATTTGGATTTATTTCGGTGTGCCCACTGAATCCCGTACATGGTCTCGTTCGAATCAAAATTTGATTCTGCTTCGTGTTAATTGATTAATTTATTAACTAACTAATTGTTTAGGTTTTGATTCAGTGATTAACAAACTTTGTATTTAGAAAACATCGCTGGTTCATGGGCTTTGACTGGGAGGGCTTGAGGTCACGAGCATTGAAGGCACCCATTTTGCCGAAGGTAAGCTTTCAATTATATGATAATTGGAATTCAATTCAATTATAATTAGCATTCGATTATATGATAATTAAATTCATTGTTATTTGTTAGTTAGTTGTTAAGAATTTTGATTGTTCTCGTCTACAGTCAGTATGCGCTGTCTGATTTTTATATTAAACAAAAATAAATATTTGTGTTACGGAATCGTCATAATTGTAGTTTGTAATGAACCGTTAATTATGAATTCCGATTTTCTAATTATGGTCTTCTAATTGCCCTCGTTTAGGTTGGTAACGCGGCCGATGTGACCAACTTTGATAACTACCCACCCGACCAGGATATTCCCCCAGATGAGTTCTCTGGATGGGACGAGGGTTTCTAAGCTGGGAGCTTGTACCCGGGTAACTCCCACGGCGTTCCATTTTTCTTCGCCCAGACCACCTTATCACTTACGGTCTGAGCATGCTACTGCCCATATGGCGATATGGCACAGTATTTCATGTAGTGTGTGGTTTCGTCGATGTTAAACAAGGATAGGGTGTTACGGTAGGGCGTAAGTCTCGTACGTAACCTGAAGTGATATTCGGTGAGTAAACCAAATTATATGTATTATCGTCATCTTTCAAGTTGTTCCTATCACTATGATAAATCTTCATATACGCGTGGGACTTTACGCCCTCATACGTGGGACTTACGCTCTGATACGTCCCACACCGTCCCCATTTTATATTTCTGATCCGTGTTCTTTTGCCAATCTCGCTACGAAATTCAGGTTGCTAAGCTTATTTTCTTTTCTCTTTTGTTTTTATGAATCTTATATTGTAAATCAAGTTGCGTCATTTCATTCCATTAGTAGAGTGTGAATTTTTCTAGAAAAAGCCGCTCTTATTAATTATAATTTGTAGGATTCTCTAGTTCTAGCGTCTTATCTAATTATGTAAGCTATCGCATCTCGGTATTTTGCTTATTCACTTTTGCCTGCTTACTTTTCTCAAACTGCTTGAAGAGCTGGGCGTTTGCTAACTGCTTGAAGGGTTTAAAGCGGAATAACAGCCGTATTTTGAAGCGTGATTTGGACGCTATATCGTCGTGGAGTGATGCAAAAACTGCGCCATACTTCGTATTCATTTGCAGTGTATCCATTTGCATACTACATACCTACATAGGGTATGCATATGCAGTTGTCCAACATGCGTTTCAAAAACCGGACGTTGTATCGCTTCAATGTCCATTTTTAAGTTAATACTCAAAGTTGTTCCTGACTGTTCCTGACTGTGTGCTGACTGACTAGTTTACTCGTCCTTGTTACGTAAGGGTTATTAACAGAAGCGTGCACAAGAAGCGTGTATACAGTATACTCGAAGATTATCCATGTCTTAGATATGTTTAAACTTGGTAAGTTATTAGACATGTATTTTCATAAATACCTACCCCTCTGCGATATGTGTTTCCGTGCTGTTTATTCGTGTCGCTAGCCAGCGTATACCACATTTCTGAATAAGCTTCCTGAGTATTGGCAGGCTATTAAAGCGGTATAGCAGTTTGTGAAACGAATTCTGGACAATTTCTGCTACCTAGTGGCTGCACAGAATGGAACAATACGTGTTAATGCAGTTGCCCATCATATGTTTCACAAACGCCCTGTTATACCGCTTTGATAGTTTGATAGCGTTGCTTGGGAAGCATTTTCGTTTTTGTGTGGTTAATTCCTTGCGGCTAACTTGCGGAATTTCGAGATATTCCCATGTGTTCCGGTATACAGTTTATACTTGTATAATAAGCTGTAAGCGTCGTTATGACTGTGTGTATAGGTTACGTTATAGATTGTCCCGGTGTAGTTTTAGAGTAAAATGTTGTTTTTTTAAAAGAAAATCAATATTTTTCTGTGACATTTTTGTCTTTTTTTTTTCACAGTGAACTTGTGTGTGTGTCAAAGAATTTTTGTGTACAGTAATTACACATGAATTTCGTTTTCTTTTAGTTTATAGTTTTGAATGCATAGAGAGCTGCCGAAGTCTTAGAATTTTTAGAATTAGCCCATTTACTCTATGTAGATTTGTGATTTTGTCATTGTTAAAGCGGTCTGACACGTGGTTTTGAAGCGCTGGACTAGCTGGATTTCTCTGTGTTATATGCAAATTTCTCTGTTCCTGTGTGCATTTCCAGCGCGGAATAGAACACTTTTCTAGCATGTGTTTCACAATCCACGTGCTTACCGCTTTAATACGATACTTCTTCTAGTGCTCGTATTTGTTAATATGCTAATTTCTTTTGAACTCATATGCTAATTGCTTGTAGAACTCTTTGTTGAGAACCTCATAGTTTACTACAGTGTACGGCAACACTGTAGAATTTGTCTCACTGTTCTGTTTGCTGCATGCCTACCCAATTTTGATTTTTGTGAATTTTTATCTATGCGTTTTGCTCTCTAAATGTATTATTTTACGTCTTCTTTTTATCATATTGACACTTTTTTTGTTCGTTTGTGAGTCGTATTATTATTATTATTTAAATAATTGCATTATTGTTCGTAAAATAAAAATTTACGTGAAAATGTTTTTATTTGTGGTTTAAGTATGTTTGGACGTAGTGGTTGTGTATTTGGTCAAATTCGGTGTGTTTGAAGCTGAATATTGAGCAATGAGGTTGCAATACTGATAGTTAGGGGTTACTTAGCTTGGATTTCTCGCGAAAATTGTTTCTGCTATAACTTGAAAGCTTGCGCACTAACATCAACATCCACTTCTACTTTTGGTGTTGTTGTTGTTGTACTAACAGCTACTGTTGGTGGAAATTATATCCGAGAATCTATATTATCTAATTTGATTTTTCTTTTTCATCGTCTCTCACGGCGTTGCGCTCTTTTTAATGAGTATAATAAATATTCAAAATATATTCATTGTTATGGGGGTTGGATACGTGGAATGGAACTACCCTAAGAAAAACCCTAGAATCTAGACCCCTAAGCAGCCTAACAATAAGACGTAAGAAAATATGGGAGAGCAACTCGCCAGTGCGATTTCCCTGGAAGCACACATCTATTCCACAAATATATATTTATTCCAAATATGTATATTTAATACAGTACCTACCTAATTTTCCAAATATGTATATAGAATGACCTATAAGAAAAAACTATTGCACAAATAAATGAGAATCTCTAATTAATTTTCGAATTTTGCTCCTCGCTGTTCCGTTTAGAGGAAAAATTCGCATACGCTCCTTTTCGGGCACTTGTAGGCGTTACTGAAAACGATTATTGTTATACCAGCCGGCTACGTCGCCCGAGGCGACTTTCTAGTAAATTTACTTTATTTTATGCATGCGTGAAACGTAGATTAAAATTCAGTTAAACATAATTAGGGCAAGGATCATATGCTAAAATCCTCGCTTCGTCCCTTCTTTTGTTGCTCTAGATTTGCATGTTCTTTGTAGTTTACACCTAGTACTTTGAGCGCCGCGGAAACGCCCGAACGATACACCACACATATTCCATATATGCAGCCTTTTTTGGACTTTTGTGAGAGGGGCGCTCGGGAAGTGAGATGGCTCAGTGCACGGGAACGTGAACTACTGAACCAATCCTACTCCCTGAGCGTAACGCACATCATCCAAACGTACAATCAAACAAACAAAAAAACAAAGCTCCCAACTTTATATAATAAGATATTAAAACAGTATTGCACCTACTTTGGGAAATTTGCATATGATACGCATTTTCTATGTATCCTAGGCAAATTTTTGGTGCCCGTCCGAAGCTCCGGCACCAAATTTACAATCATATTTCCTGTGTATCTTATTCTATTCTATTCTATTATATTATTGAAATTGAGCTTTGAACTCCCTTGAATAAAGGTGCACGCTCTTGAAGCGTAAAACAAATTTTAAAATTTTAAAAATCTTATTCGAATTTTCCAAAGCATGTACACTACTGCTTTAATATTGTATTTTTGGGACGCCATCCTTGTATCAGGTGATGCACCTTGACGGTAGCTTCTCGAAATATCGTGAAACTCGTTTTTTTTCTGCCTTCCGATGGAAAGAGGACGTGATGGTGATGATGATAGCTCATTGGGTTACCTTTCGCCCATGAGCATCTACAGCTACAGTACTATGGTACTACCTTACGTACTACATTAACTACTACGGTATTCCGGTGCAAGTGCTCTACGGTATTACATAATTTGGAGCGACCACGCCCACCTGAATTCTTCAGAATGTCTGGCCACGACACGGATCCTCTGCCATCCGAGCGGGTGTTCGGCGTTCATCATTCGATAAGCCTGAAAATGGGAAACTTCTTTTTCGTTGAATTCTGAGGGGGTGCGACCCACCCACGACGCTCGAGGTGAACCATGTGCCAGAAGTGCGCGAACTTTGGAAATGAAGAAAGTTATTTGTTTGCGCACGTTGGCGCGCTACTGGCTTATCTGCTGCCTTGCGGTCGTTCCCAAAGAAATGGTTCAGACACGTGTGTGTGAAGTGCGGTACATCGACGGAGAAAGTTCCCGTCGAGGGATCGGTTGTCGTTGTCGTGGAGCGTATTGATTTTTTTTGTATTTGCATCTGCACAATACGCGGATATGTACACATTTTGACACAATGTGACACAATTGTTACACGTCTTGTGTTTAACTGGCCTTGACACGTTGTCACTTGACACTGCGGCAAAGACAAGAAACAAAAACAGTTATCGCAATAAAACACTCACAAATCCGAGGTCCATCCCGTCTTCAGCGGGGTTAGGATGCTCGTCGGCCACGTAGCACATCTGCAGTGAAGTGGCGATAGAAGCGAAGAATACGGGATCGGCTGACTCGTTGAAGTAGTTGCTAGGCAGGAGAGGAAGGTCCTTGACGAGCTCGCGGAAGGCCTGCAGGCCTATCTTGACGCCTTAATGAAGGTATGTCACAGAAGGTAACCGTGTCTTCTCTCTCTTCCTCTCTCTCTGTCTAACGGCTCGTCTAGGTCTCTCTCTCCTTATTACACTCTTTCACTGTATTTTATTCACGGCAAACGCGCGAGATGCCATTATAGAATTAGATATCACTTCTGCGTCTGGATTGTGAGTGGGCTTAGATATTCTAATTGCCTCGTATTCTAATCAATGTGCTTACCGAAAGCGTCGGCGAATCTCTCGTGCACGGATACTTCCGTGTTGTCCATTGTGGACATCTCTTGATAGTCGTGGGGAATCCGACGGAACTCATCGGCTTGACACTTTTGCACTTTCTCCATGTGAACGACGAAATCGCGCGACCAAGTGTGGTAGGGTCTGGAACGATGGAAGGTGCGCGCGCACTCACACACACACACACACGCACACGCACACATACACATACACAACACAACACTCACGCACACACGCACACACACATACGCACACACACACACACACGCAAACACACACACGCACACACAAACATAGGCAAATACACAATAGAATCGTACCTAATAGTGTGATTGTGATAGAAGAACCATGATCCCCGATCCAAAATGTGTGCCAGCTCATGGCCCATGATAAACGACATTCGTGCGTAGTTGACATAGGGAATGTTGACGTGTTCTTCATTGGAGAGGAACGTTTTCAATGCCTGATCATGGAACATATTAAAGACTGAATTACATTTGGAAGTGATTACTTCCGGTTCGCGATCTAAAGCATCGAAAAGTTGGCGAAGCAAGCATTTGCGCAGTCCTCGTGCAAGAATGGTCTGCCAAGGCGGGCGGCGCACATAGTGGGCAGTGCCAAGGGTATGCGGCAGTTGGGCGAAATTATGTGTTGCGAGACTGCGGCGACCCTTCGAAGTGCAACATCTGGTATTGTCACCTGTGATCCGCCAAAGGACACGACTGTTCTGCGCTTAGCTAACTGCTAGTGTTTTTCCGAAATACCGGGCACCTTTGAAAGCATCGTGCGTTCTTATGTATTTATGTTAATTTGCTCGAAGTTACTCGATTTTTTTATTTCAATTTATGTTAATTTGCATAGTGTTGCATAAGAATGCTGGTCTACTCGATATGTTTCAAAATTTCGCTTCAAAAATCAAGCTTACCCATTGCGAGCTGAGCTGAAAAGCGGTGAATCCGTAGTAGCAAAGTGTGTGCGGTGTTGTACTGAAACTGAACGTATTCTTCAATTAAGTAACCTCCTCTCTGCGTCTCCCGTTTTTTCTGCACCTTTCCATCATCCATCTCCTATCTCCCTCTATCTCCCGTTAAAATGGTCTAACAGCCGTTTTTGATTTTACTCCGTATTCCAATGCAGTGTATGCTAATAACTACGCGATACTTCGCGATTTTTACTCTAATTGTATTCATTTGCATACGAGAGTGCAGTTGTACTTTTCAAACAATGACTTTAAATCTTTTTTAACTGACAGTGTGAATAGTGTTTGTCGTTTTCCCTCAATTTCCTCCCGGCCTCTGATATTCAAATATCGCATTGAATTTGTGAAGTAGTCGGTTTTGGAGAAGTTGGAGAAGACTCCGTACACTGCAAAACATTCATACATGCATAAATATGAGAGACAAGTTGGACCATGATCTAATATGCCAAGCTTGCCATAATTATCATTGCCATTATGTTCTATTTCGGTTACCTAATTTTGCATTTTTTTTTGTGTGTGTGTGAAGAATCCGAATGGTTCATGAGGTTATTAATCAGCATGAATCCCATTTCCCAATGGATAGTGTTATCTCACACGTCAGCCTTGTACATAATTGTGTCGTGTGGTTATTTGTTGTTGTTGTTGTTGAAAATTGTACCCGCGTGAGAAGTTGAGCCTCTTGAATGTGCTCAGCATGTGCGTGTTTTCCTTGTTTTCCGCAAAAATAAAACATTTCAGGAACGTTACCTTCTTGGCTGAGCTTGTTGCCGACAGGGACCAATTCTTTGGGGAAGTCTTCGTACACCTAAAGTATGTTTTTTTTTTAAATTTATTTTATTGGTGGGGGTTGTCTTGGAGAGAACGTAAAGGAGCCACTCCGCATAGTATGGAACGTTTGCGTTTCTTTCCTTTTATCACTCCTAATTGCTTTATTATTATTCTTCGTCTTTATCCAGCATTTTTACATTTAATAAATTTTAAACTAATGTGTACGTATGGTATAATTCAACATTCAACCTTTGTTTTGTAAACTAAAGGGACAGTGCCTTCTGCCTTCCTTGCCTTATGTCGGTAGTCGGTATAACGATTCCTTAGGAAAATGGTAACTTTGAAAATTTGAAATACCTTGAAATGCTCGAGTTTGCCCATCATCATTTCCTTTTCCACTTTCGGCAGTTTCTGACTTTCGTTCACCATTTTGACGAACATTGGCACGGTAACGTCGACAACCTTCTTGAACTGAAACCTCAGGGTCACCAATTGGTCACCAAATGGGCTGGCTCACGTAAAAACAGGTAACAGTCGCCAAATAGGTTCCTCCGTTTTCTATGTAGTTACGAGGAAAAAGTAAAACCTACCGTATCTCGTAGGTACTTGGGCGTGAGTTTCCGTTGCGCACGAAGGCGTAGTGGCCAAAATCTATCTCCGACCATTAGGGCACACAGACCTTTTCGTGCATTGTCACCAGCTGTAATTGCTTAATTTATTAGGGCGATTTTCCTTTAAAATAATTTAAGTGTACTGTTCAGTATGACTAGCTTTTCGATACCAGCGTGCTGTACCGCTTTAAAAATAAGTCAACTTGCCCTCGCTCCTTCTCAAGTGCACAATGATGTGGTTGTGAATCGTGTGTAAGAACTTGTAGAACGCGTAGTCTCGGATCGTCTGCTCGTAGCGTTTCTTTAAAGAAAATGTTTATTTTTTTATTTTTTTAAAGGGACAGGCCCATCAAAGTAAACCTATATTTACGATACGTTCGTAATGATTATAAAGCAATTTTATTACAATATATACAAACAAAATTTCACCTTCATTCACCCTGGGAAACTTTTTTCCGATGCGCTCAACGCATATGTATACCGTAAAACGGAAATTTCCAAGCTGCCTATGCAAATTTATCGTAAAATTAGACTGCGATCAAAATTTGCGTATACGGCTTTGAAATATGCAGCTGTACGGTATACATATGAGTTGAGCGCATCGGAAAAAAGTGTCCCAGGGTGAATGAAGGTGAAATTTGGTTTGTATATATTGTAATAAAAATGCTTTGTAGACAGTATGAACATCTCGTAAACATAGGTTTAATTTGATGGGCCTGTCCCTTTAAGTCGTGTTTCCAATGTTTGCGCGCTCCTGGGGCTGTGCACTCCTGGCGCTGTCACTGGTGCGCTCTCCTGGCCCTCGCACTAGTGCGCGCTCCTGGCACTGGCACTGGTGTAGGCCCCTGGCGCTGGCACTGTTGCGCTTTTGGCGCTGGCACCGGTGCGGCTCCTGGCGCAGGCTGTTTACGTGATACTCAGTCGTTGAAACAAGAGAAACAGAATATCGTAACCTTTGACAGGATCCTCATCGCGTTAATCGTGTACATATTATTGTCGACCACCGTGTCCTTGTGGTCCAGAGTATCGATTAAATTTCCAAAATAGCGAGTGATGTTGAAGCGGTGATGTCCGAACTGCTTGACGATCTTAAATGAGTCGCGGATAAAAACTTTTGTTTGTTCAATGTGTCCGGCCCGCTGGAAATCCTTGGGTTCAATAATGTCAGTGTAAGAAGTTCTTCATTTTTAGAAGATCTGACGATGTATTAATTTAGAGATGGCATGTTGGAAGTCAGAATTATAGTATGTTGATCTACCTCTGAAAGTGATACGGCTGCCTCGGTTTCTTGATAATCGCTGTACTCTGCTGGCTCGGAGAACAGGTACAGCTTCTCCTCGAGCTAAAGGCAGAAAGCGGTTTATGATTTATGGACTTTATGGTTCAATAAACGAGTGTTACCGGGCCGTTTTTCCTACGAGAATCGTTTCGGAAATATAAGTCGCACATTTTGGCCTCGGAGGTTTAAAGCTACTTGCTCAACAAGAACCCTGCACGGCTACTGCAATATCGATTGACGGCTAGTTTTAGCGGTTAGTTTTTGAAACTTGTTTGGGATATGTACATTCCCCTACGATGTACGCAAATCAATATAATCAATCCTGCATTTGTGCAGTAGGCATTGAGTAATTTGCATCAGTATCGGAAGTCTGCCACATGTTGCAAAACTGGATGTTGTACCGCTTTAATCTCTCTTTTCAATAAACCTGCCTTAATGAGTTCCTCAACGGTGCTCTTCATCTTGATTCCGTACAGTTCGGTGGCCCACTCGAATGAGTACATGGTCGTTTCCTTGTATGACTGGTAGTAGGCCTTGAGGTCCTTGAGTGTACGCCGGTGGAAGAATTCCGGAGAGATGAAAATGCTACCAGCCTGGAAATTGGGAAGATTTTAATAAATCAGAGGATTTGGATGAAAAAGAGCGACCATGTGGCGCGAAAATGTTGCGCGGCGATAAAGTCGCGCGAAGAAGTGCGAACGAAGTGCGCGAGATATAGAAGTTAGGAGGTGGAGGTGAGAAAACAGAGAGAGGGAGAGAGAGAGAGAAAGAAAGAGAGAGAGAGAGAAAGATAGGGAATACATACATATAGAGGGAGATCCTTAGAATATTTACGTACGTCTCTCAATCCGTAGAGCGGTTTGTCGATTCCGAACTTGTAGAGTTGGATGATGACCGGAGTGGTGTAGTTCTTGAGTAGATTGGCGAGAAGGTCCTCCAGGGGCATCTTTTCGAAGAGGGCAAGTTGCTCGCGAAAGAAGGGCGCCAGGTCCGGAATTTTGGTGGCAAGGCAGGCCTGCAAAAGTTATTGGGAATGCTCGGCCTACACTGAAAAAGCTGAAAATGGCGCGGCAGTCCTACTCTTATGGGTCGATCTGCTCGTGTTTTCATAAAATGGCGTATTATTGGCACATGTAGTAAAGGAGTAATGTTGCGCCAAATGAGCGCCGATAGCGTCACAACCGCGGACAGTTCGAAGATCATAGCAGTGGCCTTGGAATTGTTATTTTGGCAGCTTTCTCTATATATTGTGGACTCTTTGCACGACGGCAAACTCAGAAATGGCCTTCGAACTTGGAACTCACTTTGTAATATGTCCTCGCATTGTTCACCCATTCTTCACCGTTGTCACTCTCATTCTCCAACTCTTTAATCAGTGCACGTTCAATTTTCTGGGTCCATTTTTTCTGTGTCACGTCCTCTTCGTGTGACGACACTGAAACTGGACATGATTGGCATCGGGACCTTATAGGGCCTTATGCCTTATAGTAAGGTCTAAAGCCTAAGGCCTTTTACTATCGCTATATTCCTGACCTTATCCATTTAAGCCTTATGAAGTGCTTAAATATATAAAGTTAGTTTAGCTAAGTGGATGAAACACGTTAGATGGATTCAGCCAATCAGTGTCTTTCACGTTCGGCACAGGATATTCTCAACTATCGGTTTTCATGCTTCATAAATCGAAGGTAGATCTTCTCAAAGATCTACCTTTTACTATGAATATCTTTTCCCACTATGGTCGTGTTCCCACCATTTTCTCTTACAATTAGTATTATATTTAGTTTAATCTTACAATTCACTCCGCAGCTGTACTTTCGGTAGTCGACGCATGGATCCTCCTCGTAGTCGGTGGTTCGGAGTAAGTAGTCGGCGACACGCTGGCATGCGGGCGTAGTGCAGACCTGAAGAATGAGATCTTATTTTATAAGTGAGCAAAGCTTAAATCTGTTTGTTTGAGTGTGGGGGTTACGTTACGCACGCAATGCGAGAATCTAACATGAATCATAATCATAAGATAACCAACCTTACGGGACTCGAACCCGCAACCTTACGATCAACAGTCTAACTACCTGTTTGCTAATCAACGACAACACGACGAGTTGTATACTACGTTTTCTTCATCATTTCATTGTAATGCACACCCTGTGGTGTTTTTTAATAAATAAATAAATAACTAGTTTCAAGAGACGGCGTTTATATATATGGATGTCGTTGCATATGTTTAGAACACTGGGGAAACTTGATTCTGGTGCCGCACCTGTATGGCACTATTCGGGGGGGGGGGGGGGGGGTGCAGATCTAGCGGCGCACCCCACCTTTTTGGTGCGGCACCCCACCCAAAAATGACAAGGTGAATAATGACTTATCAGTCAACCTGCATGCACATATACTAATGGAGAATGTTTACCAAAGGGAATCCTACGAAATCGCGCTTCTTGCGGAGGGAGCAGAGCTTACTGTTAGTTTGCATGAAGCAACTATAACCCGATAAGCTAGACTTATCAATTAAACTCTACCTCTTTGGAGTGAATATTGAATGCAAAGCTTGCAAGTATCAGATAAACGACAGTAACTCCACAGTAAGCCATGTTGTTGCGGCTCGTGTGCCCGTGAACTGCGACCCGGGGGCAACTAAATTGGGGGCATGTCCGTTCCTTTGCCCGGCCGGCAGATCGACCTCTGGGCGTCCGGCCCAGCTGGGCACGGCTATTTTTATTCGTTCCCCGAATCACCAATTCACAGTCACATACAATCGAAAAGCGATTCATCGAAAAGAGGCATATTATTAAATCTGAACTCTCCATTTTCTCTATGTCTCTCGTGGTTCACTATCGCATCTCGGCACTCTCGTTTGTTGCACATCCTTCCACTCTCTTTCTCTCCCCCCTCTCTCTGGCACTCTCTTTTCTTTCGCGTCGTGATTCTTGTCTGATATGAATATCCATGTGATTGGGTTCGAAGGAAATCAGTGATCGAGTTGTAAGATTTTTTAACGTATATGGGAACTTGAGGATCATGTGTGGTTTGATCAGGCGCCATCAGGCGGAGAGAAAATTTGTATTCGATCGTGAGAGTCGCAGGGAGTATTTCCCCCTCGGGGGAATTATTAGGTGGTGAATATGTAAATATGTATGAACTCGGGAGAACCGGAGAACTATTCCCGGCTCCACTACAATATTCTCAGCCCAGACCAGTGGCAGTGGCCGTATTCACCACTCCGATTCCCTCGGGGAAATATTCCCTGGGGACAGAAAATAGCATTCTAATGTGAGACAGGTACAGAAAAAGTCCCGTTTTTCTTTCGTTTCTGAAAGTTGGGAAAGTGCTTGGCTCCCTTATGCGGAGATTCAAAGTTCGAATCCAAGTCGGCTATTTTAGATGGAGCCAGAAGTTTGCCTTGTGACTGAGACTTCTTCTTCGATTCTCTTTCTCTCTCCCTCTCTCTCCCTTCTTCTCTAATTTACCATCTCCTCATCTTTCTTTTCCTCTACCACTCTCTTTCTCAATTTCTTCTTGTTGGATTTCACAACACAAATTTATTAATAAAATTCCGATAATCCATAACTTTTTGTATTCCCGTTCGAGTGTACGTGAGAAATAAAAGCGTGTATATGAATAATTTCTGATTAGAGAACTTTGCAAGACGGGTTCAAAAGTTTCTGCCCGGATTCTTCGACGTCTTCGACGTCTCCACAGTGAACAATATTACAAAATCGGTTGTGCCATATATTTGCCAGTTGTTTGCTATTTATTAGCCAGTTGTTTGCCCTATGAGCGTGTACTGTTTTCTTTATACAGGGGCGAGATTGTCAGTGAATACAAAAAAAAGAAAAGCACATTTTTTTAGTAGGATAAAATCATAAAATATGATGACTAATAAAAATTTTTTCCTTCGACCTAAAAAAAAAGAGTTTCATCATTTATTTCAGTACCGACTCATTACAGTGGTATTGGTGACTAATGCTTTTAATGAGCAATGGCAGGCTGGTAATGATTATGTATGCAAATACATATGTCTGGAGCAAGGTTTCAAGGTACATATATGATATATGAGGGAGATTGCTTCAAAATAGCAGAACTTGGGGGTATTTTCAGAAGAAAAAAACGGCAATGCGGGGCGGCGGCCCGATTTCGCCGTGTTCGCATCCGAAGCCAATTTTCACCACTAATATTCTCCAGGGACAGAAAAAGCATTCTAATGTGAGAGTCGCATTATTGTTACGTTGTGAATGTGTTTATATTAGTAATATAAATCAAATCTCATTATATACAGCAACCAAGTGTTGATTGGTTGGTTGTGACATACGCGTTACGCGCGAAACACTAAACTTACAGGTCTCGGGCCTTCAACCGCGGGCAGCGCACCCCCAAACAGGGGCGCTCGACCCTTCTTTTTGGCCCACTGCGCGGCTGGTTGGGGGTGTTACCCCCTATGCGCGGCTGGCTACACCCGCGCTCCAATTTTCGCGGTTGGGTGCGCGGTGCGCTGCGCACCCAGGAATGTAGGTTATGCGCGAACTACTCAGCCTAAGCGAGATTCGAGCACGACATCTCGAACCACTTGTTCACGTATTCATTTAGAATGAGTACCTTCAACGGACGTCTGTATGAGTGCGATTTGATATCGATTGATTGTTTTGAGAATGAGAACCTGGAGTCGAAAGCTTTCTTCCTCTCCCACTTTCATACGGGTTTGTTTTTATCGATTGACTTTTTTTGTTATTGATTACTATTACTGTTTAAAAGCATGAAGAACTGCTTTTTACCGGCTGTCCTCAAGTTACATATGGAGGTACGTAAAATGGCTTATTTAAAGTGTAATAATATACGGTAAATTTCTGTTCTTGACACTGTTATCCTCTTATAGCCGAGTCAATTGCCGTTGAATAGTTGTTTGTTTGTTTGTTTGTATGACTGATTGCATTTTAGATCACATGCGTGGCCTTGGAGCTGATGAATTCTTCGATCTTTTGTCCAGTCATAACCTAGTTCTCTATACACACGAACTCACACGAACGCTGATAGAAACGAGCGAAAATGAGAATACGCGCAGACTTTTGGTAAGCCCTCAACCTTTTCATGGATTATTAGATCTGTTGACGTCCGGTGATTGAAAGTTGCATCTGTTTTTTTTTGAGAAAGCTGTCAAAAAATAGAGTCGTATTTCGATTATAATTCTACTTCGCGGTCGTGTGGCGCAACAGGCTCGTCTCCTTGCAAAAGGTGTGCCGCAGGTGCTCCGTGTCGCCTCCAAGTAGTGCGCCACAAGTGCGCCAACTGGAGGCGTGCGACCGCGCTGAGTTTCCATACGCATTTGATTGATTGAGCAAATTGGCATATGGAAAAAGTTTATGGAATTCTTATGTTTTTATGGGATATTTATTGCTGAATTTAGTGGCATTATCTTTATTCATTTATATGTATTCTTTATTTTCATTACTTATATTTCTCCATCCAGCCATTCGTCATCGGCCGGCCTGTGAATCACAAATTTACGGTGTTTTTGGATGATTTTGAGCAGCACACTGCAGAGACATGCGAGTTTATGTTATTTATTATTCATTGTTGGGTCATTATCTTTAGGTCATTATCTTTATTCATATAGTACGGACAGTACGGTTTTGCTGCATATAGCATAGGTCATTGTCATAGTGGTGACGAATTTGTGAAAATATGAATAAGTGAATATTCGTCACTACCAAACGAGTTTACGGCAGTCAATTGGAGTATAATTATCGAATATAGGCGTCGGCGTGCTATTTGTAACACAGTGTGTGGGTGTGTGCACCAAGTTAGGTCAGAGGCCGTATTCACCAACATGCAGGGAGCCCTCCCTGGCCTCCCGCCTCCCCAAGGAGCTAAGGAGTGCGCAGAGAGTGCGAGGGCCGAAGAGATTCAGAGCGCCCTTGAGCCTAGCCTAGGGAGGGCTCCCTGTGTGTTGGTGAATACGGCCTCAGTATAACGCTAGAAGTGAAACACACTAGCTAGTTACTTTACGATTGTTTATTTTTAGTGGGCCCGTCGACTCGTCCTTACGTGAATGTCACCTTTTTGCCTGCGCGACACTGTGTGGGATCCGTCATGTGGGTTTTATTAATTGGAGTTTTTATTAAAGTGGAGCCAAATTGGCGCCGCGCTCTTCGCCCATGTCAAATAAGCGTGGCACTCGAATGGCGCTCCCTCCCTCAGCGGTGGGAAATAAATCAGAAAACCTGTTTAGAATTTTATCTTTGTTCAGGATGCTGTTCGAGTTTTCCGACGGAAAAACGGTTCTTTACACGGGAGATTTTCGTCTGACGGCCGATGATTGGAAGAACTTTGGAGCGCTTTATAATCGAGCCACGTATGGTTTTATTTAACAATTTAGCCTCCTTTTTATTCGTTTCTTCAAACGAGGTGGCATTCACCAAACCTTTCATTATGTTATTAGACCGATTCCATACTATATGTCTAGTATCAAATACTAATTTCTTTCTTTCTTTTCTTTCTTTTAATAAGGATTAATAAATAAGGATTTCTTTCTTTCTTCCTGTTCCTTTAAGCTTTTACTGATATTGCTCAAATATGCATGTGTTATTATGGAATTTGTATAGACTCTTTGGCTTTTACGGTGTACGCGAGAAAATTAGCCATGCTGTGATTGTTTTTTTACCTAGCAATATGTTTTTTTTTTCTTTTCTTACTGTACTCTATTTCCAGGGGAAAGCCGAAGAAACTGGATACCGTATATTTCGACAGTACTTTTTGTGACCGACAGTATGCAATGCCAACAAGGAAGGAGAGTAAGGTATTGATTGATATGATTTTATTGATTGGTACAATTTTTGGTTTTTTGAACTTGCTAATAATAAGTTATTGGCAAATAGGAATCATCGTAAAAGGACGAACAACAACTTCGTACTGAACGCGCTGACATTTCTGTAATGAGTTGGAATTTTTTGTGTAGTAATTCTGTCAATACTACCGGTTGCATTGCGAAGTCATCTTTGCATAAAGGTGCAAAACAATAAAAGTTCTGTGCTTTTTAGGATGCTCTGATAAGTCACGTAAAGGAATGGTTGAATGGTGATCAAAAGAGGAAAGTGCTGATTAGAAGCTACGGTAAGCGAACGATTTGTTGGTAGTCCCCCTATTTTAAAGCGAAATACCGGCCGGTTTTTGAAACGCGTTGCGTAGACCTGCTTTCTTATGCAGCATATGTAAATGAGCAAGAATTAGAATAAAAACTAGACCCCAATTAGACCCCACGTTGCATAAATGCATAGGAATGCAAGTACTTGAGATGCGTTTCAAAAACCGGCCGGTGTTTCGCTTTAAAGGAAGGCAGTCACTTCAAAATCAACTTTTTTATTCGATTTTTATTAGATGCAAGCAGATTTATAAAACAATATGCAACCCATAAAAATCCACATAAAATGGAACTCAGGGAGAGAAATCAATGAGAATGAGTTTTGATAAATGACCGACGCCGGTGCATATATGCAATTGCCAGGGGTACTTGGAGAGTGAACAGCCTGCAGTGTTACACCTGGCGCGTGGTTTATCACTGCAGGGTATTTATTATGAAACTCTATACGGGCAATTATAAACTACGGTATATAAGTAAAAGTCATAAACAGGGATTTCTCTCCCTGAGTTCGTTTTGCCGTACTTTGGCGCTGGAATCGTCGTTTTCTTCACATACTTGAACAATTAATGAAAAGCGAATAAAAAATACGAATTTGTAGTGACTGCGATCCTTTAAGGATTTTATTGTTTTGAAACTGCCTCCAAGGAGCTGACTACACTGGAAACTTAAAACCCCGATATATGTCCGACGAAAGCCCTCAAATAATCGGGCGTGGTCGGACACATAGTTTTTTTTTAATAATCGGGCACATGTCGGGGGTTCCCATTTACATGTCATGAGCTGTGTTGCCGTGTTATCGCGCTATTCTGGCACTCACTCGGCATTCAACTTTACACATATTGTTTAGGATTACTCATGGTTCTAGTATATTATTTAGTATTAGTTATCGGCCCTAGCTTACCTTCCAAGCAAATTGTTTACATATGTGGCAAGAGCAATAAGACTGTTTAACATGTTATCTTATCATTAGGAAACTGTGAGTTTAAAGCGGTCCAACAGCCGGTTTTGAGACAAAAAAAATGGTTTTCTTCTTCGTTCAGCCCATTTCGGTCATGAATTTCTCCTCTGTGCTCTGTACGAAGCAACCAAGGAGAAAATTCACGTGTCAACGGAGAAACACGCTATTTATTTGTTAGTTTTTTGGTTAACTTAATTAGTGGTGAAGTGGCGCGAAAATCAGAAGTATGCGCATAAAAATGTTTTGCTTCTTCAGAATAATAGCGATCGAATGTACGTTTTCAAAAATCGGATGTTATCCCGCTTTAAACACAATTTCTATTTTTTGTTGTAGGAAATTCGGTTCTCCTTTGTCCGAAGTAGTATCCGCGGACCCATCGCGGTGTCGTATTCATTGCTGTACTTATTGGAAAAATGAGGAGGAAGGGGACAATAATATGGGCAGGAAAAGGACGAAATATGTAAGTTTAAAGCGGTATGACACGCGGTTTGTCAACATGCTGAACATCTGTAGTTCCATGTATTATATGCAAATTTGTGTGCCATTGTGTGCCTTACCGTAACCATGTCCATGTTGGAATAAAAAAAAATGTAAAAAAATATATTTTGCGACCGTGTAGCCACAGCTCTTTTCTACCAGACACAGTATTCAGTTTATGCTAATTGGTACTGGTACTAATGATAAGGTTAGCACCACCACTATTTTAGTTGACACTTCAAAACTCTGAAACCTTGTTTCAGACAGATGCATGTCCGGATTGTGATACGAACGATTCAAAACTAATGATTATCAAAGCTTCTATGATGATTTTCCACATTAATGAGGATCCAAGGTGTGTTCGTATTAGTTTATCGATTTGTCGGAAATCATCCATGCAGTACATCGCTTGGCTTTATAATAATAATAATAATAATAATAATAATAATAATAATAATAATAATAATAATAATATTTTATTACGCACACATACAATTCATGAGAAAAATATATGCAACGTACAGTTTTGTCGAGTAAAGCAACAGTAGCACAAATACAAATAGGAGGAAAGCGAAAATAATAAAAGGTACACATTATCAGAAATCTATGAAGCTAATTGCGGAGTTTCCTCAATCATTATCTAACGGTTTGTTGAAACATAAGCAAATAAAGTGGTTGGGCAGAAATATTGCACGACTTGTTCTGACTATAAGAGGGACCCAAAATAGGTTGACGAGTTTCAGATGAGCATTGGCCAATGTATTCTATCCAGGCTAGAGCCAGGATGGTATCTGTATTAGCAACCGTTTTTGTCTAGGATGCTGTTCGAGTTTTCCGATGGAAAAACGGTTCTTTACACGGGCGATTTTCGTTTAACGGCCTCTGTTTGGAAGAACTTTGGAGCGCTTAATTATCCAATGCTTCCAATAACATTTTGTCGTTTGGAGCTGATAGTGTACTTGTACTGTGTACTCTGATCAAGACCTCTGCGAAACAAGTCATACGTTTTGAAAACTGTACTGAGGCCGTATTCACCAACACACAGGGAGCGCTCCCTACTATGCTCACGGGCGCTCTGAATCTGTTCTGCTCTCGCACTCTCTACGCACTCTTTAGCTCCTTGGGGAGGCCAGGGAGGGCTCCCTGCGTGTTGGTGAATAGGGCCTCTGAACTTATTTATCGATTAATTCAGAGTATGGTACCGTGATGCTAGTGGTGTGTACCATTTGTCGTACTCGTGTCATTCTTCACTCGATGAGGTGGGTTGACAACATTTCCTCCTAAATATCGTGGTCTGAATGTGACACTTCATATATCAGAATAATTTATCCTCGAATGGGCAGCATTTGGGGTGATGGTAGTGTAGTGGCTAGTTGGTTTAGGAGCAGGAGAACATCAACCCAAGGTCCTGGGTTCATTGTTGGGCTCCTGCTTCACATGCACAGGAAAGTGAAAGCCCCGATTTCGCCCCGATTATTTTAAAAAAAAAACACGATTTCGCCCCGATTCTTTCAAAAAACCCCACAAAAAGCCCGATCACGTTCCGATTTCGCCCCGATCACAAATAATCGGGGCATAATGCATAATTGGGAACAAGGCCGGATTTCGCCCCGATTCTTTCAAAAAAAACCCGATTTCGCCCCGGTTATTTTCCGAAAAACCCCGATTTCGCCCCGATCATTTCCCAAAACCCCGATTTCGCCCCCGATTTTTTTCCAAAAAAACCCCGATTTCGCCCCGATCAAGCCCCATTTTTTTGAGGTACTTGATCGGGGCGAAATCGGGGTTTTTGATTTCCCGTGGGGGTGAAGCGCCGAGCCCGAGCACAATTTGAAGCTTGGCTGTGGTCTGTGGTTGATAATGCTTTTTAATAAAAAACCTTATTTCATTTGTATAGTATTTAATTAAATCTTGTTGTGTGTTATTTAAGCTTATTAATTGTTCAATACCGTAAGTGGGCGTGAGTTTTAGGGTCTATATTAGGATGTTGATATGTGATATGTTTATGATCAAATTCCAGGTTCGCTCCGCCTTCTTGTTTCTCCGCCCACTCAGAGCGTATGCAAATGTGGTGAACTGGAGGGAGGGTCATACGCAAGAGACGTATATGACGCACTTTACGTGAGGTTTAAATCGAAATACCGCCGGCTTTTGAAACGCATCGTGGTCAACTGAATTATTGCGTATTTATGCTAAATTGCTCGAGTTTAGCTCAATTTTTTATTCCAATTTATGTACATTTGCATAAGCTGCATAAGAGTGCTGATATAGTTTTTTTTAACCAAATATGTAGAACGTGAAAAGTACTGTGGCCACTTATGTTATAACTGAGCGTTGATATCGTATGTTAGGGTATGGTAAATCAGGTTAAATCAATAGTCCGCGTCTCCGCATCCGCGTGATCGCGTCTCCGCGTCATCGCAACTCCGCGTCGTCGCCGCGCACAAATAAAGGGTCCTCCACAGAGGGCGCCAGTGGCCCCGTCTTGTATTATGCTGACTAAATAACAAAAAATGGTTTTATGCGTACATATAACATGTGAAACCAAAAACTCCGATTTCGCTCCGATTCTGGTTCAAAAAACCCCGATTTCGCTCCGATCAGGTCCCTCAAAAAAAATCGGGCCCTGATCGGGGCGAAATCGGGGTTTAGTTTTGTGTGTAATTTACCTGTGTAATTTAGTCATCTTTTGCGACGTGCTCCCGAGGTGAAGAAAGCAGAAGACGAGGATTTTTGGAACTCAGGTAGAATATAAACTTTAAAGCTGTATGAATTGCTGACGGACCCGAGCTATACACCGCTTCAATTGCCGCGCAGCTGCAGATAATCGCGATGTGAAAATTGTAGAAATTTTCTGTTAGAAAAGATTGTGCTATTTTGCGGTGAGGTGCACATTGACGTTTCAATGTATCATAACATACATGTTTATATATGTTTATATATGTTTATATATGTTATATATGTTTATATATGTTTATATATGTTTATATATGTTTTATATATGTTTATATATGTTTTTATGTTTATATGTTTATATATGTTTATGTTTATATGTTTGTAGTTTTTTGTTTATATGTTTAAAATCTATATTATATATGTTTATATATGTTTATATATGTTTATATGTTATATATGTTATATGTTTATATATGTTTATATATGTTTATATATGTTTATATATGTTTTATTATATTATGTTTATATATGTTTATATATGTTATATATGTTTTATATGTTTATATATGTTATATATGTTTATATATGTTTATATATGTTTATATATGTTTATATATGTTTATATATTTTATATATGTTTATATATTATATATGTTTATATATGTTTATATAGGTTTTATATGTTTATATGTTTATATATGTTTATATATGTTTATATATGTTTATATATGTTTATCTATGTTTATATATGGTTTATATATGTTTATATATTGTTTATATAATGTTTATATATGTTTATATATGTTTATTATGTTTCTTTATATGTTTATATATGTTATATATGTTATATATGTTTTATGTTTATAGATGTTTATATCTGTTTATATATGTTTATATATGTTTATATATGTTTTTATATGTTTCTATATTGTTTATATATGTTTCTATATGTTTATATATGTTTATATATGTTTATATATGTTTACTATATATGTTTATATATGTTTATATATGTTTATATATGTTTCTATATGTTTATATATGTTTATATATGTTTATATATGTTTATATATGTTTTCTCTGTTATATATGTTTATATAGGTTTACATTTATGTTTATATGTTAATATACATGGTTGTTATTCACTAACTAGTTTCGACCGCGAAAAGGTGACTGAACACTTCTATCTTATCCTTTATTGGATTAGCAATATACAAGCACCGTTGGTTCAATGGTAGAATGCTCGCCTGCCACGCGGGCGGCCCGGGTTCGATTCCCGGACGGTGCAATTTTTTTACACTTATCATGATCAATGTTTGTTGTTCACTGTGCTTGTTTTTGATCGTAAATTGACTCAACCCTAACTTATCTTATTATATAAAGGAGAAGAGTTTACTTTTTTGTTTGTGTGAACATAACGAAATCCTTTCATAAAGAAAATTTTCTATTCACAATCGAAAGATGTCATACAAAATCTTTGCCGCTGGCGGGATTCGAACCCACCGCAGCACACAATCTCTCGACATTCACAGTCCAACGCTCTACCTGTTGAGCTATGCTAGCATATGGGGCGAGGATCTCATAGGAGATAGAAGAGAAGTGCAATAGCAAATTTGCATGAATTGCAAAAACGCTGACGTCCAGAACCAAATTATACGTTTCCACATAAACGTAAATGAACGTCTTTTTATCGTTGTAGAACTTCCTTTTTTTGAACAGTGTGTAACAATCGGCCGAAGGCCGATTCCACCAGTCGGAGAAGAGCCCGTATGGCTCTTCGAACGGCTGGTATTGCATATTGGGAACATAAACAAGCACCGTTGGTTCAGTGGTAGAATGCTCGCCTGCCACGCGGGCGGCCCGGGTTCGATTCCCGGACGGTGCAATTGTTTTACACTTATCATGATCAATGTTTGTTGTTACTGTGCTATATAACTGTTTTTGATCGTAAATTGACTCAACCCTAACTTATATTGCTTATTGGGAACTATAAACAAGCACCGTTGGTTCAGTGGTAGAATGCTCGCCTGCCACGCGGGCGGCCCGGGTTCGATTCCCGGACGGTGCAATTCTTTTACATTAATGATATTATTCGATTTTTCTATCTGCGTGACGCATTCATCATTTAGTGCCTTTCATGTTTTGAGTACTGATCGATTAGAACAGTAAATTTTCAATGTTGTAATAAGTTAGTTCTGATTTAAATTTTTTATTGGACATGTTTAGATGGCGGCACTTTTCCTTGGAACGCACGGGTAGACGTGCAGCGACTTCGTCAACTTGACGAACAGAAGGAACCGATCAAAATGGTAGGATTCGGAGCGCTCGTTTTCAACTAATTCAGTATAGACAACACCATTTCGAAGTAAAATGATGCTCTCCTACAACGAGAAAATTGGCGTGCAAGCGGCGTGAGTGCGGCATGCAAGTTTCACCCCAGTCTCATTCCGCGTGCATTTTACACGTTGCACGCCGTTCTCGTGCGGCTTACACGCCAAGTTTCGTCAGTGTATACTCCTTGATGATAATCTGGCGAAGATATGGCGAAGCCGCCGCCAACGCCAGAGTTTGGCCGCGCACCGCTCAAGTTTCCGATAATGTGTTTTAGATGGTGGAGAATTACGTAAACCCCTCCGCTTTGACCGACGACGGCTGTGTTGAACTACTCGAGGATACGATGCCACCGACACAATATGGTGATTCTAATCTTTTTTTTTCTTTAAATGTACTATCCTCTACGTTGTATTATGAGCAGGTAAAAGATATGACCAGTTTTGAAACGAGGACAATAAATAAGCTCAAAAGATTTTTTTTGAAACTAAACAATAATAATTTCAGAACAACTCGACAGCTCTGTGGAAATGTTTGATTGAGATGATGTGAAGCTAATTGACGAACTCTGCTACTCATAAATAAATAATATTGTATTTAATCTTCTTTTAATACACCAACTTACCTCATGATTGTGTGTTTGATAGCATCCTAGAACTAACGGATATATGCTTTAAAAACTCCGGTAAATCACTTATTAACGTAGGATTTAAGAAAAGTTACTATGCTGATGTTTCGTCTACTAACTGTTTCTCCTCAAATGAAGTTAAAAACATGGTACGCTACATAGTTAAAATCAGCATTCCAGGGCATTATTTTCCACCAGATCAAAGGCGTTCCTCATATGGTCCCGCAGCGATTTTGGATCTAGTATGGATCTATTTCAAAATAGTACGGATTTATTTCAAATAGTATAAACCTGATACACTTTCGCTGCATGACCATGTCAAACGTGCGATTAGCATGGGTTACGGTAGGCAGTTGACATGCATGTAAAATGACTTGAACATGGACATCGGTTTGACATTTTCGCTGGTGCGACTCGCATACATGGAAACCCCGTCGAGGTAACTCTTCTCGTTTTATGTCATGCACTCTTAACCAATCAATACTACACACTACATCCCCTCTCCCATTGCTCGCGTCTTGCATTGCTCCATAACCTTTCGTAGTACTTCTAACTTACTGATCCTACGTAGTTATTTTGAGGCTTGAAGACATATCCAAGGTTAGTTTTCTCCTTTCTTCTGCATTTTGCCTATTTATTTTCTACTTGTACCTTTTTGTAAGGATATTCAGGTACTATTACACCCGCGGTATCAAGGTTAGTTTCTTATTCGGTGTTTACTATTATTTTTGTACCCTTTTTACTCTATTATGTTTCTTTACATACTCTATAACCTTTGTCTCTATCCCTTTCTCCAATATCTACTTTACCTTTCGTTCACTCACTGCCTAAGCCTACCGTCATCGCACTGATGAGACCCAACGGTGGCAAAATCCTCGTATGCGAAGGGTCGAAACGGGGTTACCGTATTACATATGGTATATTCATGTTAGTTTGTTGAATTTATTCACTTATATCTTCTCAATTTGTTTCCTCTTTTAGTTGCAAAGTTTGTGACGTGATTTCAATGGTCATTTTCAAAGTTGAGAGGAGTTCCAGTTGCATACATACAATGGGAAAGCATCCTTCTAGCACACCGTGCAGAAAACGGGGCCAAAACGACGGGCGGCTGATTGATTTTCGTTAGAAGTCTTTATTATAACATGGAACGCAATACACATAAACGGACAGTAAACGAGTAAACCAAAGTAATAAAGAGAATGGACACAATGCTGGTCCTTAACAAGAGGACCAGATACATATGTGAGCCTTAGGTAATAAAATCAAAATTAGACAGCATGCGAATATCGCGCCTATGGTCGGAAACATGCGCGGCTTGTTTCCGGAGCGCCATTGTTTAGTTACGCAGCGCAAACTCGGAATTTCATGAGGCTAGACTACTTATAATGGATCTATCTTGGGCCCTGTTCTTAAACTTGAGCTGAGCTTGAGCTGCATGCCGTTGAATTAGAATACGTGTGGTTTTATTTGATTGTAATGCTTCAGTTGTTTTTGAGAGAAATCGCGGGAGAGGGAATATAAAGAGACAGAGAGGAGATATAAAAATAGAGATATGACAGAAGTTCTATATGCTGATGACTCATCATCAGCGAAATTATTTGCCGATTCGTAACTATATGTTTCAACCAGGCCTTATTGCATTTGTCACTGGTCGGTAATACTGAAGATGTATAACCTGTTTGAACCAACACAGGAAAGTGAAAACCCCGATTTCGCCCCGATTCTTCCAAAAACCCGATTTGGCCCCGATCACGCGCCCATTATTTGAGATACTTGATCGGGGCGAAATCGGGGGTTTAGTTTCCCATGAAACCTCCAATTGTCAATTTAGCAATTGCAGTTATCTAGCTTTTCCAATTTAAATACACAGACAGATGGTAATTAATCACCATGTTCGTCCTTTTGTCGTCGTATAATTAGACTTTGTTCAAGATTGATTGCGCGTCTACAATACGTGTGAGAATGTAAGAATTTGCTCTGTGACACGATTTATGGCCATTTTTGCAATTGGTTCAAAGCTATTTTTGTGGTCGAGAGAACGATGTGCCTAGCATGTGTCACCTCTCTTCTTAAAGCGATATAACATCCTGTTTCTGAAGCGTTGTTGAATAACTGCGAGAGATGAGACCACAGAAGTGACCGCGATTTTCATACAATGCATGAGTAAAAAAAATAAGTTTCGCAAACCCGTGTCATACCGCTTTAAATTTAAATTTGCTGTTTTTTTTTCGTTGCGTGCCCAATCCTTCGCCTCTTTTTTTGGGTAATGCTAAAATAGTTAATTTTATGTGGTCCATCAGTTAAAAGAATTGGGTTTGCAAAGTGTTTTTCTCTTCTCTCAAATGATTTCAAAAAGGCTTTCAGGCCAGAAACGAGAGTGATTTAGAATTTCGGTTGGTTTATTTAAAGCTGTATAACGGCCGGTTTTTGAATCCTATTTGTTGGACACCTGCATTCTTATATGTTGCGTGCAAATTGATAAAATTAGAATAAAAAATCGCGCAATATCGCTCGGTTATTTTCATGCGCTACATGGGAATAATATCGTCAAGCATAGGTTTCAAAAACCGGCTGTTATACCGCTTTGAGTTCCCCGATATTTTAAATACAATCTTCATACATATTTTAGCTTTTGTTGGAACGGGTTTCTAGGTTTTAGGTGTACTTTTGTACATTATTTGTACATGCAAAGTGTGCTTTGTACATATACTATACAGACTATACTATGCAATTTTAATAACCAACAAATATTAGGGTACAATGATATATATAAAAGTACCAAAGTCTGCGTACATTCTTCACGTGACCAAAAGTACGAAACTCCTCTTTTTGATAGTAATTTTTGAGTAAGATTCTTATTATTTAGATGCGATAGATCATCTTGTATATGTAATGTTCATAATTTTCGAATAAGTATTTTTTTTGAACGGGTTCAAAGGAAAACGAAATAATTGCCGAAGTCACAGACAAACCATCGTTGGCCCATCACCACATTTTTTTACCGAAAAAACCTTTCGTGACCATATGACGACGGTTTTCGATGAAACTTGGTCACCAAATGGGCAGGCTCGCGAAAAAACCAGTGAACCAGTGAGCCGTCTCCAAATGGGTTTTTCCTACATTGTATCGCACAGGTTATTATTTTATTATTGTATCATATTAGAAATAAATATGCCTATCATGTGATTGAATATGAATGACTACGAGCTTACCGCTATGAATGTACTCTCTGATGCACAAAACGAATAATTTTATCACAAAAGAAAAGTACTTACTAGAAGTGAAACTATTCTATTTTGCAATTAATCACAAAAAGTCGCAAGAAGCCTTAGTAGTTATATTTTGGCATCTATTCACTTTAACTGATCACAAATCGTAATATTAATTATTTCTAGCATTATAAAATTGATATTTTACAAGAGTTGCAGACAATTTCTTGCATTGAATTGTTTAAAAATAGATGAGGAGATGGGCGGGGTTTCTTTTCTAAAACATGTACTCTTATGGGCATCAGTTGGTAGCTTGATTTTACATAGGCAAAATTGGCACAATTACAAAAAAAAATTTGCTTTATGCACCTAATATTATCGTGGAAAACTGAATTATTACGTATCTATGCAAAGTTGCTCGAATTTAGCTCAATTTTTTATTCTAATTTATATTCATTTGCATAAGCTGCATAAGAATACTGGTGTACTGAATGTGTTTCAAAAACCGGCCGGCATTTGGCTTTAAAGTAAGTTAGCGTTTTTTGTATAGATATAGTAGGACAGCTAATTTTTTTATAGGTGTTACTTCTTCTTTCGTTCTCGTAACTTTCTTGGCAAAGACCATTTGGAATTAGTTCATTAGTTGGGATTAATTGGGTCATTTAATTTCATTCGAAAATGCATGAAGGCTCTTTACTTCCTACCCTTATGTGTGTTTCTAAACGGCGAACAACGTCTCTTTGAATTAAAGCGAAATGCTAGCCCCTTTGGAAAATTTGCATATGATAAGCAAATCCTATGTATCCTATGCTAATTTTGTACGATTGCCGTGGACGATCGTACAAAATTAGCATAGGATACATAGGATTTGCTTATCATATGCAAATTTTCCAAAGGGGCTAGCATTTCGCTTTAAATACTCGAGCTCAAAGTTGCTTTGAATGTTGTAGTATCAGCCTATCAGCTATGATATACCGCGACCTTTGACCTCACCGACAATTGAACAAGCCCGAGAGGATAATGTTTGTCAATTGTCCCCTGGTGTCTCGCAATTGCCCGAGAATAATGAGACAATTGTTGAAACCAAACAATTGCCCAATTCGAATGATTTTGACTAGTGAGGAATGTGATGGGGTTTCCATGTTTGCGATTCGCACTTGCGAAAATGACAAACCGCTGTCCATGTTCAAGTCGATGTAAATGACATGGTCCCGCAGCGATTGTAGATCTAGTGTGGATCTAGGACCATGTCAAACGTGCGATTCGCATGGGTTACGGTAGGCAGTTGACATACATGTAAAATGACTTGAACATGGACAGCGGTTTGTCGTCTTCGCAAGTGCGAATCGCATATATGGAAATCCCATAATGGTGCAAATAATGTATCAATTAATAGTTATCTTCATCGTATTACGGAACTCTTGCTACTCTTGCAAGAATTTACAAAATGGCCGTTAGTTTTATTTATAAAAAAACATCTATAACGTTGCTTCTTAGTTATGAATTAGTTTATACAATATTGATATATTTATGTATTTTCCATCCAATGCGGATGTGTGCGTAAAGGTGATAAATGTTTAAATATATTTAGGCAGTTTCTCGCCAACTTACGTAGAAATAAGTTATCCTCTGTTTTCGATATTCAATCCGGCACAGTTTTTGACATTTTGACAAATCAACTATGAAATTCAAATTAACAATCCTGAACGGTTCCAATATAGTTTCTCTCCCCCAAAAAACATTCCCTATTTATTGTTCGTATTCCTAAATTATTGTGTTTTCATATGTTACAATACTCTACTTACAATTAACGTTTGTTCCCGTGTTTTTCTTGATTTGAGCTTTCTAGAATGGAGTTCAGTCTGGTCTGACAACTACGACATGTAAAGCGGAATAGCGACCGGTTTTTGAAACGCAGCTGAAACATCTGCACATTCCTTTGTATTTATGCTAACAATAAGTGGGGTCGACTTGTTTATCCCAATTCTATCCCACAAATTAGCATAAATACATGGGGATGCAGTTGTTTGCCAAACGTTTCGAAAACCGGCCGTTATTTCGCTTTATTTAGCAATTTAACTTTATTGAAGTCATTCTTTAGAAGTACCTAATCATGTCCGATGAGAAGGGAATATTGCAGTCAATCAGGGAATTTTTACCCAACGATTCAAGCATTGGAGGACAATCGTTTTCGGTAAACAACAATTTTCTTAAAGCGAAATACCGGCCGGTTTTTGAAACGCATCAAGTACATCAGCATTCGTATGCAGGTTATGCAAATGAACATAAATTAGAATAAAAAAACCGAGCTAAATTCGATCAAATTAGCATAAATGCGTAATAATTCAGTTGTCCGCGATGCGTCTCAAGAACCGACCGGTATTTCGCTTTAATTTTTCAAGTAACGTTAGTGTTAGTGGGAAATCGAGATAACTATGTTGCGCCGCGCACCAACGGCGTAGAAGGGGCACATCGCAATATATTGGCGCATCTCTGGCACACGCAATTGCGATAGACTCGTGCTTTGGGCTGGGTTTTTTGGGTGAAAACGATTGATGAACATTAATGGCCTATAAAAGGAGAATGTTTAAAAGTTTCCTTTTGCTTAGGAAAGGAAGCTAATTACCGCGTCTGGTCTTTGGATGATAGCCTTGCGTAAAATTGGCCTCGTTGACGCTTTGCTTATGTTTATTGTTAGAAGTTTGCCTACCTTCTCTGTATACATTTATACCTTCTGTTTATAATTTGGAGTGCCTTCAAATTACAACTGCTATCCGCGATATCGAATCAAAATATTGCCTGTAATAATTGTATCACCTGCTGTGGGGCAGACCTACCGAGCTTTGTAGGTTTTCGCAGTCTGGGGATGGTTCCCAGACCTAACAATCATAAGCCCTATTCACCAACACGCAGGGAGCCCTCCCTGGCCTCCCCAGGGAGTTAAGGAGTGTGTAGAGAGCGTGAGAGCAGGAGAGATTCTGAGCGCACATGCGTCTAGGGAGGGCTCCCTGATGTGTTGGTGAATACGGCCTCAGAAGAGACTCTTAATTGTAAGAGCCACGTCACCTGTCCTGTAACCTTCGTGCTGGTAACAAACATATTTTTTTATTTATTTATTAAATACACCAAAAGGTGTGCATCCGAGGATGAAGGTTAAAAACGAACATACAAGCGGAAACAGATGACTGAGTTGATTAGCAATGAGATTTGACATTCTGCATTTGGAATATTGTTTTTTTTTATTAAACTCTTTATTTAGAAAACGAAAAAAGCAGTAGCAAATGTAAATTAACATGAAAAGAGAGAAAACACACACAGGCTGAGCACATTCAAGAGGCTCAGCTTCTCACGCGGTGTAATTGTTGCAAAGGAATAAAGCCAGCATTTTTGTTTGAGCAAAAGCAAACCTTGAATCAATCCCTTTAGCAAATAATGTGGTATTTCTATGTTACCTTTAAAAAATGAGCAGCCACATTCACGAACAATGTTTAAGAAATAAGTAGACATACTGCCTTATTGGGACCTAGAAATAAATGTTAAAAACTAGACAACAGAAAGTTAAACCCTAGCACCGTGAATATATATTAATAGTTTGCACTTTTATCGCCAGTCATTCAGCGGTTCAATTTTATCTTTACACACTTTTCCAGTTTATTTACCCAATTTTGGCGCGTTGACCTGTTGATGGCCTAATCCAGTAGCAGTAAGCTAATAAAAATCGTATGTGTTGTCAGCGATTGCGATTTACGGTCACAAGGTCCGAAGTCCGAATTGAGCTACTCCTAAATGATTGTTACTGATTATCATTATTACAAATTGTTATTGTGTTGTTTTGTGCAGTCTGACCAAGGGCCCTTCTCTGGTCCTCTGGTCACAAATACACATGTCTGGATTCCCGCTTTTTTATTGCTTTACGCTCTGACGTTTGGCTAACTCTCTTACTTTTACGTGTTTGCTGTGTGGCTAACAACCGTGGCAATCCGGCATCTCACTTGGCCAAATTGAAAATTTAATTTTGTCCATCGGAAACCGCGGGAAAACAAGCGTAAAATTGCGGGGTTTTACTTTTTGTGGTATGTTTGATTTGTGCAATACTATTGTGATTTTCTAGAGTTTAGTGAAGCGAGAATACCTATGTTATGTTGATGTTATTTGGTTGGACTATAGGGACGGAACACCCCAACATTATACCTTAACACTTATACCAAACGTCTGTGCGCCGCGCTCACTTGGCTCACTTTTTGGTGGGCGGCCGGCCACTCAGGGGCTCACCTCTTTTTGTGGTCTCACACTATCTATGACATCGCGGCGCAGTATCTTTCTTACGTTTAGGGTGTGCAGGCGTATCAGACTCTCGCCTGGTACGCCCAACGAAAGGGCGGCACACCGACCGCGCGAAAATGTGAAAATCTATGCGGAAATAGATAAAATGGGTACGCGGCGCTTTCGCCCATTCTTCGCCCGGTTTTCGCGAAGAGGTAGTCAGTAGTCAATGCACTAGCCCGGACCTGGCGAGGTGGCGAGAGTCCGGCGAAACCTGGGCGCACCCCATTTTTTCGCCGCGCACAAACCGAGTTTCGTTAGTGTCGTTATTAGACTTTGATGGTGAACTTAAACCTTGTGCAAGCTCTTGCAAAGCGAAGCTACGTTTTGGTATGCAAAGTCCCCTTCAAATTCCTTTCTTTCTCTTATTTACACGTTAAATTACGGGCTTCAATTTTTTTTGGCGTTGTTACCAATGCTGCGATTTTAATTCAATTATCTGGCTCTGGATATTGAGAGAGAGTGAAAGACAGAGAGTTAGGGAGAGAACGAATCAGAGGGAAGATATGGTGGTGAAAGATTTTGTACAGAGAGAGAGAGAGAGAGAGAGAGAGAGAGAAAGAGAGAGAAAGAAAAAAAGAGAGAGAAATGAAAGGAAGTCGTTGCAAATTGATTTCAACAAAGCTTTCTTCCTCTTCTTCACTCTTTCTCCGTTTAATTAACTTATCTAGTAAGTAGCAAAGTATTTGTTTCTCAAATTCTCTCATATTCACACAGTCTATTTGTTTCATTATCATTTTTATATTATTCTCTCTCACTGAGGAAACTTGGCCGGTGCGCGGCCTACACCAGGCCCGAAAAAGGTGGGCCGCCTACACCTCGCCTACACCAGGCGCACCTCTCGCCCAGAGAAGGAGAGTGGCTCGTGTGACATGAAAAGGTGGGCGGCTCGTGGGCCTGAGGTGCGCCTGGTGTAGGCCTGGTGTAGGCGAACAAAAATACATAAAGTTACACAGGTAAGTGTCTCTCTATCGATCGTTTCTACGCAGCCAAATGAGACTTGTCGCATTTCGTGCAAGCGGCATTCTCGTTTTTCTTCGAAAATAACTCATTTATGTTTATTATTGTCTGTATTTTTTATTGTAGTGTTATTTCTTTTGTCGCTTTATTGTTAGACACTCAATTAGGTTCGTAATAACCGTGCTACCCAGCTACTGGTTGTGTTAATTGTGCCATGTTTAATATTTGCTTGTGAAATTTGTTTATTGTTTGCTTGAATTATTTAGACTAAATCGGGCGTAAGTTATGAACAAATTCTGCATGCAATAAACTATAAAGTTACGATAACTTTTACATTGGTCAACAAATGTTTGTTTTCCTGTTCTATATTACTACCGGCTTGTGTTTCAAGTTTAACTTTAAGGAAAGAATCTGCGTAAACCACAGGATAGCGAGTGTCATTCCTCCGACCAGAATGCAGGAAAATAAGGTTGTCCGTAAAGGTAAGCGTTTGGTTACGAAAATGATAATCGTTTCTTTTTTTTTCAGCATGAAGCATGAAGAGGGTATTATTTAATTATTTTATCCAATTAGGAAGTAGGATCGGTTAAAAAACGTCTTTAAAATAAAGATTGTTATCTTATACTTATTTACTCGAATCAAATTTCAGAGAGTTGCCGCGCAATCGATTCATTCTTGATTGACTGAAATGATATTTACAAGTCCGACATACTGTAAAGGTGAGCATTTCTGAGATTTGATTTTAATGCTAATTAATTCTGAAACCGATGGTACCTTCTGCAATGTGAGTACCATAGTTCTTTTCAGATATTGGAGAAAATTGATCAGAACAACGAAGGCCAAATATTACCAGAACAAGAGCACTGGAAAAGAAACTGGAAAGTGAGTTTTATGAGTAGTATTTGTATTATATATTTATTTATTTATTAAATAACACCACAGGGTGTGCATCACAATGAAATGATGAAAAGAAAGTCACAATCAGTAGTAGTATATTTTCAAAGTACGCCAAGTAATCCCTCGCACAATATGACCAAAAAGTGTGAAGCGTCCATTTCTTTGCATATCTTGAATATTCTTAACCACAGGCTATCGCTATACTATTAGTTAGAAAACCACCATTTGTAAATTAAGATCATTATTATTATATTTCAGTGGCAATTCTTGACATCAACGAGGAATGCTTCAGCACAGAGGGATGCAACATCGGATGTTGCAGTCGCCAAAATGCGCTGTAGAAATACTTGGCTGGTACCTATTTAATAATTTTCAATATCTTTTTGTTTCGGTCTATATTTCTATAGGTAGTTAAAGGGGCAGGCCCATGAGATAAACATTATTTTTATACTTTAATATAATATTCCTATTCTTCATACGAGTTTACACATGATAGGTATAGCTATTAGGCAGGCAATTAGAACATCCGGACACTCCGTATTATCGTACATTTGCGTTTAAACAGGCGATTTAATCAGTGTGTATGCAAATTTAAGATTTTCGCTTATGGGGTTTCGATGTATGCGATTCGCACCTGCGAAAATGTCAAACCGCTGTCCATGTTCGAGTCGATGTAAATGATATGGTCCCGCAGCGATTTTGGATCTAGTATGGATCTATTTCAAAATAATACGGATCTATTTCAAATAGTATGGATCTGATACACTTTCGCTGCAGGACCATGTCAAACGTGTGACTCGCATGGGTTACGGTAGGCAGTTGACATGCATGTAAAATGACTTGAACATGGACATCGGTTTGACATTTTCGCAGGTGCGAATCGCATACCTGGAAACCCCATCATGATACTAGCAAAATGCTTTAATTTACTTATAACCTAATGCATACATACTGCTTCCGCCTTAATATGCAAAAAATACGATAATATGGAGTGTCCAGAGAATATAATTGCCGAATATAATATAATTGCTGTATCTAACCAATGACATTCCCATGTGTAAACTCGTATGGAGAATAGGAATATTATATCAAAGTATAAAAATAATATTTACTCGTGATCCTGACCCTTTAACACAATGTTGTTTTTGCATTTTTGCTCCTTAGATTTTGCTTGTTCTAAACAAATTGCCATCTTATTTCTGCTATTCATTCTAGGCAAAATAGTTCCTACGAAAGTCGTGTTTTATGTCATAGGTTAGACTACTGTCAATTATGTGCCAGTTAATTACGTATAATTGTACACCTGTTGCTCATTATAGTCATTATAGTCTATAGTCATAATATACAACGAGACAGTTTTCGTGATTTGTATGATTGTTGTATTTATTGTAAAGTAATAAACATATTTTAAAATGTTTTGTGTCGATTGGTGGTACTGTTTCTGTTTAATATTTGCGTATTTTATTTAAGCTAATTCGAAGGGGGCGGGGCGGGTCACGCCCATTTTTTCCAAAGTTCGCCTACACCAGGCCTACACCAGGCCCACACTAGGCGCACCTCACGCCGGCCCCTGGCCTACACTGCGCCCGAAATGGGTGGGCCGCCATGTCTGGGCCCACCCATTTTTTGTAGGCCGCGCACCGGCCATATGCCGGCCGCGCACGCGCCAAAGTATCGCGTTGTATCTCTCTCTTCGCTCATTCTCCTTCTTTGTCTTTCTCTCTTTCTCTATCTCTCTCTCTCTTTATCTCTCTCTCTATCTCTCTCTTTATCTCTCTCTCTATCTCTCTCTCACTGTTTCTTCTCTAGCCTTCTGACCTTCTTTCATATTCTGTCTCAGCCAATTTCCTAATCTAAATGTATGCCTAATTCACAGAAGACACGTCAATTGTCATCATGCGATCCCAATTCTAATAAGTCATCTGGAAGATAATTTGAAATCGGAAAAAACGGTTTATTTCTTGATTGGGAACCACGTTACGATCGTCATTCTACATTGAGACGACGAACCGCGGAACCCGTCCCTTTAGAATCAGAATTAAGAAATACTATGGTAAGTCGATAAATGCTTTAATTGAATTGAATTTACATTTAGTGCTCTTATTATGATTTTGATTAAGTTTTTGTGTTCGTGAGTTTGTGTTTGTGTTTTTGTTCTTTGTAGTTTGGTCCCTTGTGAGTATACTGCGTTGTGAAGCGTGCTATCTTATCTTAGGGTCACCTTTTGAGATGTGTTAATTACATATCCTCAATAAACCTTTATATAATACTGTGAACCGTAATCCTTACTACGATAACAACGGTAGTACGATACTACGAAACCAGAATACGTACTAAGGTCGTATGGATTACTATACAACTAGAGTAACGGCCTACGAAGTATTGAACGTTGAAATCTACGGACCTTTCTTTGTACGGATGATATTTACAAGTTTGTTTCCTGGACTGCTTCGGTTGAATATATTGCGAAATGGTGTCAGGTGAGTTATTATGACTATGGAATTAGGAGTTGGTGTGTGCAGTGCTCGTCCTCAAAGTACAAATTAGCATATATTACTGTCAAACTAGAATATCGTATATTCTGCTCTCTGATGATATTTTGTCTCTTGCTCTCCATCTTCGCGCGCTCCTGGCTCAACTGTGGCACACCGTGAACTACCGCTAACACACCGCACGTTCAATATGTTGTGCTTTCGTGCGGCTTATTTTCAGCTCATTAGTCATAATTTTGTCGATAATTAAGGTATATTCTCATTAGTCGCTAATTGCCCCCTTCGCAATGGCAATTTTGAAAATCTGACTTTGAGAACGTGGACTTGCTAGTTTCTTTTTCGATGTTTTCAAAATCTATACTATTAAACCCAAAGTATGTTAGCGCTATCGCGCTAACAAAGGATAAAAGTCATTACATGGTGCATATTATGTTTGTTTTGTCTAGGGAAAGAAATATTGGGTCGTTTTATATAAAAGTATCTAGTTGCAAGTTGTATCAACTATTAATGGAAATTGAGTTTTGTAAATAAAAAAGTAGACGGGAATAATTGTATGGTAGTAGTAGTAGAGAGAGAGACAGAGAGAGTGGAGAAGAGACAGAGAGAGAGAGAGAGAGCACTAATTACATCGTTTCATCTCGTCTGTGGTAATTTCAAAGTTACTAAGTCTGCTTCTCATCACTTGCGTATTTTCTACGTAGTTTATCTTGTTACCTTGTTTTTGTAAAGCTCAGGCCCACGTAAATTCCAGTTTGTAAGTCATAATCAGATATTTGTAGGTTATCAGACGATTATAGAATTACGCAAATATGACTTGTCCGTGAAAACCGCAGCGTGTAAAACTTAAAACGCGGTAAAATATTTGATAGGAATGTACTGTGGACTAAATTCGAAAATATCCCTCTAGCCTGCGACAAGTTAAAGCGAAATACCTGCCGGTGTTTGAAACGCATCGTGGACAACTGACTACGTATCTATGCTAATTTGCTCGAACTTAGCTTGATTTTTTATTCTATTTATATTCATTTGCATAAGGCTGCATAATAATGCTGATATGCTCGATGTGTTTCATAAACCGGATGGTATTTCGCTTTAAATATTAACCATAAACCATTATTGCGTGTAATAACGTAGCAAAATTAGGAAAAAATATTTTATCAAGTTACACGTTGCACCGAATAGGGAATATATAGTCCTCTAATTAAAAGCATTATACGTCTCCTCCTTCAAGAAAAATGTCCTATTTACTTTAATCGAGAAAGTGAATTTTCAGCCAAAACAAGCCAAAACAATGCATAAAATCCCTTTTATTTCTCTAGCTCCTTCTTCTTTCTTTGTCCCTCGGTTTATCTCTCTCTCTCCCTGTCTCTCCCTGTCTCTCTCTCGATCTTATATATCTATCTATTCTCTCCTTCTCTCTATCTCTTTATCTCTCGATCTTATATATCTATCTACTCTCTCCTTCTCTCTATCCCTTTATCTCTCTATCTTATACATCTATCTATCTATTTCTTTATCTCTCTCTCTTTCCCTATCAATCTCTCTGTCTACCACAGTCTCTCATCCAATTCCCTCACTAATGGTGTAGTCCAATTTTGTAAATTTTATGCAAATTAACAGTGGAAGGCCGAGCAGCAAAAACAGGCACAAACACAACGTACAATGAAAAACACACTGAAACGGATACTCTTTCTTTTTCTTTTTTTTTTTAACTTTTTTTTTAACATTCAATTTGGAGCATAAAACAGTGAGATTTCTTCATACTGTGACCAATGAGCAGTGAGACCTCATACTCATACTAATGTTTAAAAAATGTAAACTGTTAATGGGGTTTCCAAGTACCCCAAATATTCGGTGTGATTCTGTCAATACTACCGTATTTCTGCACGAACCTGCATATACAAAAAATTGCATATACAAAAAATTTTCTCGTGCAGTTCCAGTATACCGCACGTTTTCACCATACTTGGAAACCCCATAATAGATTTTTCAAAAACGTCTTACAGTATCCATTTATCACTTTAAAACGTCTTACTGTTGCCTAAAAATGGCACTTCGCCGGCATTTTGCCTTTAATTTGCACCGGAGGGCGTCTACATGCTCTTCTATTGCTCCGATACCGCCTATACACTGGGAGCCGCCTCCGACCAACTTTTTGGTAAGTTGGGATTTTGGAAATTATTGATTTTTTTATGGACTACTGATTATCGATTGAATTTTTTGAATATTATCATAAGAGATTTAGATTTGTACTTTGCTATGTTAAAGCGAAATACCGGACGGTTTTTGAAACGCATCGTGGACAATTGAATTCTTAGGTGTTTATGCTAAGTTACTCGAATTTAGCTCGATTTTTTATTCTGATTTTTGTTAGTTTGACTAGATGCATAGGAATATTGGTGTACTCGATGTGTTTCAAAAACCGGACGGTATTTCGCTTTAATTAGAGGCAGTGTGGTCTTTTCTATGTTGATGCTCGAAATAACGGTCATAATAAGGTTTTCCTTCAAATTTACGTAGGAAAAGTTACTCTTACCCCTCGGTTTTAAAAGTTAATTGGAAATAACATATTTGTTCATTTTGCGTAAAAAGAACAGCTATGGTCGCGGAAACTTGGCCACATTGATAGTAATTAAACGTTTTAAAGTAATTAAGTGTAATTTAGTCCCTGCTGCGTTTTTTTTTTCGGAGTAGACAAAAATTGTTATGAGTTTTCTGGGTGGCCATTATTGTTCACTAATCACGTTAGACGATATCCGAGGCTCTATTTCGCATGGAACCCTATTTTTCGCGCGCTTCTAAATTTAATTACAAACGGATTTTGAAATCTTTATGTGTTGAAAGTTGGAGTATTGCTTGGCTAACAATGAGCTTTATTTTCTATTTATAGTGCCAAAACTTAAAGCGATATAACGGCTGGTTTTTAAAACGTATGTTGGAGAACTGCAATCCCATTATATGTTGCAGGCAAATGAATATAATTAGACTAAAACATCGCAAAGTATCGCACAATTATTTGCATAGAATTATTTGCATATGAGAATACAGCGTTTCAAAACCAGTTGTTGCCCCGCTTTAATTGAACTAATTGTAATTTTTATTATGTGCAGCTGTGCAATAAAAAATAAAAATAAAACCGTATATCATACATGTTAGATACTACGATAAGTCTCTTTGAAAGTTGAAGAACGTTTACTTGATGCTCACATGTGATATGAGGGTATGAGCAACATTTTTCGTCTGTAGTGTACCTGATAAAACTTGGCATACAAGCCGCGTGTTTTCGGTGCGCAAACGGCACGGTTGCGGGGTGCAAGGGGCAAACTGGCCGGCAAGCCGCGTGTTTTCGGCGCAGTCAATTCACAACTGCTTGCTGCTTGGTTCACGCACACCGTAGCGTCCCCCATTACATGCAGCTCCGAACTATGAGAGTTTAAAACTATTTATATATTGTCATGAAACACTGGGGCGTAATATTCTGTGCTAGGCTAGGCACTTCTACGTATACGTCAAACTACCAAACCAACGAGTATGCGTAGAGTTTTGTTGTGTCCGTACACGCTTGAAGTTTGCGCAATGAAATAAGAAGTTACTTGCGAAGTATAAAAGCTATTTCATATGTTATGGGGTTTCAAAGTATGCTGAAAATTTACTGTGTTTTGGAACTAACCGAGAATACTTTATTTTTATTTTTTTCATATTATATATGCAAGTTTCGGGCAAAAATACGTAGTATTGACAAAATCACAGCGATTTTTTGGGATACTTTGAAACCCCATTCCCATTATACATACGATAAGTACTTGCTACATAATATTTCTAGCTTATCTTGTTTGCTTGAGTCAAAAAATAAATGACTTGTTTCGTTTCTAAATAGTTGTTATTCTACACAATACTGCCTGGAAATTGGGGTAATTTGCCTATTTGTTTTGTTGAAATAGGAGTTACAAAGCACATTTTTTGGGGCAATTGGATGTCGATTAGCAATAAATTGCCTAGTAAATCCTACCGAATGCTTATAGTTATAAAGCAAAAGGCATATTTTGAGCAGTTCAGGCTTCATGTATCTATGATCCTCAATAACTCATAACGTATACGCTTTAGAAAAAATACCGATTTATCGTACAGTTCAAACCTGGGCAACCGCTCACAATAAAGATCCATATATTGATCTTGATCACTTATACAGTAACAAAAAGAAGGCTATATATTTCCAATAAGCCTAAGCCAAATTACTGTACTTTATGCTCCTTCTTTCTTGTTTTGCATCTCTGATTCCTTAAAAAGTGGCGTAATACGTAGCCCCCCCCCCCGCGCTTTCGGGCTCATTTCGTATTAATAGACACGGATTTTCGGGCGCCTATTGTAGCTGCAATGAGTCCCGTGATAAGGGACAATTCTATCCCATCTCGCTCTGTTTTCTCCCATAATCTACTATTTTTCTATTATTTTTACTAGAGCCAAGCGGGAGGAAAGACCCAGAAAGTCGTCCAGAAATGTTTTTTTGCTGTCATCATTTCTTGAGGAGAAGACGACTCAGATACTACAACCACAGCAGGCCCAGGGATCCTATTGTGGGTGCTTTTTTCATTGATTGAGTTTAGGCCTAAGCCTAAGCCTAAGTAAAGGTAAGCCTAGGTAGGTCCGTATGTCATATGCTCGTCACAACGTATGTAGTACGCTGGACATCTGCACTACCATCCCCTTGTATTATATGCAAGTCTATTCTGCACCGAATTTCGAGAAGCACACATGTATTGATGTATTTCACAAACCATGTGTCATACCGCATTAAATTTTCCTAGAATCTTCTGCGGAAAAGGTGGATGAATCGTAATTTCCTGTTTACCGGAATTTCGAGAAGTGCATATATATTTCACAAACCACGTGCCATACCGCATTAAATTTTCTGGAATCTTCTCGCTGAAAACGTGGATACTTCGTAATTTCCTGTTTACTAAGCTAAGCCTAAGCGGATGTTTTACAAAAATCCTAGATTTTACATTTCCTTCCGGGTTTTCCATTTTTTTTTCTAATTTTTCTCATTTCTTCGCCTTTTTTACACAATAAAATCCAACTTCTTTGTGGGTGTGTGCCAGACCATATAGTGCCCAATTTGATTTGGAAAACTTGCCAAAAAGCCGGAAATCGAGCCAATATTTTGGCGTTTTCCCCTTCGGGTTTTGAGGTTTGCGATTCAGTCAACATTTTCTAGTTTCTTGTTTAGAATATAATTCTGAGCTTTTCTCCCGATATGTATCCAACCAGTTTCTTATATATTTATCTGTTTAATGTGAGATTTACGTATATCGAAAACTCAACAATATGTCATTAAAGCGAAATACCGACCGGTTTTTGAAAAAAATCGAGCTAAACTCGAGTAAATTAACATAAATACATAGGAATTCAGTTGTCCCCGATGCGCTTCAACAACCGGTCGGTATTTTGCTTTAAAGTTAAAGCCGTCCGAAGCTTCCGGCACCAAGTTTACATAGGATGCATAGGATGTGCGTAGCATTGCAAAGTAGGTAGAATTTTTCCCAAATTAGGTAGAATAAAATGGCTCCAACGGATTATCGCTTACATACGAGGTAGTGACATGGCTTTTAGTTTTGATATGGCGAACCAGAAGTCTATGGCCATAGAGCAAGTGAGCACCTTTTTTCTTGCAAAATAAAAAACCAAATCTCGCGCCTACCCCTGATTGGTGCATTTTTGATGTGTCAATTTGTGTTTATCCGAAAATTTCTTAAATTTGATTGAATATTACCCCGGATTTTGACTTTGACGACCCAAGGGACTGCGTTCCATAGATGGTTTTTGTGGGCATTACGTAAATGGTAAATATATATGTCTGGAACATTTATTATTTATTACTGTTATTTATATCGCGCTTTGGACCCAAGCAAGTAAGCCGTGAATTCCAGGTTTTATATGCTAATTTATGTTTTGTGTAGCAGATGCTGTGAAAATAACGGCTTATGAGGTATGCTAATTTGCTAACACTATACATATTTTCAAAGCCTAAAAAGTTGCACAGTATGCTAATGTGAAACGGAATAAAAGCGAAATACCGGCCGGTTTTTGAAACGCGTCTCAAGTACTTGCTTTCATGTGCATTTATGCAAAGTGGGGTCCAATTGGGGTCTAGTTTTTATTCTAAACAGGTGTACGCAGTGCGTTTCAAAAACCGGCCGGTAGTTCGCTTTAAAGGCTCAGGCTCACGAGAAAGTCACTTAAAGCGAAATACCTGCCGGTTTGTGAAACACATCGAGTAGACCAGCATTCCTTGGCAGCTTTTGAAAATGCACATAAATTAGAATGAAAAAACCGACCGGTTTTTGAAACACATCGAGTAGACCTGCATTCGTATGCAGCTTATGCAAATGAACATAAACTAGAATAAAAAATCGAGCTAAATTCGAGTGACTTAGCATAAATACGTAAGAATACGGTAACGATGCGTTTCACAAACCGGCAGGTGTTTCGCTTTAGACTTTAGAGGCTCAGTCAGGCTCACGAGAAGGTGTTGCCATGAAAATACTCACAATGCGAGTTTCTTCAGATTATGCATGCGGCTGAACTATGCGAACATACTCACTTATTACATGAAACGTAAGATTAAAACTAGAACTATTTGGTAAAAAGAGACAGAACGAACATATTTGGTCCGCGCAGCTCACATACGTTTCAAAAACCGGTTGATATATCCCTTTAATTTCAGTACTGCACTACTCGCTTCAAGTATCAAGTTCATTATCATTGCTTTAGGGCAACTTGGTACTTGCCTTATTTCACCAACAATTTCTTAATAGTATTGCTTTATTACCGGTGGCTGGGACATATTCCTATATCCTATATGACCCCCTGGGTTTTACTTGCTTGGTTACAGAACGGGCAGTTTTACTTAGAATTACCAGCACTCCAAAACCCTCAGCACAAAACAATAAACTCTATTCCTCGGGGTCTACTCCCTTTAAAAATTCCCAGACACAACAAAGCAAGTCTTCAATCGTGAAGTATTTTCTGCCATGGAGAGCTCTTCTCTAAAATATGAGCATTTGTTTCCTTTTACGAACAATGTCAGTAAACTTTGTGCGTTCTCTTTTCTCATCTGTCTTTATATATTTTGTCTCCTTGTTTTCTAAGCTCCCCCTCCGCCCCTTGGTGTTTCAAAATAGGAAAACAAACAAAAAAGAATCTCGTGAGTGTAGGGCCTGAGAATAGGGGGCCTCATCAGATGTACTTAATGGCCTTACTTAGTGCCCGGGTCCTAAGCTAGGGCCTATATGAAATGACCTGAACATGTGAGCCCTAGTCCAGTCTATGCAATAAGTTGAATAGATACGTCGAAAGAGGCAACTCAACTCACTATGTTTACCATCGCAATAAGGAATAAGTATTGTTGAGCGGAAGATTGACCGTTGTGGCTCAGTGGCAGTGGGCTTGAATCCGGGCAAGTGACGCGGGTTCGGATCCGCTCAACATCATAATTTCCAATAGTCCAGGTTGTTCTCTAAAAGCCAAGAAAGCTAACTGAGCCTGTATTTAATGGCCTCACTCTGATCTCTGATCCTAAGCTAAGCCTTGTATGTAAGGACTTAAAGGCCTTAAAAAGGATTGGGCCCCTAAGCTAGGGCCTATAGCCTGGGAATGTTTACAATAAATTTCCCCTAAGAAAGCGGGTGAATATGTGTTATGCAGATGTGTCCGTCCTCACATTGTATTTCGCAAAACAAATGGCGTCGAAGACGCGCTAGATAATAAACGAGGGCCCGCCTCCCGAGGGGTTTGAGGTAAACATTCGGGTATAAGTAGCAACACTTGCTTACTATTCAGGGCTTACTTACGCCGTCGGCTGGTTTAAGTTTAAACCGAGGTTTACATTCTGCTGGTTTTCTAGTAACTACAGACTACGGTATTCTAAACTGCATTCAGCTACAGTACTCTAAAGGACGCTGAAGCTGGTTTTGTGGGGAATTTCTCTTATTCTGAAATATTCCTTATTCTAAGTAATCGGAAGATATTTGAAATTAGAATTTAAAAATGTCTTTCTCTCCCGGTCGCCGTGAGTCGACATTGTCTGTGGCGTCTGCGAATCGTCGCGATTCCTACGTTCCGATTAGTCCGGTGAAGTCGAAACCACACTCAACCCTCGTATGTTTTATTCCTTTTTTAACGCTGCGTATGCTTGGCGCTTATCCGGCGATGTCCTCGCGCACATTGGGTGCACGGCACTGTGTGCGGCGTGCGCTCACCGGTGTGGTAGCGCCGCACGCCCTACTTCGATTTAGATTAAATTTCAAGGGTAGGAAGGGAAGTAGGCGAGTTTTGTACGCATGAGTACACTGTTGCATATAAACAAATTTTCGTTATAACACAGTCACTAGTGCAAAATAGTTGACTAGATAGTAGGCCTATTTACTTCAAAGATTGCAACTACTTGGGAAATTTGCATATGATACGAATTTCTATGCATCCTATGCAAATTTTTGGTGCCCGTCCGAAGCTTCCGGCACCAGATTAACCAGGATGCAATGCACAGGATATCGCATCATATGCAAATTTCCAAAAGCAGGTAAATACGGCTTTAATATAATCTTTCGCAGTACTCATTCGCGTACAATTCGGGAAACTTTATTCAATTCAGTAAATAATACGACGATATATTTCATCACAGGCTTATTGTGGCCCTCGTGTATGCGAGTGTGTGTGTGGTCCTTTATCTGTTCTCGCCTTTTTCTGCCAAATAATAAATATTTTATGAAAAATATTACGTATGCAGCATAGAAAATATGCGTTGGTGAGATAGACTAGAGATTAGAGGTCCTTATATTTATGCTAATTTGACAATATACATTTATTGTTAGTTATTTGATTTGAACTCGGCTGAGGATTCTACTTTATGGGGTTTGCAAGTATGCCCGATTTTCCCTGCAAGTATCGAAAAATTTACCGTATCTTGGCACTACACGAGCATATCTACAGGCAGTTTTTACGACCGATCGCCACGGGACCAATTGTTCAACAAAAAATGTCTTTGATGGCGGATTTTCTATAGTGCGGATGTGTCAAAGTTACGGTAAAGTTGTGTAAAAAGCACACGATTTTGCGAATTGATACTTGCAAGGAAAACTCGCGGTTTTTGGCATACTTGCAAACCCCATTAAGGTAGAGCTCTGGGATGTGGTTAATATGTAGTCAAGTTATGTATAACCGAAATGAAGGGTATTAGTTCTACGCCTAGATACAAGTACTTATTTTTAAAGTGTTATATGATCCACTTAATCTGGATCCAAGTAGTGTATGCTAATGACTTCGCGATACAGCGGAATTTTAATATAATTATATTCATTTGCATGCAACATATGCAAATGAATGCAGTTGTACAACATATGTTTCAAAAACCGGCTGTTATATCGCTTTAAACTTTCATATACGTAAGTTTGCAGGCCTTGTGAGGACACTTCGTGGATTTTGTTTTTCTGTTTTCTTTTTCTTTTTTGCTTTCAATGACATTTGCCCTCGTCTGAGTGTCTGTTCACCCGTAAAGCAATAATATCCGCCCGACATTTTTTTGGAATATTTGATTTTTTTTGAAAATTGAAGGGACAGTTTGCTTTATTGTCAGTACGCGTTGTGTCAGTACGCCATTCCCAATTGGGTTCTCAATTTCTGTTAAAGAGGTATTACACGCGGTTTGAAACTATGGAGAACTGCATTCCCATGTAATATGCGCACTTCCGGTACAAACGGTCACAGAAGTTCGCATCCAATACATGGGAATGTAGATCTCGCTGGAAAACCACGTGCCATACCGTTTTAGCAAGCTAATTAGGCGGGAGGGTCGTTATTAGCCAATAACCATAGTATAGCCATGACATAGCATAGCCCATAGCTCATCGAAAAGCTCTATTGCTCTGCACATCTGGGTGTCTTTGTGCAGAAATGTAATTGAATTTAACCTCCCACCAACAAAATTAAATTCTCTTCTCTCGGGATACACTTTTGTTTAGTTTAAAAGAGAATTTGGCAAAAAAATTAAAGCGAAGTAGACAGACAGCAGACCTGCACACTACAGTAAATGCATACTGTATTATGTCGCCGAATTATGGCCTCAAGATTACGTAAATTGTCTTGAATTCGCCTAAATTTTGGTGAAACGTGAAACAATTTATGTGTTACTCCTTTTTTGTTACATACAAGTGTTTCTGGACTCTGTTTGAAATATTTCTCTGTTTGAAAAGGTAAAAAATTTACCTAAATTTCACATTTTTAATGCAACCTCTCTAAAGTAGTCTAATTGTAAGTATAGTAGAGGCAGACTAGATACTCGGACACTACGCATATACATATAGAGCTCGCCTTTAATCCACTAGAATATTTACGTTGTCTTTTAAAATTGTACGGAACTTTGATTTTGCCTTTACTTTTTGATGTATTGGCCCTCTTATAGAGCACCCTACATTGTTCCCACTCATTATGGGTGTTTTCTTCCATTCAGTACGTTTTATTAAGTTATAACATGGCTTATCCTTGTAGGCTCTATATACAGCATACAAAACGGACGTTTTGGTACGACCTCATGTTTGATAATATAATCTTGCAAGTGGGTGCCGGATTAGAATAAAAAAACCTAGCTCAGTTCGAGCTCACTTAGCATAAATATACAGGAATGAAGGTTGTCGATCATACGTTTCAAGGAGCGGCCGTTATGTCGCTTTAATGTTTCCTTATATTCGTTGATAATGCCTGCACTCCACTTTTCCTTTATTCACCAGAAATTCAGAGATTTCGTAGAATTTAGTTATAAGAAAGAAGACTTGAAACCAAAGCTTGCACCCATACCAATAGCCAAAACCAATAGCCAAAATATCAAATTACCATTTTCTTTGTGCATAAAGAGGGTGTTTTCGAGGCGGAAACGCCCGAAGTGAATTGATTTTCAAAACATTTTTTTGGGTCTGTGCGCGCTGGGAATTACACCTGAGATTTATTCCAATTGTGAATCTTCATTACTATATTAAAGCGGTATGGTGCGTGGTTTTGAAGAGTAACTGCATTATCATGTATTCTATTCAAATTATGTTCCATTCTGCCCATAAATTTGCATATAATACATGGAAATGTGGTTGTCTAGCATAAATTTCATGAAACACTTGTCATGTCGCTGTAAACCTTTACAGAGTCATTGACCATACCTTTATCGATTTCTACAAATTGATATAGATGTACGTAAGACTACAAGCGTTTGGATATTCAATTATTATTACTGCAACTCGTAACCCTGTAAAATTTAATATTTATATGTTTCAGTAGTGTCTGATGTATGTATTAGAACGTACACAATTGGATTTTGTGTACTAAATCACACGTCAAATGTCGAAAATACAATTCTCTCTTTTCTCTTTTCCGTGAAAGCACTATTATTCTGATTTTATTAATATAATGTCACGAGATCCACGATTTTGTCCTTGGCATATTTCCAACAAATAGGTGCTATGCTATGCACATATAATATAACATAATGTCGCCCATATATCAAAAGATTTAGGGAAATATTTGCAAAACTATGCAAAGAAGGCCACGATTATAGACTTGTATGATACATCTTTCCATTTTTTTCCGGTTGCTAATGGACTACAGTACCAATCAATGTTTTAGTTATATGTACATTGCTTTCTCTTCATCATATTATTTGATGCACATCTCAGTTATTTAATGAATAAATAAATAAATATAGATTTTAGATTTGTACCAAGTAGTTAGCAGTTTTACATAAAGCAGTATTGCACATGGTTTGTGAAGCGTATACTGGCAACTTCATTCCCATGTATTGCGTATAATACACGCTAAGGGGGCACAATGGCACGCAATGGAACACAATTTGCCTTTCTAGACCTGTATCTCACAAGAAACGTAAATATATGGAACATTAACCTATACATTCTTATGCAGCTTACGCAAATGAACATAAATTAGAATGAAAAATCGTGCTAAATTCGAGTAAATTAGCATAAATACGTAAGATTTTCGTTCTCCACGATGCGTTTCAAAAACCGGCCGTTATTTCGCTTTAATAGGTTTCCTATGTTTGACACTCACATATGTCCTTTTATCAAGATCAACTGCATTCTAGGAGAAATTCTCAGAATCAACAGATGTACATCCGATATCTTTCTTTTTAAGATCAAAGTAATCGAATTAGCTCACAAATTACACAAAAATTTGTACCCATCTTCTATTGTGCTAGATGTATTTAAAAAGGCGATTAATCGGTACACTATTGTATCCCACAAATATGGATCTTCTCCCAAGTTGCTATGTAAATGGATTGAACAAATTCAAGTTCCTTAAAGCGAAATGCTAGCCCCTTTGGAAAATTTGCATATGATAAGCAAATCCTATGTATCCTATGCTAATTTTGCGCGATCGTCCAGGGCAATCGCGCAAAATTAGCATAGGATACATAGGATTTGCTTATCATATGCAAATTTTCCAAAGAGGCTGGCATTTCGCTTTAAAGGGAATATGTATGCCCTTTTTGAAGTTAAGCTGTATTAATAGAATGTGTGTTCCTCATTAAGGAAACAACAACAAAAATTGTTAAAAGTTTCCCATTTAAAAGAAAATGATTTTCAAAGTTCACCTTTTCCATAGTAAACGCGTTTACCCGGCAGTTCTGATGGAGCAAATTTTAGCATATGTGTGCATACATCGGCATATAGCATGGAACAGCAACATATTTGCATGCAAATCAGAATATTCGAATTTACATATTCAGTCGCCTACTTAAATTCATGTCTGGTGTGGAAACTCCAGTTTCGCAGTTGTTTTGCGCATTTTGAGTGCCTACATATTCCCTTTAACTTTGTTATTTATTCACCAGCACCCATCATCCAGTAGTCCTATCAAATACTATGCGTCTCTACCGCTGACCTCAGGTCGTTAACTTGTTTATTAAAGGGAGAGGCCCACGAGAAAAAAGTGTTCCTCAATTTACTTGAAGAGAATGTCCGGAGTTTCAGAAACATTACTGCGAAAACCGCATCTCTTTGCATCTAAAACTCGCAGATATATTCTATGCTAAACAGTTCGGCCAGGCACCGTAGTCTGAAACAATTTTTGCTCTTTTATGGCATTACAGTACTGGAAACGCTTTGTTATAATGGTAGTAATGTTCCTCATTCGTTCAACAACCATTACGTAGAGAAATAATGCTAATGGATGGATATAAAATATAAAAAGGTACAACGAAACTCAAGAGTTGCGCGCGGCAACAGTTTGGGGGTGTTTCCCGCAAAAGAATTTGATGCGCGCCGCAAAAGTTTTTCCACCGACTCTGGTTGCCGTTTTGGTGCGGGAAACACCCCCAAACTGTTGCGGGAAACACCCCCAAACTGTTGCGGGAAACACCCCCAAACCGTTGCCGAAAAGGTGCGGAAACGGTGCGGGAAAAGTAGCAACTGCAAAAAGAAAGCAGGGTGTTGGATTCGAGTCCTACACTCTTGTTAGATACTTTCTCTGAACAGCGCCCTAGACCACTCGGCCACACAACACAGGTTAGACCTGTGCTTGCGGAAAAATATTAGCACAACAACTGCACTTGCGGCAGATCCTCCGAGCGCTTTCAAAAACGTTGCCGAAAAGGTGCGGAAATGGTGCGGGGCGCAAGTTGCGCGCCGCACCATTTCCGCAACGTTTCCGCACCTTTTCGGGAAACACTTTGCGCGCCATTTCTATTCCGCGCGCATTTTGTTTCCCATTCCTTTGCGGCGCGCATTTTGTTTCCCGAAATGGTGCGGCGCGCAACTCATCGGCTCTCAGTGTATTTGAACCTTTCTGGCTACGGTGCCTGGCCGAACTGTTTAGCATAGAATATCTTTGCGAGTTCACGATGCAAATATATGCGGTTTTCACAGAAATATTTCTGAGATTCCGGACATTCTGTGCAAGTAAATTGCGGAACACTTTTTTTTTCGTGGGCCTCTCCCTTTAACACCGGATATGGTCATACCAACGCATTTCTTTTCATCTCTAACTCCTCTCTTACATCCATACTATCTTAAGTACATAGGCTACCCATCAAATCTAGTGAGCAAGGATGAGCTAGGCTAACCATATGACACTTACACTTTTTTCGTTATCCTCATTATCTTACTCAGTCATTCTCTTAGAATTTAATTCCAGTCATTAGTCATACTGTATACTGTAATTTAATTCCAGTCATACTGTATAACAATACCACCGGGGCATCATACTGAAGATCACCCGTCCCCGGTGGCTAAATCCTCGTCTATGACTTAGGGGTCGAAACGAGGTGAATCTCCTATATTGACTACCCCACTTTCTTATTTTTATTAGTTTACCTTTCTATTCTATGTAAATTCAAATTGATAATTAATACAACTATTTCCTTTTTATAACTTTTCTTTACTTCTTTTTTTTACCCTAAATTGCATATAATATATGGGAATGGAGTTGTTTAGTAGTCGGTTCAGAAACCACGCGCAACGTCCTATACGGCAGATATCCTCTGATGATTTTAGGACCCCTCTTATAAAGTTAAAATTGTAGAATCTTATTATATAAAGGAGAAGAGTTTACTTTTTTGTTTGTGTGTACATAACGAAACCTGTACATAAAGAAAATTTTCTATTGGCATAGAGCATACAAAATCTTTGCTGCTGGCGAGATTCGAACCCACAGCAGCGCACAACCTCTCGATTCATAGTCCAACGCTCTACCTGTTGAACTATGCTAGCTTATCACAAGGACAATCCTGTGCCCAATATATAACACCTTCAATGGCAAATTTGCATGGTAGCATTAGTCGAGTGGAGATCCAAACTGATAATTATACGTTTCCACAATCAGAGAAGTGTGAATGTTTGGGAGGAGAAAGAGCCGAGAGTTAACTTTTTTACATTGTAGCAATTCTTTTCTAAATAGGGAAACAATCGGCCGAAGGCCGATTCCTCCAGAAGAAGAAGAGCCCGTAGGGCTCTTCGAACGGCTGGTTCTTCATAAATTGGGTCGCTAAAATTCAAATATTCTTGCAAATTAGTATTCTGTCACCAAAATTTTCATCTAATATTTCAACAAATTCTAGTTGTTTATTTTCGGTTTTCACTACGTTCTCTCGTGAATGATCAGGGCCAATTTATGCGAGAATACGTGTACTGTATGCATTACTAGAATATGATTGGGCTACCCCTACGCCTACCCTAAACATATATCTACCAATCTACCCAAAGATACTTGTCCTTAGCAAGGCCTTCTCTACCTTGCCTTGTTTTTATATGATTTCGTATCTTACTTTCTTTTTGCCGTTCTGGAAGACATCGTAAAATTATTAAAGTCAGGCGACGGTTTTTCTGTGGGCTAAACCATTTCGCGACCACTTGGTGACCGGTGATTACCAATTTTTCTCGAAAACCGTGAGAAACTGTTCCATACAGTCTCTAGGTGGTTGAGAAAATGTCAGTAAGCGGTAACCGAATAGATTTTGAAACTATTTGATGACCGACTTCCGACGGTTTTTCTGCCGTCTCGGGGCTTATTCCGTTTTCCTGTGACGGGAGTTTTCTTCCCGCTACGTACTTCCCACTTCCCAATATTGAACTTCCCGGATTGTTAAGATTAAAAAGTTCGCCCAGAAACGTGGCAGAGTCATTAGCCATTCCAGCAAGAAAAACGCCCAATCAAGGGCCACCTCAATAGGATAAATAGAATCCTGAATAAAAGGCGGCGGGCTTTTTGAAAAGACCAAAGTCTACGGTCGTTCGGCTGCAATTTAGAATTTCACTTCCCGAGCCGTGGAGTTCTTATTTTATTGCTAAAGACAGATCCCTAGATCCCGACGTTACTAATTACTACAATGACTTCATCAAACCCAAAGAAGAAGAGCAAGGTAGTGTAATCCTATTATATAAAGGAGAAGAGTTTACTTTTTTGTTTGTGTGAGCGAAACGGAATTCTACGCTTCAGGCGTTTGGTATAAGTAGTATCTTTTCGCAAATCTTTAAAATAAGTGGAATCGAGTTTTATTACATAAACTTGGAAGATATGTTTCAGACGTTTCATATACATTATGACCATTTTAGTAGGATCGCCTGAGTAGTCGCCTCAGGCGACGATAGCCGTTTGGTTTTCTATATTTAAAAAAATGAATCTCAGTCAGAACGCACCTTTCCACTATAGTTTCACTGGACTGGACTGTAGAAACTTATGCCGGAATTTTTTCAACTTGGCCTAAGGAACGTTTCAAGTTCTAAGGAACTCATTCGATTCTATGTAGGGGAGAATAGTTCCAATCTCGCTTTTTCCTTACTGAATATTCTTATAAAATCTGGCTGTACTTTTGGCGTGCAAGCGGCAACCTTACGGCTTGCAAAGTGCACTTAGCAATGTGGTGGCGTGCATAACGCACGCGGAATGTAAATGGCGTCAACTTGTCCGCCAGTATCACGTACGCCGCTTGCACGCCAAGTTTCGCGTTGTAGGCTTCACGTAGCGAATGTTTATTCGTACATTTCCGTAAAATTTTCGATTTTTGAATTAGCGACGTAAGGAAGCTATAAGACTTTGGGCAAATTTATAATCGAGGCTCGGGTTACTCTCTCATATCTTCTTTGCTGGCTTCCCTCAATATCAATTGACGCTGAACTTGCATCCCCTTGAATTGTTTAAAAAAATCTTGAAGCTTAAAGCGAACTACCGGCCGGTTTTTGAAACACCGAGTACACCAGCCTCCTTATGCACACTAAAAACGGGCTGAATTCCAGTAAATTACGTAAGAAGCATAAATACGTAAGAATTCAGTTGTCCGCGATGCGTTTCAAAAACCGGCCGGAAATTCGCATTAAACTGAATTGAAGATTACACATGTAGATTACACACATAAAAATCCTACCTCCTTTTTATACTTGTTTAGGTTTATTGTTAGGCTTAGGCTATCAATTCAACTTTTTCCTGTAGCTACATACAAATTGAGTTGCGTATCCGTATCATAAATGCTGTTTTTATTACGAAACAAAATGTATCGCACAAGGCTCAGGCAAACCTATCAGAAAAATAAAAATAATAATAACATATATTTCGGAACTACTTTGTGACCAGGCCGCGACCAATCCGCGACCAACATATTCTACGATATATTTTTCGGATTTCAACGCGACCATTCTCTGCGTGAAAGTATTCCCCATTCTACAATAAATTACGCTTTTTGTGGGTTTTCCTCACACATTTTTCTTGCGATTCCATCAGTCAGCGCATTGCGGCTGGCAACAAATGTATATTGTATGTAAATGTACATGTAAATGTATTTTTTTCTTATAATAATATATATTACGTTTAAACATTGTTTACTATTATTATTTTTGAGTAAAATTTGGCTAGTCTAAATAAAATAAGGACGAATACAACATAAAGTACAATGTTACGAAGCACACGCCTAAATTAAAGCGAAATACCGGCCGTTTTGGAAACGCATCGCGGGCAACTGAATTCTTACGAATTTATGCAGTGTTGCTCGAATTTAGCTCGATTTTTTATTCTAAATTGTATTCATTTGCATAAGCTGCATAAGAATGTTGGTGTGAGTTTCCTCCCGGATTATAATGCATTTACTACCAATAGGATAAATACTAGTCGAATGCTAATCTGCTCAAATCTAGTACCATCTCCCGGATAAGATACTAGTCTAATACTAATATAAAAGTAAACATCCGGCGGCACTAAGGGAGGAGGCTCACGAAACGCAAGTCCTTAGTTTCATTCACATGTTTCATTATTTCTTCCCTTATACTTATACCTTATACTCCTATATGTCTCGTTGTTAGGTCGGCCTTAAAAACGGGAAATGCTTTTGACATTCATACGTTATGGGGCGGAGGGCATATAACAAGAGGTTGTAATTGCCCTTGAGACCCAGACCCAGTACTAACAATAAGGGCCAAGGACCCACAAATGACAGCGTAAATTGCACCCTCAATCAGGAACTTGGTACATATTATTATAGAATTGACCTTTTTCTTTGGTGTAATACTTCAATATAGTCAATCATTGAATAATTTATTGGGCTAATTTAAAAATGAGAGAACAATAAATTACTTACATGGAGTGCATAAAGTGTAAATCAAGCAAAATTCAGCTTTTCTACGAATTTTATCTTTCTTATTCGGCGTATGTTACCTCCGGGAGTGAGCCGCTCACATACCTTTTGTTCGCGATCTTGTGGCACGCTTTTGGCATACCAGCGGCTCAATCTTTGTCGCCTTACCCTTTCCCCAACATTTTAAAGGGAGAGGCCCACGAGAAAAAAAGTGTTCCTCAATTTACTTGCACAGAATGTCCGGAATCTCAGAAATATTTCTGTAAAAACCGCATATATTTGCATCGCGAACTCGCAGAGATATTCTATGCTAAACAGTTCGGCCAGGCACCGTAGCCAGAAAGATTAAAATACCTTTTTATATTTTATATCCATCCATTAGCATTATTTCTCTACGTAATGGTTGTTAAACGAATGAAAAACATTACTACCATTACAACAAAGCGTTTACAGTACTGTAATGCCATAAAAGAGCAAAAATTGTTTCAGACTACGGTGCCTGGCCGAACTGTTTAGCATAGAATATATCTGCGAGTTTTAGATGCAAAGAGTTGCGGTTTTCGCAGTAATATTTCTGAAACTCCGGACATTCTCTTCAAGTAAATTGAGGAACACTTTTTTCTCGTGGGCCTCTCCCTTTAATGTCCAAATTTTTGGAATTTTTTTACAAATGGATTATTTATTCAGCTATAGATGCAGTCACATGAATAGAATAATAAGAAACTTATTTTTTCGAATTATGATTAAAATTATGAATCATGATGCTTCTGTACTCTGTACGACATGCATAGAATCTGGATGTAAAATCGTACTATTTGATGTGTAGTTTTGTTTTGACAATTTGGGTTCAAACCCTTTTTTTCTTCTTTCTGCGCAGCTAGGCTACGTGACTAACTTTATAATCCAACAGAACAAAAACCTCCTTGTTTTATCAAGATTTGTAGCTGTAGATTAGCCTTTGTGGATTAATTTTGCTGATTATCTTAGCAAATTAATCACATGTTATTCTCCCTTTCTCTTTCTCTCTTATGCAACTCTCTGTCTCTCTCTCTCCATCTCTCTGTCTATCTATCGTTATATCTTTAATTTTTTCCACTATCATATGTCCTATAGGTGTTCCTCCCCCTGATTTACATCATAAATATTAGTCGATCACAAAGAGATGCTCATATCTAATCATCGCTCAAGAAATTAGCATAAACTGATTTGAATAATCAAGCAATAGAGATGAGAGCCAAGGTGAGCTTTTTGAATATAGAGAGAAGTCCTGCGACCGTAAACGTAAACGTAAACCATGTGCCACCTAGGCAGAGTATGGTATGGAACATAGGAAATGGGTGAACCCATTTGGTGACGGTTCACTGGTTTTTTGTGAGCCAGACTATTTGGGGACCACTTCGTCACCAAGTGGTGAACTATTTTCATCGAAAACAGTTATCAACTGGTCACGAACCAGTCATGAACCCGTCACCAGATCGTTTTTTTCAGTAAAAACCGTTTGATGATGGTCCAACGACGGTTTTTCTGTGGTTTCGGCAATTATTTCGTTATCCTGTGAAACCTATATTTCCGCAATTACAATTAGTCTTGCAATTAGTCTCTGAAACTTTGCCCTCGTTTCTTGTAGTTTATAATTTTTCCATTTTATTTCTATTGTGAACAATTTCTTAGTCAGTGATTACGAATACTGTAGCTACAATGGAAACCTTACTAAAAGTATTTACTGAAAGTGTAAGTGTAATCAACAAACTCTTATTAGTATTCTTTGCCAGCGCCAGTACATATAATATATATTCCATGGATTTTACCTACTACAAGTCTTCGCTTTTCACTTTTTTTTTCGTAGTATTTATACTAATAATAAAGGTTTACTGATTACATAAATTACACGTAATCAAAGTCAACCCTAAGACGGAAATGCGTATAAAAACTTAATATTTCAATTGGAATAGTAATCTAACAAATCTTACGAAAACGTGCGGTTCTGCAATTTACATACATTTGTCAATACTCACTGTAAATATTTGGCTTTATAGCTAGTAATACAAGCTGATAATTTTACTTTTTTTTTGTTCGTCGACCAAGAAATGCAAATTTATTTCTCCTTTTAATCCTAATATTTATACAACAGGGATCACATCAGTTTGGCCAATTGGGCAATTCCCCAGATAATAGTTTTTCACCGGTTGTCTTGTTTTCTATGGCGTTCTGGCCTCATTCGGGGTTTTCTCCGGCTCTAAGAATTGAATTTATCTCGTTTATTTATGTAAATGTTCATCATATATTGTGATATCGTTTGATCCTTGGGAATCCCTATTGGCGTATAAAAAATGTCTGAAAAATTCCAAATATAGTAGCTGAATTACATGATCTGTGAAACCTTATGCAAACGCTGCAAATTGAATATGTAACCCAACTGATTAAAGCGAGATAACAGCCGGTTTTTGAAACGTAGGATCGAAAATTGAAGTCATATATGGTATATATTCATGCTAACTCGAAATGAGCCTTGGTTTCTACTCTAATTATACTCATTTGCATATGATACACGGAAGCAGTTATCCAAAAGAAATCTCAAAAATCGGCAGTTATACAGCTTTAAGGCAGTGGTTTGTGAAACGCACTCTGGACACTTACCATGTGCATACTAGATGCAAATAGTGTTCCATTATATGTTGGTCATGCACAGAAGGGAACCGAAATAACACATGTAAATGTAGATGTCGTGCGATTCACATACCTCCTGACCGCTGAGTTTTGGAAAATAGTTGGGAAGTTTAAAAAAAAAACTTTACGATTCTTTTTTTTCGCAGAGTTGTTTTAACTTTCACTATTGTTAATTTTCCCTTCAGTACGTAGAACATTCGACCCAACATTCAAGCGGTATGGCACGTGGTTCGTTCTCTAATTCTCCCATTTGGTTCGGTCTTTGCCTTTTTTCTAATATCCAGTGATCTATCATAAATCCAATTTTCAAAACAAAATGTTTCAAAATGTGGATTTAGCTTGCGGAGATTATATTTTATAGTAGAAGCTCTTCGATTTACCCTTACGAAAAAAAAAACATGCTGAAGCTTTATCATGATTTATTAGGCAAACGAATATAGTAGCGCTCAGTTTTCAGGTTGTAGAGCCTGAGAAACTTTAGTATTCAAGATTCAAGTTCACTGTTTTACTACTTCGTATCTGCAGTTCTCGGTGCCCTAAGCTCAGCTTTTTTGTTTGGCAACTGTGTAAAAGTTGAATAAAACAAAGTTAAAATTATTATACGTTTCTACGTGTATTGAAGAAGTTTTGTTTACAGCTACCTATACTCGTAGCCATTTTTCAACACAACGGTTCATACAGTTACTTTGTGACAGTTAATCGATAGTATGTATTGGGAGTTTCTACTTGTTCACTCGCTGAGTTAGAATTCAAATTATTCGGTTTTGGTAAAGTGTTTGTCTCTATTCTTTACTAAATACAAGTAAACTCGAAGAAAAACGACGATTTTGTAGTGACTGCGATCCTTTAAGTTCGCGAAAAATCAATATCATGAAATTTAACATGATGTGCTTATATGAAATGAAAGACTCTGTCCCCCCAAACTCAAAGTAATAACGGTCAAAAAATGTTTTCTAGTGCAAGACCCATACCCCTTATTTTTATCGGGCACCATGGTTTGTACTCAGTCCCTTTCAGTTCAGTTGTGCACAAAAAAGTTGCATATATTGCATGGCAATGCAGTTTACAATGATGCCTTTAAAAACCACATGTCATATCTCTTTGATAATTATTTTGGTACCTTATTCTATTTTTCTTCAGGATCTTATGTTCAACATCTTATTGTCGATCGCAAAAGAAGGTGGTAGTGAGACGCCGCAGACTACACTCTCAAATTCTGGATGTGAGTTTTCTAGGCTTATACTTATACTTATGGACTTCTTATGGTTAGTAAAAAAAATTGTAAAAATAAATACAAATATAAAGAATACAAAGAATAAGTATCATCCGTCACCACTTCATATAATATTACGATATGTTTGTATGTATATAATCTGGATTGTGGTGACCGATCTTTTCATTATTGGATAGACCTCGCGGGCTAGGCTTAGTACCTTATATTTAGAACTTCAGCAGAATTCTAAGAGAAAGCAGGTTTAAACTTACAAGTAGTGATAATTATCTAATTATCTGTAGTTATTAGTTCTAATTATCCAATTGTCTATTAAGGGTCGCAGCGCGAAAACCTCGTACAATCCGTGTATAAGCAACACAAGGCCCGACAGAGGATACTGGAACCATATAGGAGGTTTGTTTGTGAAACAATGATTATGAAGCTGAATCATAGAGACTAGTGTCAGTGTATAACACTGAGGAAACTTGCGCGTCTTACATTGGGCCCGAAAAGGGTGGGCCGCCGTGTAGAGGACCACCCATTTTTTTTAGGCCGCTAGGTCGCTTACGCGCCAAAGTTTCGCGTTGAAATCACCGTAGTGTAGTCTATATTTAGTAAAGGGTGGACACTAACTTGCTCACCTTAGTGTGCTTTGCCTGAATTCCTTTTTCGAAGAGCACTTAATAATAATAATAACTTTATTGTCTCACAGAGTCGATAATTTCAACATTGGCAAGCTCAAAAATAACATCTAGCAACTCGAAAGCCAAAAGGTACCCTAAGATGTGGTGCAGTAACGACACCATCATACTAATAAGGGACCGTGTGTATTACAATAAGTATTACATAGGAAACACTATATTCTAGTATCAAACATATTGAGAAACTAAGAACTTAAGAAATAATGCAGAATTAAGTAACATTGTAACATACATAAAATAATAGCGTATTCAGGGTTCCAGTTATTTACTATTGAACCTCTTGGAAAACCCTTCACTTAGAGCGGGTATTCTTTCATTAAATGCTTTCATGAATGCATCTGTAAACTGGGAGTTTAATTCTGGTTGAACAGCTGATGTTAACGGTTCTTTCTCAACAATTGGATCAATAACGGGCAATTGAGGGGAGGGCAATTGTAACTGCGGTTCCTCACGTGTCTTTTCGATTGGAGAAGTTGGTTCTTTGATCTCTGGCACATACGGGGTCAAAGGCTGTTCTTATTGTTAGTTTATCATTTATTTAGTTGCTTATTTAGTTAGTTGTTATTTTTATAATATAAAAATTATAGAACGCTACTTTGTTCAGACACGTATACAACTATACATATCTATTACCTATTTATATTATGAGAGCTCGTATGTTTATCCTTTTTTCGTTGTTTCACCTAATTATTATATACCAGACGGCTATCGCCGCCTAAGGCGACTTTCAAAGTCTAAAATGCAGGAACTGCAACGTATCTCGAAAAATTATGAAACAAAATTCGGATTTCGCTTGCTCAAGACAGGGCTCCGGCACTCCTTTTATAGCCTGTAGATATTCTAATTTTCGTTGCGTTCACACGCGGCTTCAAACAAAAAAGTAAACTCTTCTCCTTTATATAATAAGATAATATATATAATATTGTTCAGGTTAAAAAACGGCTTGAAGACCTTACAAGAAGAATATCTACATTCAAAAGACACCAACGCCATTCAACGGTATATACGATTGCAGCACGCCGTGCGAGATGTAAGCTTTTTATTTATTCACTAATTAATAATAATTGTTTTGATTATTTTCCTTCAACTGCAATATTAGAGGTGTACTTTAATGATACCACTTTCTGGTATCATTAAAGCGATATGAAAGGTGTTTGTGAAACATATGTGTTGAACGACTTCCATGTTTTGTATTTTACGCAAAGTTCGGTACATTTGTTGTTTGCAGTCTGCTCATACAGACATTTGCATATATAACACAAGTTTCACAAACCCCTGCTTTATGAAAGTTTATGGAACATTCACAAAACCCAAAAAAAACTTCAGGTAGCGATCCTTGAAAAACAATACTGGAAACTTTTGGAAATTCCGCCACAGGAGGGCGAAGACGCAGCGGAATATGTTGTGAAGTAAGCGACAGTTTCCTTCTTTACTTTTAGTATACAATGTATTTTATATCGATTTTCCGGAAAACGTTATCTTCCACACTAGAATTTCTATGCTAACCTCAGTATTTCTATGCATGTATAGGTTTCCACCCCACCTACCACTAGCTAAAGCGAAACACGGCGGGTTTTTGAAACGATCGTGGTGTTTATGCTAATTTGCTCGAATTTAGCTCGGTTTTTATTCTAATTTATGTGAATTTTCAAACATTTATGTGATGCACAATAATTCTGGTCTACTCGATGTGTTTCAAAAACCGGCCAATCTAATAGGATCTCGCAATATATGTCTACGCTCTGAACTTCCATTACTAACAAAATTGCATGTGAAATTTCGCTCTCATGCTTGGCTGAGACTTTACCTCGCTCCTCCCCCTTCTACTAAAAGAAAGTCTACATATTGTGCTTATCATGATACTTTTTCAGGGTAGTGACCTTGCTAGAGACGCAAGGCGCGAGTTCGCCGCCAAAATCCGGCGGTATTGGTGCTTTATTGGGTAGTACAATGATGGGAAAAGCGGCTGAAACAAAGGGAGATCAGGAACTCTTGGAAACGATACGAAGTGAGCCAGTTATTGATTAATATTTTACGACTATTGATTAGTATTTGTCGGTTATGGACTAGCGGTCTGCACCTGGACTAGGGGTTCGCCAAGTATCGATTAGCGGTTAGCGCTGTGCTGCACGACATGCGCAAAACACATATAGTGGTCGGTGCGTGCCACACCACTAAGATTGTAGAGTCAATAAGATTTGTTATTATGTAAAGTCAAGGGCATTGACTGATAACCTTACTTCTTAGCGTAACCGTACACATATACGAAGTTTGATAAACTAGGTCTTGGGTCCCCGGTCATCTTATTTCGAACTTCGAACCCTAAGAAAGGCGGTCCATTTCAGAGTGCAAAACCGATGAACTGCAAAAAGACTGCGACGCAATGTACACACAATTATACCGACTTATAAAGAAATATCTGGGACTGCGGAGGTTGGAAGATTTTTGTCTTTTTACCGAAGTTCCATGTTTACGAGATATGGAAGTTGACGTAGTTCCGTTATCGTAGTTGATAATCGTCATACCGAAGTCGATCACTTTTGTTTACTGTAGTACCACTACCACTACCAACCCTAGGTTGCATAAAAAAGTTACCGTCAATGTAATTAGACAATCACGTTGAGGATTGTCAAGGAGTTATCCTAACTGTCAAGTAGCATAGTATATTGCCGTAGCGTATGTAGTACGGGATCATCATTCCCCCAGTTGCACACATTTATATACCGTACTTCATCAGAACAACTTCCACACAGTTGGTTATTACCGTAGTGTAGTTTCGGATTGCCAACGAGTCGTCCTGATAGTCAATTAGTTTCGTTACTGTAGTTCGGGATCATCGCAGCATACGTTTACGTTTCAGACCTACCGTAGTTTTCGTATAAGAGCAGATACCGTAGTTTAGGTGTTTAGGACTGTCAACTGTCCGGTGTCACTACAAATACTAGCGTCTTAGCCCGTAGTACATAATCACCATATATCATAACCTTCATTATCGTAGTTCAGGATCGTCAAGGAGTTATCTGAGCGTTATGACCACACTCGTCTCTACCCAATTGTGCCCCGTTATGGAATGCTCAAAAAGATGATCAAATCAGCTCTAAGAGCGCCCGAATTTGCCGATATTTGCCACGAGCAAGCCGAGTAATGTTTTATTTTGATACCATTTAAAGTGGTATAACATGTGGTTTTGAAGCCAGGTATTTGTGCCGGGAGGCGCAGCCTGTTACCCTTGCGTACAGTACAAGGAGATGCGAAACCACGTGCTATGACTCTTGAAAATCCTGAATTACGCTTCTAAGGACTTCTCATCATAGTGCTGATTCTGGTATAGTAAGAAAATAAACCGTATTGAACAAAGCTATATTTATTTATAGGGGCACTTGCTTGTTTTTAGTTTTTATGTTATACTTATTTTTTACATTACACATTGCATGTTATTTTATTCATATTGATTGATCTCTGGGTATTTGCAGTTTTTTTTCGTTGTTACTGATATACTGTGTGCTATATACCTTTTCTGTAGTTAAGATTTTCCATATTATTTAATAGTAAGAGCATACCAACAGAAGAATTGAAATCCTGACAAGAATATTTATTTTAAAGGGATACTCTACCCGCTGCATGTTGGTGTTCTGTTTGAAAAGGTGTTGGATAACCGAACAAACAAGTTGTGTTAAAATTATGACAACTCCTGACCATTAATTGCGCAGTTGATCTCATCCCTTATTTTCGCGTTTTATTCCGAAGGAAGTAAATATTTTTGGTTTTATAAAATTCCCAAGTTTACCGGTACGGTTGCGAGGGGTTTTCAATGAGAATTCCCAGGTTTTTAGTTTTATAGTTTTATAGAGTCGAATTCAGCGTCTTATCGGAGCGATTTCGGACTTTTACCGATGCGAAGTCGGAAATGTAACCGGGGCGAAAGGGCATCATGATCAGGACGAATTCGTGTGTTTTTCTCGGGGCGAATTCGCATTTTTATCGGAAAGTTTCCGCGCTATATCCGGACGATGGGACGATTACGTAGATTTATAGGGCGAATTCCAATGGCATAAACCCACAAATAATACCTGTAAATGTCCTAGCTCTTTCCAAATATGCATGTAGATTTGATCTACATTTGACGACAAGTGTGCAAACAACATTGTGTTCAGTTAAATTTATTATGTTCAATCAATCCTTCTACAAATTCGAAAACAACTTTCAAATAATAATAATACTAAAAACTCGTTTACTAAAAAACAAAAACAATCAAGTGCATAATCATAATTAAACTTAAAACTCGTCTCTGATCACATATCCACGGAATCACATAAAGAGTTTTTACTCATAAGGAACTTACGCTTTACTAATTATCCAATTAATAATTATCAATTATCCAATCAATAATTATCAATTATCCAATCAATAATTATCAATTAGGCTAATTCTGTATAATCAATAATCTTCAATGAAATCAATTCACTTACTAAAAACTACAAAAAATACCTTTCAACTACTTTAAATTAAATCCTTAAGGTTTCAAGTTCAAGAACCATTCTAGCTACACTACTACAAGCAAACTTCTAGCAGTCAGCTACTTTGGCTCTTAAAGCGATAGAACGGCCGGTTTTTGAAGCAGTTTGCATATCCACGGCATTTCAAAAACCGGGTGTTATATAGCTTTAATAGAGTCTAAAAATGCTTTCACACAAGGTCGGTCCTATCCCGATAACTTACTGAGCGGCTTGTTTCTTGGACAGGTTCTCAGCCAATTTGTCCAGGAACTCAAAGGTGTTCAAGTAGTCAGAACGCACAACCCTGAAGTAAAGATATGACTTTAGAAAATGAATAATAGGTACTTAGGTACTATGGTTCAGTATTTAGTAAGGGGCTTAGCTATGGTTCATTGTTTAGTATGAGGCACACGGCCTGCTGATACCATACACTTGCAAAACTGATCTCCCCACTACCAAAATTTAGGTTCTAAGTGGCGCAGTCGGTAAGGCTCTATCTAAGGAGCGAGAGGTTACGGGTTCGAGCCCTGCAAAAACCAGTCCTTACTTGTCCAAAGATCCCTTGACGCAGAGTGCGAGGTCCTTGGTCATGAAGCCGGCCTCCATAGTCTCGATACAGGTGGCCTCCAGGTTAGCGGAGAACTTGGCCAGAGCCTCGTTGTTGTCCAGCTTGGCACGGTGGGCCAGACCACGGGTCCAGGCGAAGATCGACGCTGAAATAAAAACATCGACCTTTATGCAAATTAGGGTCCCATCATTTAGCATGCTGCATAAGGTACAAAACGAGGAAGTCAGCTACAGGCATGCCCTACTTACATAAAGTTTGACCCAGGGCTAGTCTGCCTCTCTCTATTTCTTTGTTTCGCATAGGCACCTCTCCCCCCCCCACTGTTTCCCATTACTCTCTTCCTCTTCCACGACTTCCCAATCCCTTTAAGGGCGCATTCGAGTTGGACATTTTCCGGAAAAGAAAAGGAAAAAAGTGGTTCGAGATGGATTTCACCAGAAAAGAATGCAATTGCCACGCATACACATGCAAATGATCGATTGATTTTAGTTTCAATTACGGTACAATTGCATTTTCGACAATTATTTTGCGTGTATTATTTTTTTTTCTGGGTGTCCATCTCGAACCACTTTTTTCTTTTCTTTTCCGGAAAATGTCCAACTCGAATGCGCCCTAAAGGATCGCAGTCACTTCAATTTCGCCTTTTTACTTCAATTTTCAATAAATATAAAAAGATACCTAGAAAAATACCTTTCCAATGCCAATTTACGGAACATTTATCACAGGGAAAAACATCGCTTGTGTTGAGTTTTAATTTTTGACAAAATGGGGTGTTTTCTAAATCGCAACGGGACTTGGCCGGTTGCCAATGATGACAATTCAAAGAAAATCCGGGGAAGAGAGAAAGTGTCTGCTCTACTGCCTCAGTTGACGTTGACATACTGTACCTTATCAAAACACAACCGAGGGGATTTCTTTCCCTGGGTTAAATTTTTAGTCTAGGTGCTTTTTCATGTTTATGGATAATTCTAGGTGCTTTTTCATGTTTATGGATAATTGAAGTAAAAAGGCGAATTTGAAGTGACTGCGATCCTTTAAACCCAAACACAAAACCCACCAATAGGGTTAGTCGATGTCTCCTGTCCCTTCTGGTGTTGTCTGTAATGTCTGGTGACTGTTCCGTGAGCAGCCTCAGCCTCGACGGTCTTGCCATCGGGGCACACCAACACTGAGGTCATCAGACCAAGAGATCCATATCCTAAAAGAAAATGCAAAATTAAAAGAAACGTACCATGGGTGTTAGTGTTATGTTAGTTATACCCATCCTCACCAAAGGCCTATACAAAAACGGAACACGACTACCACAAAAAAATCAGCGATTCACGGTTCTTTTCAGAGGTAGTTTCTACTTTCTACTACGGAAATCGACGACCAACGTGTCGTTATTGCATGCGACTAGGTACTCGGTCTTCTCTCTCCTATCTCTCTCTCTCTCTCTCGAACATTTCTCTCTCTCTGTCTAGTATACATCTGACTATCGTACCCTGAGCAACCGAGTCGGACTGCACGTCTCCGTCGTAGTTCTTGCATGCCCACACGAATCCTCCGTCGGACTTCATTGCCTGTGCCACCATATCGTCAATCAGACGGTGCTCGTACCAGATACCGGCGGCCTTGAAGTCGGCATCGTATTGCTGCAAAATAAAAAGTTATACAAAGTTAAAGCGGTATGACACGTGGTTTTCAACCTTATACTGGTTAACCACATTATCATGCATTCTCTGCTCTTTTCAACATAATTACTAGGTTTCGTACTGCTGTAGCACGACAATTTGCAAATCACGAACCTAAGCCGTATGACACGTCGTTGGTTTGTGAAAATGAGTTCAATTACGTTGAAAAGAGCACAGAAACGAACGCAATTGCATACATAAAACTGCATGTCATCTACCAAACAAAATTTCCGAAAAGGAAATTGCAGTAAATGCAAAACCCGAATAACTCACCTTGTACACCTCGGCGAAGATGTCCTTGAAGCGTCCGTCGTACTTCTTCAGAATAGTGTTCTTGGTGCTGAAAATGAATAAAATTTCGTTTCTTTCTGCGTGACAGATCTTCTGATACTCAACGATAATGTACATATTTTCTGGGCACTCTCTGGGAACCAAGGCTTTGAAGCTATACTCCGTTAATGAATCCCGAGCTTTTTCCGAGAAACTTTGCATTTCCGAGCTTTTTCCGACTATTCTCCGATTATTCTCCGAGAACATTCTCGGAAAAACCTCGGAAATCCCGAGTTTCTCGGAGAATAATCGGAAAATTCTCGGAGAATTATCGGGGGAAATGGGGCGCGGTTTGCGAATGTACGCAACGCTACAGTTGACGATAGAGAACTTTGCGTCGCATCCCATTATGGAGTCACCTCTGCGTTCGTTCCAAAAACTTTTTTTTATGAAATTTTCCTTTGAAAGTGATTTTAATGTTTTTCCGCGTTTCTTATTTATGGTTTTTTGTGTATACGCATAAAGGATTGTGTTCTGGTTTATCACATAACTAGCATTTTCCGTTGTACTTCGGATTACACGAAATTATTCATTTAGCATCACCCGCCGTAATGTTATCAATTGTGTACTCTTCCCATTATACATTTGTTCTATTCTCATTGACTACGTTTTGTTGTTGTTTACTTCAGTGTTCTGTTCAGTGTCTGGATATGAAAACTACGATTCCATTCCGTCCGAAGGATCACTATGGCAGATAGAAAACTGGTCATCGGTTCCAGGTTCGCAGTTCACCCTCTTATCGTTTATCCACGACTGCGTTTGTAATAAGCCATATTGACAGAGAAAACATTGTTACTTATTTTAGTGGTCTATTCTTTCACAAGTGGAACGAACCTGCTAGGTATTAATTTATTTAATATGTTTCTTGTGGTTGGCATTTTTCAAAAATGACTACGTCAAGAGGTGTTTTCTTATTTCTAATATTGTTTGTTTTGGCTTACATTGTAAATTTATTTGCAACTTGTAACTGCCTCACATTATACTATGCGTTCATCTTCATTTTAGTACATAATCACCGTGCCGTGGACCATGACAACTTGATACAATAGTATTTCCGATATACGATACAAGATGTTTAGTTAGATATATTAGTTTGATGCTCAACTTGGTAAAATATTCTTGTTTTGTGTTCAGTTGACCGTGGAGTGGCGTGGAGATGTGGCGTGTTCGTCTCGTGCAGCCGATCCTTACCAACTTGATGTTTTGTCTACTATTGGACTATTGCGGCGGACAGAAAGGGTGAAACAGTCCCACAGAAGGAGACGGTAGCTGGAGTGATCGAGTCCTGGTAGTTAATATCTTTGTAATTGTGTAGATTAAATGCGATAGTCATAGTCTTGTTTGAGTCGTGATTGCCGTGTGCACGAACAAGCGGGAAATTTTGTTTCTGCATCTCGCTCACCCTTTTGTTCCTCATTTATTATTGCCATCAACGGGAGGATTTATTTAGCATTTTTGGGTGAAATTTCTTTGGGATGCCCACACATTTCGCTCCCCCCCCCTCTATCCGTAGCTTTTGTCCACCTATTTATTGTGGAATTAAAATTATTTCAGCATCACATGCGTAACCTTTGCCAACTTAACATGCCATGTTGGGGATGGGACGGATGTAGTGGGATTTTCGTGGAAGGAAACTATCCCCATTTTTATGCCCCGAGGTTTGTCGGTTTATGTTTGCATCTTCCAATCATCCAGTCTTCTTATTTTTACTCCTTTTCGCCGACGCCGCTTATACATGCCGTCTGCACTTTGTTATTGAGTTATTAGTTTTATTGATTCTTGGTGTTAGTTTATATACTTTGATGCTTGATAACGTTTACTCTGTTTGTTGATCTGTTGCTAGCCGCTAATTTGTTAAAAGGTACGCGATATTGTCTTATATCGTGTGCCTTTGTGATTTTTTAAATCGCTCTGTATTATTACATAAGTATGTGTTACTCTGTTTTAATATACATCGTATTCATTATTGTTTATATACATTTTTTACATGAATAAGTGTTGGTATAATATACTAATGTCATTAATTCTGTATGTATGTGATGTACTAGTGTATGTGATGTATTAGTTTGTTCTTTTTTTACTACTTTAATGTAACAATATACCGCCTTTTAGTATTATTGTATAGGTTTTTACACTAGAAAAATAACGTATTTTTCGTCTATAGAATAAGATAGTATTATTTCTATTTTCCACACATATACGATTTTGTTTTATTTTTCATCGCTGTTGTTACTTTAAAATAAACATTATATATTTTTGTAGACGTTCTTTAGTATTATTTTTTATATTGCGGCGGTTTTTTGCCGCTGTGCGGCGGGCGGTGTGGGGTGTATCGTTGTCTGCGCCCTCCTTGGCGACAGTGTTTTCCGACCTTTTTCCGACAATTCTCCGATTTTCGGCCGAGTAAAAACCTAGTAGGGAATTAGTAAAAAACTAGCTGGTTTTTTCTCGGCCGAAAATCGGAGAATTGTCGGAAAAAGCTCGGAAACCAAGATCATAGTATAGTTGCACGCAGAGAGGTGAGAGAGAGGAGAGAGAGAGAGAGATAAGGCATAGCACAATTATAAAAAAAAGACCAACCTGAGGTACAGAGGGTACTTCCTCAGAATGGCATACTTGAACGAAGCATGGGCAAAGTCAACGATCGAAGCATCGGTGTTGTACATGGAGAGTGAGATTCCGGGACCCTACAAATACAGATTATCAAAGAAAACTAAGGTCTCAAACCGGGCTCCAAAGCTTATGATTATTTTGTGTCGACACGACGCGATCAGAACCTTAACATGGGAAAAATTGCTGATTTCTACAAAGAAGATATGTAGTCCTCATGCTAATTTAAAAAAATCAGTTCCCCGATACCGACCTTGAAGTCGAACACCTCGTGGGTGATCTCCTCACCACCGTCCTTGGGCACGAAACGAATCTCCAGCTTTCCAGCTCCGGGAACCACGAAGTCGGTGGCCTTGTACTAAAACACATTGGAGTCGACCAATAAATTGAGCTCAAACATTTCTCTTATAAAAATTGAAGGAAGCAATATCATCGTAGTGAAAAGGCTACAGCTACAGACTACTGTGGCCGTATGCACGAACAGCGGGAGCGTCGCCGGTTGTGAGACTTTATCTCTGCGTGACTCTGTTTCATGTGAACCCTGTCCTTCTCTCACCTCCCGCCGGGAGGCTGCTGGGAGCATCCCAGCGCCTTCGGTCACAGAATACCAGGGACCAATCATTCGTCGAAACTCTAGGATGTACAGTAGACCTTCGGACCGTGGACAAGATTCTCTACCTGATCAGCATGAGCGTGACGGCCAATGATGATCGGCTTGGTCCACGAGTTGACAAGACGAGGAATGTTCTGCAAAAAAAAGACAAACTTTAAAAAGGTAATACACGACTTGACCTCTGTCCTCGGGAGATGAGCACATAGCACATTTCCTCCACAACCGAAAATCCTACCAATGTATTCTAATTAATTATGATAATGGCTTGATCCTTGATCTTTCTCTCCCTCTCTCTCCCTCTGTCTCTCTCTCTCCCTCTCAATCTCTCTCAACCTCTCTCTCTCTCTCTCTCTCTCTCTCTCTTACTTCTTCTCAAACCACCATACCTTGCAGATGATCGGCTCTCTGAACACGGTTCCTCCGAGAATGTTACGGATGGTTCCATTGGGAGACTTCCACATCTTCTTCAGCTTGAATTCTAGAAAAAGACAAAGACTCAGAGACACAATTGAAATAAAAACAGATGGCCGTATGCAGGTTGTTAACAAATGAGTCATGGGCGATGGAATCACGGGCGATCCCTTTTTGGCCCTAGCCCGAAGACGTCGAGAAATTTGGCATCTGGAACTCGTCGCCTACCGCTCAGGACATGTCATAAGCAACTTTGAAACTGCATTGTACTACCATTGAAAAAAGGTGCACGCTCTTTTAGAGTAAAAGAGTAATTTTAGAGTAATTTACTTTATTTTATTTTAAATGATATCGAATCGACCATACCCTAGCTACAGTCACTGAACAACAATTTCTTGGCACTAATATGCGCCAACTTAGAAACATACTGTCACATAGAACTCAGGTAAACAACATCAAAAATACCGTACCCTCAACGCGGGCCTCATCAGGCGTGATGGTGGCGCACTTGACCGCCACGTTGTACTTGAGGGTGGCGTTGGCCGCATCGATGGTCACCTGGTTGTATTATAATTATACATTAATTATCTAGCTACATCATTATGTTAATGACCCTGTCACATTAATTGCATTAATTACCGGCATGCGTTATCACATTAATTACCTAGTTACAGTATTACATTAATTATCTCGTTACTTAGATTACACTAATTACGTGTTCAACTGGAATTATTACTGCATTAATTTCATCTTCTCTCACTGCGGTGCACACTTTCTGTGGGTCTAATGATGCTACAAAACAACAGATAGGTTTAATAAAAACATGAACTTTAAATAATAGAAACCTGATCATCGGTGGCGTCACGGTGCTCCATACCCAAGTCATAGAAGTGGAGGTTCAAGTCGACGTAGGGGAGGATGAGCTTCTCCTTGATCAGGTCCCAGATGATCCTGCAAAAATGGGATTGAATAATACAATGATAGCGGATAATATCCGATATACGATTCATATGACTGTCTCATTCAACTGTATCGTGTTTTATCATATGTGTATTATTATCTATTATATACACGCCACGCCGTGAAACGCTCATGCGTAGACTGTGTTACGGATAAAACTACGGTCCGCAGTGCACCGATCTTGTGGTAACGCGGTACCCAAGCAGCTCTAGAGGATACATATATCGCTAAATATTTCGCGAGATCGCTATTTCTTTCTAACTCACTGGGAAGCACATCTACCCTTACTTATGATTATCTAAGCCCTTATTATCAATAAACTAATAAACACAATACACATGCCCAGTTTCAGTTTCAGAACGCCATGGACGTTCCTGCTTTCATTTATCTCCCAATAATTTCCCCAACCAAGTAAATACCTTTTCACCCCCTTTCTCCCTTCCCACAGTACTGAAACATTTTTCCAGACATGAAAAAAACGACTGCGCGTGAGATCACAGTGCAAGGAGATAGATAAAAATTATCCCGAATCGGGGCATCGGAGTTGAGAGAGAGACATCAGAGGGAGAGAGATCAGAGAGAGAGAGAGAGAGAGAGATAGAGAGAGAGGGGGAGAAAAGAGATCAGAGAACGCACATTCGCGATAGCAAAAAGCGTGAGCAGAAAGATAAGTCTGGAAAAAAGAAACAAACTAATAGCAGGCATATCACAATCAGGCCATTTTCTCATAAACGGCATGGAAGAACCAAACGTCACAGTAATATAAAAAATGTGAGAATAGTGAGAACCACGAGACTGTTAGTAAAATAGAAGAGCGAGATCCATTTTTCAGATCCATTATGTTGAAAGCCAGAATCAATTAAAAGAAAATCTTCCTAGATTCCGATTCCGATACAGGACTTAACTACAACTACAACTACGCGCATCCGCCCGAAGCCGAAGTATATCCCACATATCGGTACCGGCAAGCCTTTTTTGATACATGAATTTGAATATTTGAATCGACTAGAGAGCTCACTGAGCTCACTATGCGCGCGCAACACGGCTGCTCACCATTAAAACGGTATGGCACGTGGTTTTTGGAACATATGTTTGACAACCACATTACCATGTATAATATGCAAATTGTGTGTTATTGTGCGCCATTTCCGGAACAGAATGGAACACATCTGCACCGCACATGTTTTAAACCCCGTGCCATACCACTTTAACTTATCCCTTCAAGTCTCACCTGGTCATCTCGTCTCCCTGCATCTCAACAACATCTCCGCCCTGGATCTTCGTCATCTTGTTGGCCACTAAAAGATAAAATATAAAAAATGTTAATACCACCTATAATACTCGAAAAGGGAAAAATGTCCAAAATCAAACGAGAGAGTAGATTACTGTGGAATAAAAAGCAGCACTAAGGCAATTGTACGGATGAGCCAAGATCCGACGAATACTCGAGCAAGTATATAAGCGCATTATAAACAAAAATATCAAGCAATTTCTGATCCTGAATAATTAAAATTTCTCTATCAGAAATTCCGAAACCAAAAGAGCCACAAATCGTCTCGTCATTGTATCTCAAGTCAGGGAGACAAAATGACAACGGTTCCGATTCGCACACAGGGAAAGAAAAGCCGAAAATTTTGAAAATTACAGTCTATAAAGGTCTCAGCCTTCCAAGACTTCACCGGCCAAAAGACCGTCCCTCTCGTGTAACCTTGTATTGCGAATCAAAAGTGTCAAGGTGAGGGCGACCGCCTACTTTTCAAAAGGTAAATGGAGAGATAGAGGAGCGAGAGAAAGAGAGAAAATGAAAGGGAGAGAAATTAGAGAGGAAAAGAAAAAAAGACTAACTGTAAGGAAACGACGCTAGATAGTAAACGATAAGAGGCTGGTGACACAAGACAGAACCTACAATATGGGAGCCGAAATTCTCAAAATTCCACAGTAAAATTGGACAAGAAGAAACTTTTCTTCGTGTAAACAACAATATTTGTCTTCGATGAGAATCTTAGAGACCTATTTATGCTAAGTGAACTGGGGTCGATTTTTTTTTCTAATAATACTAATTTGCATGCAACGCATAAAAATGCAGTTATTTGACATGCGTTTCAAAAACCGGCCGTTTTTCGCTTTAATAGGTTAAACAACTAATAAATACTTTAGAGTCAGGAGCAGAAGTCAATATTTTTTCACTCTAATAATGATAAAATGTCCCTATGATCGACTGATCCACAGAAATATAATGATTAATTATCATATTATCTCATCAAAAAGTGCTCAGTCTAATCATCTATGTACATTACAACACGCCACATAATAATTACCATCGAGATTAATAAACGCCCCCATACATTAATATTAATCATTTGAAATTTCGAAACAAAACATTCGCAGATCAGTCACTTATTACGGTATCTCAAAAATTTTACATAGAGAAATTACTGTAATTCTTATTCAACAACTTTTATCGTCGGAAAAAAAGACATCTGCTCAGGTTACGCGCAGAGCCAGTCTGAAACAAAATACATACATGTATACAGTCAAAATAAAACTGCAAGAACTGTAAATTTTCCAAATTATTGAGCGTAGTAAAGTGCGCATGTTTCACGAACAACTCAAATGAAGATCCTGTGTCTAATAATCATTAAGTGCCGGGTTGTATTGGATATTGTATATAGATGATTTTATTAAACGGAACACGTTTTGATAAGGTAATATGAGAATCGCATGCGCATGAAGAAACAACGCAGAAATCTTCCATACAGAAACGTTATAATACAGAAAGGGCTTATCACCGCGAAAACTATCCGATAACGGCTTCAGAATGTGGAGAAAAAACTCCTGATTAAACGGGACAATGGCACAGGCACAGAACAATAGGCAAATAGTTAGAAAATCCAACAACACACGCTGAATGACAATTCGGGTTTGAAAAAATGCACACGCGAATGAAACTGATTTTGAGGACGGAAAATTCTGAATTAATATCGTGTTTATCACTTCTTGGACCAATTTCAAGAGCACGCACAAATAGTATTAAAGCTAAATACCGGCCGGTTTTTGAAACGCATCATGGACTACTGAAAATCTTACGTATTTATGCTAATTTACTCGAATTTACCTCGATTCTTTATTCTAATTTATGGTCATTTGCATAAGCTGCATAAGAATGCTGGTGTACTCGATGCGCTTCAAAAGCCGGCAGGTATTTGGCTTTAAATCAAGGATATGTGGCGAAAAATTTGCTACAACAATTCGCTACTTGGTCATGAATGTCTTAGGTCCCATAGATTCCGAGTTCCTAATCACTTTTCTAAAACGTATTGTTAGTGAATTAAGTGAATACAAGCTTTCCTTTCGCTCGCCTCAATCCAACTAACAAGCATTTTAATAAACTAATAAAAGATAAAGAAGAGAGAGAGAGAGTTACAGTTACAGAGATTGAGAGAGTGCTCACAAATAACCTATAACCAATACCAAACTGTGCACTTCCTTCCGTGAAACATCGAAAACGTGGTGCTCTCTGGCCTGATTCAATGGCAGTGGTTTGTCAATACATGACTAGGTGACAGACAATGAGAGATAAGGAGGGATAGCAATATACCACACTCAACGACCGTAGACCCAGACAACGTGACAAATGATAGGTGACGAAGTTTAACACCTCAATGACAGAGGTAGCAAACAGGAAGAGATAAGGAGGGATAGCAATATAGCACGGTGAGCGGTCCTAGAGCCAGACATCATGATAAATTATAGATGACTATGACGGGGAGAGGACGCAGAGACGTGCGAAACGGAAAAGTCTAAACTAAACAGAGCGAAACATTTCTGGAGTGCAATATCGCCGACTGGCCGATTAAAAAAATCAAACTACAAAGTACAGGCTGATAAGAGCTATGCAACAAAAAAAGTAATCGTAAATGGAAACAATGGAAGGAAAGAAGAGCTTGCAAGTAGAGTGGTAGGATATCTAAAGCTACGAAGTCCCAAGCTACCTGCCTCTTGCAGTCCAAAGTCTTCCGAATTAGGAAAACCTAATGTCTGTACGCTTACTGACATACAAACTGACATATTCAAAGGGAAAGGGGAGTTGACAAGGACATTATTAAACTTCCAGTAACAACGATATGCCTCGTAAGTGAGGGCATACTGCACACAGTTGTTTCGATAATATAGCAAAATGCTAAGATAACGTCTAACAATAAGTTTGAATGGCAACATCATAGGCATACTGTAGGATCCTACGAACATGCATACAATAATAATACCCTTTAGAAATCAATATGAACCTGCGACCTTGGACATCTCTATAGACTCTAGATGGGGTCAAGGTACATAGTAGAGAGACAAATAAAATAATACCAAATGGACGGGTCAAATAGCCCACGTGACCGGTAAGACGGGCAACAATTCAGAACTAGCATCGACCGACGCACATAGAGGAAGAGGCAAGAATTCAAGAAACTTCATCAGATTCCTATCATAATCTGTGAGAAGGTTAACACCATTCCTCATCTATCCTCTATAGTACTGACCACCCTCTTTACAGTAACTTTCAAATAAAATGGAGTGATTTGCTTGATTATCAAATTATCATAATTTGACCGGTCTATTCGAAGTCAGCACCAGCTAACTACTGTAATTATCTATACTTTCACGCTCTCTACCATACTGTTAAAAAGTTGTGGGACCAGTAATTCACCAAAAACTACAATAATCATATGATCGATAACGATTTGAAATCTCTGAAATCGAGTAGCAAAAACTCTCCCATTACATACAATGATACAATCGATAAAAGTCTGAATATAAAATAGGGAAACCGTAATGCAAGCATGAGAGACCCAGACACAATAAAAAAGAAAGAAAAAAGCCAACAGAGAGAAATTGCCGCGTGTCTCTGTACAGTTCGATTGCAATTCTCAAATAGGCCACTTTTCGGAAAAATTTCACGCGATCGCGCTCAAAAAAAAGGCTACATAATTTGCTCTCGCACGGCAAAAAGATGCGCTGAATCCCAGATCCCAGCTACCACGTCAAAATCGCCAAATACGTACTATTCTTTCAAAAAAAATTGCTGGCCGGGCGCACAAATATGTCCAATTGTCAATTCACATGTACAAAATACAGAAAGGTGAATAGTGACAAAACCAGATACTCATACTGGGCCTCTAGGAGCAGATACGTAATAATTAGGAAGCAAAAATCATGCTATGCATCTGTATTATATCAAGGAACCGCAGAATACAAACTACAACCAACGCAAAACAATGCAATCAATATATGCAAATCAAACACTAACCTGCTGGTGACATGTGAATTAGTCTCTTGGGGGCAGACTGCATTGGCATTACGGACATAGCATATAATCTGTAGTTTGTAGCCAGAATACGTTTAAACATTTTTTTTATGTTTTTACGTGGTTACCTGAAATAAATAATTCAATATTAAATTAATATTAATAAAATGATAATAATATTAATAAAATGATAATAATAATAATAATAATAATAATAAAATGATAATAATATTAATAAAATGATAATAATAATAATAATAAAAATAATAATAATAATAATAATAATAATAATAAGAATAATAATAAATAAATAATAATAAATAGAATAAAATAATCATAATAAAATAATAATATAAATAACAATAATAATACAATATCATTATTATTAGAGACAACAAAAATTACAATTCATGAAAATAATCGTGCGAAAATTACTACAACCATAACAACGACTATTACGAAACTAATGCTTGGATCTCTACTGCATTATTGCAAAACCAACTACTACAACTGGTCAATAATCAATAATATCAACGTTAAAGCGAAATACCGGCCGGTTCTTGAAACGCATTGCGTACACCTGCTTTCTTATGCAGCATATGCAAATGAGCAAAAATTAGAATAAAAACTAGACCCCAATTAGACCCCACCTTGCATAAACGCATAGGAATGGAAGTACTTGAGAAGCGTTTCAAAAACCGGCCGATATTTCGCTTTAAATAACTAAAATAAGCGTATAAAGAAAAACAGAAAGACCACAGGGATAACATGAGACACTTTCCTAAGGGCGACCCTCTCATTTCTTATCGCTTCTCGTTCAAACTCCTATCTCTCGCTTCAGTCTGCACTTTCTGTCTCTTCACATTAACGTGACCTGGTTTCCTCTCTAGACTATAAGCTACAAACCCGGTGTTCTTTAAAAAATGCGTCTATCATTTAAAAACCATAAAATCATAGATATACGGCATAAAAATAATAAGTTCAACCCCGAACTACTGTAATAAAAAAGATAATACGGTGAAAAATCAAACTAGCAAGAATTACGAAAGATATATAAGGTAGTGAACTATAGGAACAGCCACAAAGAAATAAAGTAAAGTACCCAAACAATGTCTGGAACAAAAACAAATATATTTCGAAATATTAGTGCAGTTTCAACATAATAGTTCCAGTGCACTAATGAGTAAACATGTCTAACCATACATTAAGTAAAGTTCTAACATGCACAATTCCTTGTGCAACCCGTTTATATTTTAAATTTAATAAACTATGTAATTACATAGTCAATAAGTCAAGCGCTCATTTATAATCAGTACATAACGCGAAGCTAGTTAGAATACAATTAATAATTATTTTTTTACAGTATTAACTAAACAAATACATACGGTAGATGTACCATAACATACTGCTCAAAATTCACTCTTAAAGCGAAATGCTAGCCCCTTTGAAAAATTTGCATATGATAAGCAAATCCTATGTATCCTATGCTAATTTTGTACGTTTGCCGTGGACGATCGTACAAAATTAGCATAGGATACATAGGATTTGCTTATCATATGCAAATTTTTCAAAGGGGCTAGCATTTCGCTTTAAAAATTCCTTCGGAACAAAACCAAAGAAACACAAAAATAACACCAATTCAATATACAAATATTTATTCTTCAGTCATGAAGCTCGTTGAATAAGTAAATATTAAACCATACTATAGAAATTGCAAAAATAATATACGAATAGTACAGACTGTCAAGCATGTGCTCTAAAATGTCACAGAGATCCCAATAATAATTATATTAATATTTTAATAATATAAATATGCTTACGTTCTCTAAGGTAATGCAAACTTATAACAGGTAGCAGCAAATATATATGGGTATCATCAGTAAATCAGTTCTTATGCGTATGGTTCAGCACAGAGAACTAAGGCCTAAGCCTAAGGCTTCAAAAGTTAAATGACCAATACAAATACAAAACTATCCGAAACCAATAAATGTTAGTAGTATAGATATCTACAGAAATATCGATTAAGTAATTAGTGATAGACTGATAGACAGTAATTAAGATAATTAGTAAAATTTAAAAAAAGTACAGTAATCTATACTAAAAGTACCCGAAAAGTGGCAAAGCTAGCAAAAAAGGATGCATAAACACCGGCATTGAGCCAAATAACAAATTTCAGCAATTTAAAAAAGTTAAGTGAAAAATGTAAAGTTAAATAAAACTCAAAAAACCAAAGGCGTCCAATCACAGGCTCAGATAACGTGAAAGAACAATTCATATTAATCAATGAACGATAAATCAAAATATGTAAATAAGGCATATAACCCTGAGGGAGGTAGACGTTCACATGTAAAGGCAAAAAAATACATTCTATAGATTTGCAAGTAAAAAGAACCCTATATGGAAGTCCTTTCAAGAAAGCTCGGGTAAGAATACTAATTAAAGCGAAATACCGGCCGGTTTTTGAAATGCATCGTGGACAACTGAATTCCTGCGTATTTTGCTAGTTTGATCGGATTTAGATCGATTTTTTATTCAAATTTATGCTCATTTGCATAAGCTGCATACGAATTCTGGGCTAGGCGAAGCGTTTCAAAAACCGGCTGGTATTTCGCTTTAAGAAAGGCTTCACATTCGAAAAACACCCTTTTCTATGGCAAAGTGTCAACATCTCATAAGGAAGGATACAAGGAGATATTATGATAATGGAATGTACTACATTCTAAGCTTCTACTCAAATAACACAGTATCACCAGGAGGAGCACGCAAGCCTAAAATAGTTCTAGTTTGTTCGATCGAAACGAAACAGACCATGTGATAGTGGAAATACCATAGAAACCGTATTCATCAAAAATAACACCCTACAACTGAGAACAATCAATATTCACATTTTACCCTATGGGTATCTGGTTAGTCATCTGTTTCCGCTGTTTGTCCTGTAGTTGTTTCAAATAAACTTTCCTATATAAAACCTTCACTACTTGATGAATACAACCTCACAGGCAACACAAATCCCACCTCTACTTCTATTCTCCTAAACAAACGACGAGAAACCCTTTTCCAAAGCCGGGGCTGGTTGTGACGGCCACGAATTCTCACTTCCGGAATTCGTCGTGCCTTGCGATTCCGGACGCGGTGGCCGATGAAGTGGAGGTGGTGGTACGCCCACGCGCACAGAAGCCTCCGAATTTCGGACACGATGCCAGGTAGCACTATAATGATATAAATTACCATAATAATTAACTACCGTGATTCACTACAGAAACTATATGACTATGATGTACTAAAATGATTCGGTATCAATGGACACGGGAGAATTCCGGTTATTTTCCAATAACCACTACATATGCAAACTAAAGCAAAGCTGCGCTTCTAAAAAAATACCATAACCGATAAAATAACACACCGTGCACAATTCATGAAAAATTTCGATACATCAGATCGAACTACCTAAGGTTGAACGTGAACTGAACCATTTACACAAAACTCTCACATATAAATCTCAAACTACAAACCTATAATGATCCGAGTGCGCATAATGTCCTGCAATGTCTCCCTGTTGTTGAGCTCCTCCTGCTCGCTCCTCGACCTCGTCCTCCTCGTCATCACAGGAGTCGAACCCGTCACTCATCTGATCCGAGTGAGCCCGTGTGGGCGAAGTCACCGAATGTGAATGGTGGGTGGGCGGTAGAGAAGAGGCGTATGCACTCCCACGCACGTCACGACCCGCCAACACGGATAACCTGAATAGGACAGATTAAATTTCCATAAGCAAGCCAACTGTAACCCACCATTCACAAAGGGAGACAGAGATACGTCTAGATGTCCGTAGTTAAACCAAAATAGTTGAGATCATACTAGGTGGGATTCTACCAACTTACCTATGCATGGCAGTCGCTTCGTGCTGGTTCGGAATGACATCAGTGGCCAGTTGTCCATACATATTCACTCCGAGTCCGTTTCGGTCGCCCAACACACTCCCGTAAGCGGGCGGATCGCGGTCCGAAATCCACGAGGTCGTCGTTCCCGGTCTTGTCAGGAGATCGTTTCTAGACAGTACAGAAGTTTCAACAAAAGAAAGCCAAAGTGCATTATCCAGTTGTTCTAAAACTTTTCCAAACATTGCAGAAACTTGGACAGAAACTTGGGAAATTATACGAAAACGTGTAAAATGTGTATATGCTTCAAAGAATCATCCATATTTGTAATAATTTTTATTATCTCTTACTCGCTCTCTCTCTATCTCTCTCTCACACACACACACACTCTTTCTCTCTCTCTTTCTCCCTATCTTGAGTAAAGAAAATAGGAAAATAAATATTCTACACCCACCGGCTCCTCGTTATCCGGCTGTCTCCAGACTGTTTCAGTTGGAAGGCTGCAAGATTGCCATCGGCCAATTGAAGACTGTCCACACTACGACGACGTTTTTCCCTAAATAATGAAAGTTTATCCTTAATTGTAAGCAACTTCTGAGGCCGTATTCACCAATACGCAGGCCTCCCTAGGCTCACGAGCGCTCTGAATCTCTTATGCTCTCGCACTCTTTAGCTCCTTGGCGAGTCCAGGGAGGGCTCCCTGCGTGTTGGTGAATACGACCTCTGTTCTTTGGTCCTTCATTCAAATTAAAGACGCATATACTCAAAACAGAGGTACTATTGTATAATAGCAAGTTCAACTTATGGTACCATGCCGTGAACGCCAGCGATATAGAATACCTTTACACGATCAAGTTGCCCTTCTTATTTTATACAATAATAAAAATAAACTTACTTTGATGACGTTCCAGACACGCAGAGCACAGCGACCACACAGACAATCACTACCAGAGTGGCCATTGCGACCAGGGCAATGAACCAGAGCTTGGTGTAGAACGGGTCTTCGGGAAGCGAAGCTAGAGAACAAATGAATCAAACCAAAGTTATGATAGGGCATCGCGCTAACAAAGGATACGTAATATGTGCACCGACAGCTCATGTTTCTGGCAACTCTAGTTTAGTTCCAAGTATGACAATAACTGATAGTTCTAATTCAGCTATATTTCGCTAAGCACAATCCTAATAACACGAGCAAACTCTGCGGTGCTTCACAACTTCACACAGTTAGTACAAACTACAAAGTACAAAGTATAGCTAAACAGCTTACCAGGCACGAAAAGCTGTTCACTCTCAGCGCTTGGATGTCCAACACCTCGAGCATTCCTTGCAAACACACGGAACACATAATATGACGACGGATGAAGGTCTCGATAACTTATCTGCAAACAAGAGAAAACTTATACAATGACCAACACAAGGCGATAAACCACCTAATGTTTTCTTACATACATGTCTTTAAATTCAGCTTACTCCCTCTATGTAGTCACCGTCAATTTTCTCAACCTTTTAGGCTTAGGCTTAGGCTTAGGCTCAACCTACTATACATTACGTCCTGATTAGGCTACAAGACTGGGCGACAAGATTCATTTAGGTACCGGTACCGTTTTACGCAATTTATTTGGTTGAGTATCACTAAATCCTCGCATGCGAAGGGTCGAAACAGGGTTACCATATTATGTACGATATATTCATGTTTTCTTTCTTGAATTTATTCACTTATATTTTACCAAATTGTATCCTGTTACTATTAACTCTTTATTCCAAAAATTGTACATACTATAAAATACATCAGGAGAGATAAAAACACTGTTTTATTTGTAAAATTGAATTCTCCTCTTACCTCATACTGCGTAGATTTCCCGACCAGATTGCTCAGCGTCACCCACTCGCCCATTCTGTGTGCGGGCGGATCGTAGACTGATCGTTTGTGCCGGGATTCAGCAGCGACAGATGGTGCAACTGATGGATCCTACAAAGGGAAGATACTGTATTCTATATATCTTCACCGGTGACTCCGAGAGTCACGAGAGTGCTACGACGATGTCCGCCTTCACGCGGTGCAGCACGACAGTCCAAGGACTGCAAAGGACATCAACCCACCTACTCCGGACACCAGTTCGGAAGATCACTCGCGAGATCAGCCCATCTCGCGAGGATGATCAACCACGCTGGCTGCCTCCGGCAACAACAACAACAGAGTCACGAGAGCGCAAACTTGGCCGGAGGTAAGGTCGTCGGCCTGCGTAGGCTATGGCGCACGCTTCTATTTTACAAACAATCAAGCTCGGTGGTTTCGATTTCTACAATATTCTGTAAGGAAATTGGTGGCTGTTCAATACCCAAACCTCAAACACATAATAAATTCCAATTACCCCAACTACAGGTGTCGTCTAATAATACATGTCTCAAGGGCTGAAATGTCATCTAATCAAGGGTTGAAATGATACTGAATGTGCCGATGGTACTGCATATGACGATGGTATCACGACTGAAAACTATGATTCGAAAACTTACAAAGTTGGCGACCCTCTTTGCCTGCACAAGATGACCAATGACGTCCCGGGCATTCACAGTTCCGTCCGTCCATCGGAGCGTTACCGAAGTGTGGCCGGGCACGACGCCTGGGCGAGTTGGGGGCACGGGTCCTTCTGTAAGAAAGTTATTCTAATACAAACAGACAAACCAACAAACAAACAAACAAACAAACAGTTTAGTACAGTACATGGTTTACTGAGTTCCGATCAGGTATGTCATTTTATACTTGTCGACATATACGGTTTATAGTAGAAAGAAGTTGCAATGCACGACAATTGACAATAAATGATTGTTTGCAACGTTTTAACTTCAGATAAAACCGTACCATCCGAAGGTCCAACAGTAAGGTTAGCAGTGACATCAGGACCAGCTCCGGCACTAGTCTCAGCGTGGACCTAAAAGTAGGATGTTGGATAAAAAAAATCAATAAAATATGATCATATAATTATGTACACTTGCAAAATGAATAATAATAATAACCTACACACCGATAAATAATAGGTGGCTCCCTCCTCCAATCCTGTGGCTACAATGAAATTCATTTGAGTTGGTTGCTTGATGTTTTTGAGAAACTCATCCTGAAACAAAAATAAAGAAATTTGCACAAGGTCGGTTCGTTGATTGTAAACGTTCAACAGACACAAAATGCGAAAAAGACAGCTGGCAGACAAGCGAGTGGCAATGCCGCACATGAGCCCGGTTAGCTCAGTCGGTAGAGCACCAGACTCTTAATCTGGTTGTCGCGGGTTCGAGCCCCGCATCGGGCTGATATTTTTGCCAGAGAGAAAAATGATACAAACAGTACGTAAAGTAAAAATGTTCATATGCAACCAACTTTTTTTACATTAAAATAATTGTGTTCTTTAAATGTACAAAAGTTTTACAAAAGTAGCCAATGTTTAAAACTAAAACTATACTTACGTGCAGTTTATATGTGTTGTAGTTGACAATGTATCTAACGATCCGGCCATTCGGTTGGCTTGGAGGAGTCCATGATACATTTACCGAATCCAATAACACATCGGAGAAAACCAGATCACCCACGGGGCCTGGAATTAGGTTAATGTACGTACATACGTGTCTCATGCAAGTGCATGTTTCATGTTTCATCTACAAAGGGAAAAGGATCTTCCTCATTTTCATGTCATTCAGAGTAGTAGAACGTCTTGCTAATAAAGGAATCGCCCCAAAATAGCAACACATATGTACTAGGTAATACCCATGAACAAACTTTGTGGCACAAGGCTAATCTACTCTTACAGACATATAGCAAGTAGCAAGACAAATCATACACCGAGCTTCACAACTAATTTAATGTATGGGTTTTTCATGGCGCACTCAACGGCAAAAACAAGGCTAAAGAAAACACCACGGCGACAAGCTTTAGAATGAAATAGGTCCTTTGAGCATTATTAGCCTCTTCTAAACTACCGCGCTATAGTTCAAGTTCACGAACCTGGAACATCCTCCAATGTGGTCTCCCTCACAACAGCCATTCCACCTTCTCCCGCACGATTGTATGGAGAGACGGAGATCTGAAACAGAGAATTAAATAACCAAAATCACCAAAAAAATACATAGCATAATACAATACCTGAGAGATAAGTGTATATTGTAGTAAACTAAACCGTGCGAGCACAAAGCACAAACACTTTTTTCATATATCGTAATTACTACGTCTTTGTCCATACTTCTGTTAGCTCAACTTCTCTAATTTTAAGTTTCCTTTTACATACAAATCCATAAACCAGAATACCTGAGACCCTTGAACAATGCAGTTCTCACCTGATATTGTGTGTACTTCATTAAATCGGTGATCACAGCCGTGTTATTCTCCACGATTACCATTTGCTCCTCTTTGCTCTCTGGCGACAAGACAGACACTAGAGGCGCGTAGCGAACCTGAAAGATAAATAATTAAGTAAAAGGGAAGCGAGAGTTCATATACAAAGCTGTAAACTTCCCTAGCTTCCCCACGCTGGAGAGAGAAATGTGGAATCTTTAGCTGTCCTCCGTAGACTAAAGAGTAAAGAAGAAAAAATACATCGTATTGGCATAAGCATGACCCTAGAATACGAAACCTAAGACGAGTGACGAGTTAAGATGATATTTGTACAACTTAAACAGAAAGTTAAAAAACCTTAAATCCACTGATCACGTCGTCCTTCTTATTCCATGCATCCCATCGTAATACAATTGATGTACTAGAATTCGGTTCGGCAGTCAGCGCAGACACATTTCCACGAGGAATTGAATATCTAAAAAAAAATTATATTAGTAATTTTATACTTTATTCGACATGGAAATATCCGAAAGACGGGTGAACGAAAGTAGTTTGAATATCAGCGCTTACCACCAAATTTCAGTAGTTAAATGGATAATTTAATCTAAAGGTAACATGGGCCATAAAAAGGCATATCTACATCTGCACTGTTACATGCTCCGCTGTGAGCCACCAACAATGCTAAATGAAGGGAGTCAGGTAGCCAAATGTCACTGCCCACAGGAACAGAGTACGTGTATGGGCGCACTTATATTTTCTTACATATCAAAAACAGAAACTCGCAGCCACAATGTTTCAGGCGTTCCATATCAAATGTAACAATAACACCTTCGGTAATAAACGGCCTTATACCGCTCTAGTCGTTATTAAAATTCAACAAACATTATATGTTGCAAGATTATTATAGGATTATTACTCACCCGACATATACGAAAACAGGAGGTGAAGCTTCAGAGACTCCTTCCATATTCAGCGATCGCATATTGACAATGTAGTGGGAAAAACTGAAAAGCGCTCACAAATAAGTCTCAAATAGATTATCTTTTGATCGTGATAGTGTATGACTCCTAAATGCGCTTTAAAGCGAAATACCGGCCGGTTTTTGAAACGCATCGTGGACAACGGAATTCCTACGTATTTATGATAATTTGCTCGATTTTTTATTCTAATTGATGCACGTTTGCATATGTTGCATGAATGCTGGTGGACTCGATGTGTTTCAAAAACCGGCCGGGATTTCGCTTTAACAATAACAATAGTACGGACTTTGACTTGACAACAAGTCAAAATGTAGAGGATACCAATGGAAAATACGCGCTCACCCTCACCCTAACACTACGTGGAACGGCAACGAAGTGACAATAGCTGGTACCCATTCAACAGTAACCCTCGTTACAAAACAACTCCAGTAAACGCTAGATACACTACAGTAAAACCCAAACCTCCTCAGATTCCTTATAACCGTCTGCGCTCTCTGGTCGACATCGTGTTGTGGTGCGATCTCTTCTGTCATCCATGATTCATTCGAGGGATACACACGGTAGGAGACCTTGTAGCCAAGAACGTCAGAATTCCACTCGGAACTGAAACAAGATTAGCAACTTAACTTATAAACGGTGTCACTTAGTGAATAAGAAACGGAAACCTGAAGACCAGTAAAGCTCGCGTCCTAGCACTACAAAGTGTATCTATAAAAAACTAGGTGAAGCAGAATACAAGTCCAATCCGTCATCCATTAAGACATGAGACCTGAGAATATGTAAATAAATAAAAAGTCCTTACCGATTCGGTGCCGTCCACTGTAGCAGCAGTCCGTTGCTCTCATAAGGGGCAGCGCTTAGCTGCGTGGGCGGGGCGTCAGGACGCATAGGCATAGTCTTTATCCACGCGGATTCCGCACTCCAAGACGACACGGAAAAGTCACCACGTAGACGGATCCGGAAGCGGTACGCGGTGTTCGGTTGCAATCTGAATAGATAAAGGTGATGCTTATAAAAGCGGACGTACAGATTGGACAGCGATATGAAGGCAACACACGATAAATCTCACACTTCGCCATAACGAAACAGAATACAGTTAACAATGGGTAAACAAATAGCTAGACACATTTACAGACCCTCCGAAACATAAACGTACTCTTCTGTAAATTTGCTTCAAACATTTAACTGACACAAGAAATTCTTACCCCGTCACCGTCACCCGATTCATAGAGGCCGGAATGGAATCCGAATGCGGTGTCCATTCATCCTCATTCGCCTTTTGGTAATCGAGCTAAAAAAAACCAATATACAATTACAATGTGATAATAACTTCAAAAAAAAAACGACCTTCCGTTTTCCGTTTACAAGCAATACAACAGCGATAAAATCGTGGTTTCGTGAGCAATTGCGTTCCCAAAGAGTTTGTCGCTTGATTTGACCGTTCCCATGTACAACGTATGATACTATGATGCAATGTCTTCTGCGGTTTACAATCGAGCGAAAAAAAAAACCAAACCGCCAAACGGAACAAAAACAATGGTGTGTAAAGCAGTGGTATACAAAAGAACACATGACACACCTGTACAAATCTGATTGGCGCATCATCATCACTCTGTCTCAGGTCGGGCCACGTAATGGAGATTTCTCTAGCCGAGAAAGCCTTGCGTTCGTCCTTTTGCGGAAGCGGAGGGTTGGGCATTGGTACTAAACATGTTTGGTGTACACCAATGCGCAACTTATTTACATGAAATAGAGAGTATTGTCTGAATACTCACAATCACAAAACCACCCTTCAACTTAAAGGGGAACCTTAACCCCCGAAATCCCATTCAGGAGCACAACCCCATACATCATAGCTGAATCATACTATGGCCTACAAGTCGAAGGGGAGAAAATATCGTGTCTTATTGTTAGTACAGAATCTGAAGCTAAAAGTAATAAGGTCTACTCACATCTCAAACTGGTGGTAATAACATCGACGACTGCTTCTGGCCCGGCACCCAACTCGTTTTCGGCCAAAACTGTGAAGCGGTATCTAAATGCGAGTCACGGTGAAATTCTAATAACATGTAACGTGTGGAAATTCAGACGCCATATCCACCACTCCGATTCCCTCGGGGAAATAGTCCCTGGGGACAGAACATAGTATTCTTATGTGAGACACGCACAGAAAGGCGGGGAATTCCCCATGGGGAATTGAGTGGTGAATACGGCCACTGGATCAGACTGTTCCACCACTTTAGGTGTCCGACAATTTTTCAGTTCCTCAAAGTTAACACTTAGCCCGTTACTGGGGAAAAACGAAGAAACATAGTGACGGTAAAAAATACGTATCTCCATTTACATACTTTGCATTCGGGGTTAGTCCAACGGCTGGGAAAGTGTAGATCGATGGTCCAATTGGTACAGTAATCGCCGACGATCGGTCTTCATCCATACGCCAGTACGTCACAGTGTAGGCCTGGATGGAAATTACCAGTAACAATTTTAGATTACAGTAATCGAGTGACCTACACCACTGACTGTAATACTACATTTCGGTAAAATACAGTATATAGACATTATCACACAACACAGTAATGTAAAACATCAGAGGGGAATATTACCTTCAATTCCGATGATCAATAATAATATGGTTTATTGGAAGACAATAAATAGGCCGGTCAACAACCAAAAACAGGGTGCTTAGGCAACAACGTAGCCAGAGCCTAGACTACACAAGGGCCAACCGACCAACTACCGTAGTTCAAAACCAAAGACGGACGCAACTACAACTACAAACTACTTACCTTAATCTTTCCATTTGGCATATCAGGCGGCAACCACTTGAGTTTCACCTCATCATCGCTCACCAGTACGAATCCAACACTGCTAGGCTCGGATGGCACTACAAAAAAGCAAACATCCAGAATCATCAGAAACAACTAATCCGTCAATGAACGTCTGCTTGCTGTACTAAAAAATCCGAACTGTGCACGTAACCCAGTTGGAAAAGTGTAAAGAAAAAAGTGCTCGCAATGGAATGGTGACCGAAGGAGTGCGTATGCCCGTATATAAGAAAGGGGGGAGGGCGTTTTCAAAACCGGAGGCCTCTCCTATGCTCTTATATACCTGGGCTATAGTACAACAAACAACAAACTCACAATCCTCTCCCGTCTGCACAATGGTCGGAGTGGTGTTCTCTGGTCCGCTGCCCACTATCGTATGTGCTGATACAAAGACGTGATATGAGGTGAACGACCTGCAAATGCTCTGTTCTGAGTAACAGTCGGCCTAATATTACTCCTTTCAGTATTAATCAATCCCCCGCCCCTGCACGAATAAAGATATTATGATCACTAACAAGGAAGAACCAAAAGTAAGAAGGTAAACATTATAAAAGGAAAAAAAGAGTCAGTTCACAAACCTCAAATTGGAAACCTTTGTCTGGAGCTGGTCCTCACCGACCACCTTCTCGATGACTTCAAACTCATCACGAATGTTCGCCTGCTCGGGCACAAGACGGACCTAAATTAGCTCTATCAATTGATAGCTACAAACTAACCTATTGAATACAAAGTTGATCTGCTATCCGCTAACGATACACCACAACAGCAGAGTCGACGAGGTGTACAACAGCACCAGCGCACGCACGCCGATAGAGACGGGCACCCAATTTGAGTACGTGTACACTACATGGGGTCCGCTCCGCACAAGCCAAATGCTAGAATTTCTACACAGCCACTTTAACAAGAACCGTGACATAACTATCCATATCTCTGGAAAATGGAATATTAAAAAATAATACTCTCTACCGTACCTTGTATCCCAGAATATCTCCATTCTGTAGTTCTTCGTCCACCTTCTTCCAAGAAACACTGACGGCACGCTGTCCGTCACTTGTCGCCTATAATTAAGAAATCCATCGTGCCACATAATGCCTACTATATCAAAGTCAAGTAGTCAAGCTACCCTTGTTAGTTTTTTTATGGGGTTTCCATGTATGCGATTCGGACCTGCGAAAATGTCAAACCGCTGTCCATGTTCGAGTCGAAGTAAATGACATGGTCCCGCAGCGATTTTGAATCTAGTACGGATCTAATTCCAAATTGTACGGATTTATTTCAAATAGTATGAATCTGATACACTTTCGCTGCAGGACCATGTCAAACGTGCGATTCGCATGGCGCATGGGTTACGGTAGGCAGTTGACATGCATGTAAAATGACTTGAACATGGACAGCGGTCTGTCATTTTCGCAAGTGCGAATCGCATAAATGAAAACCCTATTACAGTGAAGATGCCGGCAAAACAAGTGTTCGTAATTACCAAATTTCTAATCAACAAGAGCGCATTCGTATTTACCACAAGCGACATTTTAAATTATTCGAAATCTATGCTTTTAAGAAACGAATTAGCGGAACACCAGGTTCTTTTTTGGGCAATTGCTGTCCAACAATCTCCATACAAGACAGAGTCATTCTTCCGCTTCTTAAAAAAATAAATGCACAATAACGCACTTATACATAATTTATAAGAAAACAGAGCACACACATAGACTAGAAACTTAGCTGACGTGATTATACATTTCAATCAAGGCTTTTAATTCGTTAGCGTTGAATCAATCAACTAAATATTCACTGAACAGGCACGGATAATTAAGCAACAGTATTAAATCTAGAATAAAATAAATCATAATTAACTTAAACTACCGTACCCGAACATCAGTGGGAGCTCCAGATGGTGCACTTTCGTAAGTTTTCGACACCGACACCCCCGTTGACGTGGATCGTCCGAACACATTTTCAGCAAACAAGTCAACCTATACATGGAGAATAAAAAGTAAACAACATTAATAACTGAAACTCGCTGAAAAGATGTTTGGTCATTCATCATACATGATAGAAAATTCATCACTATTTCAAAAAATTCGGACAAATTGCAAAAGTTAACAATCCTCACTCACCTCGTATTCAGTGAAAGGTCGCAATTCTCTCAACGTGAATTCGGTAGCTCGAAGCGACGCCGTTCGCACTTCTCTCTAAAACGTGAAATAATTACTCGTCCGTCTGAACTATTGGCTAATCATGGTATCACGCATGATTTGCTATGAGCCAAGATCTCGGAAATGGCGGCTGACGGCTCTTGGTTATCAAACTGCTCTCGCTGTGTTAGCTAACAAGCAAATGTAGAAAATGGAAGATATATACAAACAAATCAATGGAATGTGTATTAATTAATCAAACAATCAATCAAGCAATCATGGAACAATCACCTACAAAAAAGTTCAACAAAAAGAATAGCACAACTGCACATCAAGATAGTAAAAACAGTACATATCCTGACATACCCAATGTTCGGTATCCTTTTGCCGGTACGAGACCAAGTATCCCTTCGGCTGACCATTCCACTGCCAATGCTGTAATGATGTCCAGGAGAGGACCAAACCGGTGGCTGACACTGGCTCCACCCACAGCCGGGAGGGCGGGGCGTCTGGATTAGTTTCCAAAGTCTAAAATAATCAGTAATCAGTAAGTATAGCAATAAACACCTTGGAAGAAACAGGATTCCGACTCGCTAAGCGCAAAAGTCAAAGCCGACGAGCAACAAACTAAAACTCTTATTCACTTACTAATACTAGAACCAAAACTAGAACACGGTGAAATCTGTGTGCGCCTTTGTTAACCCGTCCATAACAGTAGTTAGGCGGTACCAATAAAATGAGTTCAGTTACTCACCTGAAACAATCGCGTGGGTTCAGAAGGAGCTCCACGGCCCTTCACATTTTCAGCGATCAGCCGTAGTTGGTACTTGGTGTAGGGACGGAGACGTTCCACCACAAATGACCGAGCTTTCGGAGCGCTAAACATAATAAGCTCGATGAAGGTTAGTGTAAAATACCTTGCCTTGACCATTTAGCATTACAATTACGGTAGGGTAGGTACACGCGCGCTCACGCACACTCATACATAACACATACATACATCACATCACACAAGGTCATAAACCGGCACGTTGGGAACACACATTTCGGGCCAATTTGGAATAAATAGTAATAATAAAGACTCATTTTAATCCGACCCACCTGATATTATAAACAGTCTGGAAGATGCTACTATCGCCCATCCGTGCTTCGACTATCCACTGTCTGCAAAAAAATAAACATAACTTTCAGATTGCGCAGTTTCTAGCGCAAGTTAGACTGCTAGACTGTACTGAAACGTGGAATACGACCGGTTTCACGTACTAGACTTTTACCCACGTAACACATGAATGACACTGTACTGTACGTACTGTACTATTAAAGAATACACAGCCGACGAATATAAAAATGTTTCAGAACGTAGGTGAATATGACGAATCTCCAAATGAATTCACTAACATGGTACGATTAATAATGATTGAATTTGGACAAATATGACACTAAGGTAAGAACTAAGAACTAAGGAGATTGACGAAGATAGAATGAGAGAAAGAACTACATACATATCAATTTGGTGATAATTAAGGGAGTGACAGCTAAACATTAATTTATTCTCCCAATCACTCACCTAATAATAGTATGCCCATCAAATCCGGGTACAAAATGTAGTTGTACGGATCTCGGTCCGATATCAGTGATAGAAAGCGACGACGGCCGACCAGGCAGTTCTAAATGTTTAGTTATAAGGTATACGGTGACAACAAAAAACTTAACAAAAATAGCCTCCTGGTTCATAAAAGAATCAATTCCTTTGTCAAAATATAGTCTTGTGAGCAATGAACCTTTTTGACTAACGTTACAGGCATAACGCTAGTAAAAATATGGTGCTGATTTATAAAATAAAATCCCCACCAGGCGGCACTCCACTCTCAAATCTGGTCTCCTGCCACGGACCGCTTCCAACTCTGGTTGCCGCTCTGATGTCGACTCCGTATTTTGTCGACGGTGTCAGTCCCTCCAACGTCACGTTTCTCGATGTTCCCGGCAACGACATGGTCGTACGGTCATCGGGCATATCTGCTCGCCAGTATCTAAATTAGAAGTAAATGACTGACTCTGTGTACCAGGAGTACTTACATACAGAGCGTGTTAATGACAAAACTATAGGGAAACTTCGGTTGCTACCAGCCAAACTAGCTACGTTATAACAGTTTTAATTCCCTAGCTTCCCTTGATTCCGTTATGCACTTTTCTATGGGAATTGGGAAAAATGTTGTTAATAAAAAAATTCAATTTTGCACTGTCACCGGTTGGTTTTTTTGTACATATTTACAAACTTTCACATAACTTTTACCTCAACGTAGGAGACGACAAAAGTCTAAAATCAAATTAGCATAGTCGTACCTGAATTCATACGAAACAATATCTCCATTTGGTTCCATGGGACTTGTCCATACAATCACAGCGCTATCGGCCATCACAAGCTCTTGATCAATGGAGAGATCAGCCACTGCGCCAGGAACATCCTCCTACAAGAAAAAATAATTAGTCTCTGATTATATGAATTATATGAATACCGCTTTATTCAGACATACAATCAATACACATAGACTTAAGCATGTAGAATCCAGGGTCCCGTTTGATTACCACACATTCATAACGATCCCGAGATAAACGAGGTGAGATTACAGTATTCCAACAACTGAATAAGACTTTTTTTACATTGCATGCTCGTGGATGCACCATTTACAACATTTAGCGTATATACCGTAAACCGTAGCTTATCATGAATTCCGTAAACCGTAACCCACCTCGGTAACGATTAGCTGCGGCTCGCTAGATGGTCCATAACCGGCAGATGTGTAGCAGAGGACGGATAGGTTATAGTGTCCCCACTTTTGAAGACCACCCACGATCACTGTCAGAGAATCAGAGATCGGATCGACCAACACCTAAAAGTTCCCGTGTTTCTTCTCAGATATACTGAATCTTGGAAGGAGTATATGACTGACTCTGTGCATCAGGAGTTGTACGGATCTCGGAGTACTTACATTCTTAAATACAGAGCGTATTACTGACAAAACTACAGGGAAACTTCGGTTGCTACCAGCCAAACTAGCCACGTTATAACATTACAATTACTTCACCATATTCTCTCTAAAAGTCGGGAATAAAAACATCCGTAATGAAAAACAATGAAAAAAAATTACCAACCTCTTTTGATAATTTGTTTCCGACAGTGAAGAATTGCACCTGAAAACCCGCAATATGAAGAGTATAATAACAAACTGGATTGGCCACGGACTAACCAGCTATTCACTGAGTGCTACGAGAGATTAATCCAAGGGCCAAGGCCCCAAGGAAATGTGACTGGCGTACCTTGTATCCAAGATTCACTCCGGGTATTCTCTGCTGATCCGGCGCCGTAAAAGTCACCCTTACTGACGTCGAATTCAATACTTCACCGTGGACACGCTTCGTTGCTTGCGTCGGAACTAAACAAGTCTCATATTCATATTCTTCCGAGAACCCAAAATCTAGCGAGGCAGCGATCACTTGTGTAACAGTTTGTTACACGGTGTATGAAAGATGGGTCCCATGGGGAGTTTGAGCGCACGCGCACCATCTACTAAAGAGGCTCGCGAGCCGTCACAACATACAAACCAAAAAGGGCTAGTTGAACTAGTTCGAACATAGCATGTAATAAGCTACTTTCCCACAATTCAGCAAACAACGGGATTACTCAAAACTGGCTGCGCATGTACAACATACACAAGTTGAAACATAGCACGAAGTAGGCGAGTTTTCCCTAGTTTTACGTCAACAAGCTAGAGGATTACTCAAATGTGACTACAAAAACAGCTTCGAATAATATGCAAGATTGGGGATTTCTTCGCAAAGGAAGCTTCCCGGAAATGTGAGCTTGAGCGCAGTCATAATTGAGTAATCGTGTACTTTTCCCACAGAGTATTTGGGGAAAACGTTTTTACGCGAGTCATTTATAACAACAAAAACACACCTCCTTCCAGTGTCGTCACAAAAATGCTCTTGCTGAACACGCCCAATCCACGATGGTTGTAGGCTGCCACCTGGAGATACACGTATTCTAATTTGTAGAATAACTGCGTAGCAACACAGTAGAACTGTATTCCTCGCGAACTAACAGATCTGACTGCCAATATTGGAAATTAATTACAGCACAATCAGTATTTCATAAACAATGTGGTTAGTAACGATAGTGAAATTTACTAATATTCAATTACTGACAAATAAAACACAAACCACACTACCTGAATTTCATAGTTTCTCCAGGTGATAAGCGGGCCGATGACTTCGTTTCGTTTCTGTGATTCAGTGACATTCTTCTCGTTCCATGGAAGACTGTAACCTTCGAGGCGGTATCTGAAACAAAACGAATAGAGTTACTCAACTTCAATCAAAAACAGTGTGATTCAGTAATGCTCTACTCTACCCATTACTAAAAACCAACTATGAATGTACATCAGCCGGTTCATCGAGAAAGTTTCTTTAGGATGCACGCCACAATAACCATTACACGTAGGTAGCATGGCTTTTACAAACATTTGTCGTGAAAAAGAAATCAATATGCGTCCCTTCGTCGCAATAACCAAACAAATAGCTTTCCAAAAAAACACTCGGTCTGTGTTAGTTTTCTTTCCAATCTGTCACTCTCAAATCCGTACCTTATGCTTTTACATAAGTACAAACCCCACACATACCTAACCATATATCCCAGTATGTCACCGTTCCATTGCTCGGAGGGAGGCGCTTGCCACTGTACCATAATCGATGAGGAAGAACGAGCACTAGCAGCAACACTCTGTAATCACGTATTATGTTAAGTAGGCTCCTTACGAGTGAGCCTGAGCCTAAGCCTAAGCACTGGTGGCAACACTGTAATGTCCAATAATGTTATGTAGGCTCCTTACATAATACAATACTAATGAACGCCATAACTACACATCACTAATGTTAGGTAGTACGGTAGTCTCATTATATTATGTTTAAGAATTAATGTTATGTACATGGTAAGTAAAAAACAAAAGTAAACAAAGGTAAAAAGTTTAAAGTTAGATTAGCCATTAGCATTAGACCCATAATCATCAGAGACGAAATACGAAATTCACGAAATATATAGAAAAAACACTAACTGTATCTATAAAAATACAATTTCTTTCTAAAGTTAAATGCAAAATACAAATCTCATCTATAAAGAAACCTTTGGGGCGGCAGCTGGCGGTTGTTGCGGCATTGTGATATTCTGGCTGTGCTGCGACGGAATTCCAGCTCCATATCTAAAGAGAATACAAATTGAACTACACTATAATTCTATACAAACATACAGAACAGCATATTCACCGCTCAATTAACTATGGGGAATCCCCGTCTTTTTCTCTGCGTGTCTCACATTAGACTACTATTTTCTGTCGCTAGGGAATACTTCCCCGAGGGAATCGGAGTGGTGAATATGGCCTCAGGATAACGCCTGGAACGCTCAAACCCATCACAGAAAGTACTGAATGCCTACTTATTATGCAAACTATAAACACATAAATCTACCCACCTGTTCGATGCAATCACCCTGAATTGAGCAGTAACAGACGGCTTCAGATCTTCTATTAGAACCGAACAACACTTCTGAAATCAGAATTAGATCGATATCGATGAAATATCAAGATGACGTTCGTTCAACGTCAACGTCGGAAAATCATATTTTGAAGATAGCAAAAAAAGCGGCAGCCAATACAGCCCAAGGTTGTAACAGAAACAGACTCACACACTAGTTAATAAATACAGACTTACACACTACCACATTAGTTAATTAATAAACATACAACTTGAGTTTTCTTTTCCACGTACATCAAACCAACTAACAAACTATCAAATACGCGCGCGATCTAGGTATAGAAGTGTAGAACAGCTAAAACACACCTCTGGCGGGATACTATCCTCCTTAGTCTCCCAGACGCCCCACTGTTCAGTAGTCGGCCCAAAGGTTCGCATCTCGATTGAGTGACGAATTAGCGGCGAGTTGCCGTCAAAGCCTACAAAGAATATAAATCTGAGAAAATAATAATCATGTATTATACATTACAGAAATAGACAAAGAACTGGTTAGCGTGACAACATGGCCACTACTTTTGAGAACAAATAAATAGGAATATGTTTGTGTAAAAATTGCAAGTACAGCCTCCAGCCACGAACTACAGTGTCTCACAGCTCATGTATATAACGGTGAAATACAAGGCAGCACGGAATTAAGAATTAAGAACCCACCTTCTCTCCACGATAATCTGATTTTTGCCGGAACCGTATCGTTCACCAACACAGCCTTTACAGCAATTGGCATCGAGGGCTTTTCTGCAAGATACAAGGAATATAACACGATATATTACACAACTGCCGTTAATCCTCCCACCCAAACTGCAGTACGGTACTCCACTCCTAATATATACCGTGCACGACCTCACACTAGTCAAATAAGAAAGCATAAAAGACAATGCAATGAGATATTTGTCGACCTCTCCTCTCGCCTCACGAGCCCGGTTAGCTCAGTCGGTAGAGCACCAGACTCTTAATCTGGTTGTCGCGGGTTCGAGCCCCGCATCGGGCTGATATTTTTGCAAGGAATAAAAAAATTCAAAACATTACTGACCAATAATTTTCAGCCACGCCGATTGACTCTCCTCAGAACCACTCACACGAACAGTGCATCTGAAAATCAACAAATATTGTCTCCGAAAAATTGTCGCACCAATGAGCAAAAAAACAAACAAGTCCAGATATACACACCGTGAAACATACTGGTTCATCGAGTAGCAGATTTATGGTCTGCAAAAACAAAGGCTGAGGCTTCTCAATTACGACAAACGAATAAATAAAAAAACACTAAATTAATAAAAACCTCACCTATACTCTCCAATATTATCCGGTCCAACTTGTTTAATCAACAATCCGCCCTTTTGCGTTCGAATAATGCGCAAGGCGGGCCAACCCTCAGAAGGGATCATTTCATCCTAAACTTTTCAGTTCTAATCATATTGCAGAAAGTTTAATTCCTTTTTTTCTCTTACAACTGCAAAACAATGGTATCGGTAAGTTATCTATAAACTTGTAGTTTAAGTGTTTAAGCTAAACTGGACAGTAGGTTAACAAAAGGACATGTTATGTCTACACGAAGAACAGCTAATTTCAGAATTTCAGACACATGTAAGGAAACATCCCAGAAGACGTCGAGCAATTTGTCATCTGGAACTCGTCGCCTACTGCTCAGGACCTCTGCGGAACATGTCATAAGCAAACATTGAATCTGTATTTTCACCCTTGAATAAAGGTGCACGCTCTTGAAGCGTAAAACAAATTTTAAATTTTTTTTCCTTCCACCACTGCTGCGCCAAAAATAACTAGTTTTCATTGCTTAACACAGTAAACAAATAAACAAAATCCTCACATTCAGTGACCATCGTATCTCGGGTCGTTCGCCCAAGTCCGCGCCGACCTCACAAGGGATTTCGATATTCGTTCCAATGAGAATGCTCTGATTGGAGGGCCCATTTTCGATCAGGGACAGACCTTAACACGCAATAACAATATACTAATAGCAGAAATACCACCAACACTCCTTGTCCCTATGCACGCTATAAAATTGTTAAAGCAAAATATCATCCGGTTTTTGAAACGCATCGTGGACAACTGAATTCTTACGTATGTATGCTAATTTGCTCGAATTTAGCTCGATTTTTTTATTCTAATTTATGTTCATTTGCATACGCTGCATAAGAATGCTGGTGTACGGAATGTGTTTCAAAAACCGGCGGTATTTCGCTTTAACTGCGCAAAAAAAAAAGAGAAAAGCGTCCAGTTAGAGAACCCACGGACACGGATGCGGACCTCGCGCAAATATTTTTCACACGTATGCGGGTCTATTATACTTGATTGAACTGAATATACCTGTTACAGTAAGTCGACCGTTTCCAAAAGCAGCTCCTTCTTCGTTTTCCGCTTCACACAAATAGTCTCCAGAATCCGATGACTTGAGAGAAGAAATAGAGAGACGGCCTCCGCGCACGTCATACTTTGTTGATTCCCCGTGAACAAGTTCACCTGTAGTGTAAATTAGATTAGTTTCCTAGTAACTAAAGGGTATAACCACAACGCGGAGGTGAACTGGTCGAGTTTAAAGTCCGACAAAAAACTTTCCGGCTAAACGGGCTAATACATTGACGATATGTTTCACTCAAGTTACAAATACAATTGGATGGTACTCCTTCCAATCGAAAGTGGATATTTATAGTTGAACGCAACCTCCAAAGTACCACGTGTCACGCCTTTACGACTCCCTAAGGCTCGGCACGTGCCTACCGTACTTAACTGCAGACGTTCCCTCATGGGAGGCAGTACCTTTTCTTGACAGCCTCATAGACATAAACATCACAATTCACAGTTTACCTCTAAACTTCCAAGCAACCTTCGGAGTAGGATTCCCAGTCACCTCGCACGTGAATACGGCCTGAAATTGGAAATTTCGAATTCAAATACAATGCCCGCAAATGCGTATGCTGTTGGCCCAGGGAAAGCCTAAATCTACCCAACAAATAGAAACTGATATACTTTCATGATTTCTGTCACAAGTGACAAATAATACATATATACTTCACTTCAATGCTAAAGCCGCGTTCGAGTTGGGGAAAAGTTGAATTCCGGAATTCCACCGTTCGAGATGGGATACCGGAAACGTAAATGTTTTTCCGCTATTTAACCCCAACCGTCGGGGTCAAGCATCATTTTTGCCTCCTGCAGTGGTTAAAAATATAATCCCACAACGATTCCACTACGGTATTTTTGCTTTTCCACGCACTTTTTTCCGCCCAACTCGAACGGTGGAATTCCGGAATTCCACCAACTTTTCCCCAACTCGAACGCGGCTTTACCGGATTCAAAACCAAATTTCTAGAAATACTACCTTCTCTCCAACTCTCTGGACAGTGTTGGCCGGTGAAACCTTGACTTTTGGTGCTTCTTTAGGCGGCGAGTTATCGTCGGCTCGGAAGTTCTCCACTGAAGTGTCGGGAAACCCCCAGAGGCCAGCGGAAGACCCTAAATATGGAATATGAAAATAAAGCATTGGGTAAAATCACAACGGCACCACCTTCTCTGATCCACAACATCCCCGGAATTCATTGCAAATTCCATTTACGCTCGGGACACATGTCCAACAAACCGTACAAAAACCTGTAAAACTTATAAAACAGCTCCAATGCCAAGAGCTCCCGCCTTAACACGTGGTTTGTGAAAATGCTGGACTTGGTGGACAGCTACATTAGTGCATTCTCATACAGTAGTTATATCCATACTCATATTCAATACCAACCTTCACTACTCTGCGCCGGTCCCTCATGTAACCAAGTGGTGATGATCGACGCTCCGGCTTTATTCACGGCTTCACATTGATATACTCCAAAGTCTTCCTGTGCTAGGGATCCAATTGCCAACGCACCATTCACAGAGTCAATCTAAAATTACGTTCTGGTAATGGCAATAGAAGTAAACAAGCATAGTTGAGTTATTCAAGTATCAGCTGATTAGCGGATTCCTGGTGTATAAACATTTTTACTTTTACATCTGCAAGTACTGCATCGGCACTTGCATGGGAGTGTATACCCCCGTATATGTACACAGATTGTATAATCATATATATATATATATATATATATATATATATATATATATATATATATATATATAAATGGATACATACGGATATTACATATATATGGATAACCACCATGTGATACACTTTATTTTTGCCACAAATCACAACTTCTTATAACGACAGTACAGTACGCAAATACTTAAAAATGCCCCAGCCCAGCCCCTCCTTCCCGCGTCTCACTTATCCTCACAATATCTCAAAAATACAGTGTACACAAAAAGCAACCAATAATAATAACAATCCTCTACCGTCAATTGCCTACTAGTCTCGGGGGCTAAAAGCCAATTTTTGAGAGAAAGCCGATGTGTGCCTTGAAAACTAGACCGCCTCAGCCTCAGCCTCAGGCAATCGCAGCCTATTATTATTCATACTTCACACTCACTTTCCTTCTCAACACACACAAAAGCGAATGACTGTAGCCGGAGCAAAATGTACAAATAAGCACTCGTTAAATTTTAAAGGTGATTAGACATTAGACTAGGGCAAACGGCCAACACTGTGAATGACGGAATTGTGATTAATTGCATTGCGGGCATCTGGGAACTACAGTTAAACAAGTTGACGAAAATATAGATGACAACATGTATGAAAAGTGAAGTGAAGGTAAATAATGAACCATGTTCTAACATGATACCCGGTTTCGGACCCGAAATCGTATACGACGAGGTCGACGAGGGTTTTACCTACGAAGACTCACAGAAACACCCAAGTATATTGCATTGTTATAATCTCCACTCTCCAGTTAATTGACAAGCTACAATATTCTATCCAACCCAATTACCTTGCCTTTAAATTCCATCCTCAAATACCATACTCCCTCGCCCGAGTAAATAATCCTCTCTCTCGCTCAAGAAACTTTCTTCCCAGACTATACTAGATCTATTATAGACTATATATTATAAAGTGACCAGACCACCCGGCCGGCGATCAACTTAGCTAACCAGTATTCAGTAAATGACCACCGACCAGTCGACAGTCGAGGGTGATTTGCATACAATAAATAGAGCATCAATAATAGCCACCTTTCAACGGGGAACGGGCACAATGGACAATAGAGCTGTATCGGATTGTTAATCGAGCAACATATCTCACAAATACGATCAAATATAAATATCCGCGTTAGAAACAACTTAATTCAATCGAGCAGCTTAGGAGCTTAGTAACAATGTAACACAGCACTCCTCATCAATACATGTACCCTCAGCCCTCAGATCAGAAAGTCTAAAACTACACAAGGATGAAAAAATTACAGGACTCAGGACTCACTCAAGCTTACGGCTTAGGTGACTACAATAAGTTAGGCATAAGGCATACGCCTAATTGCCTGATCCTAGCTTACTGTATTCACATTTCAATCCCCTCTCATCCATCTTCAAAACTAATTTAAACAAATTCTTGAGATGCTTTTTGTTGGCACGGAGCATGGACTAGTTAGTAACCTCAAACTACTCGAGCACCACTTCAAAGAAGGCCAAATCGCCAATTGTAACATTGTACACATGTACAAGGTTAAGGGGTCACAAAAAAAACAAATTGCCCGGTAGCGTAGCTGGAAAGAGCCTTATAATGATGGAAAAAAAGCATTATACAAGTAAAAGTAACAAGCATGCAACACTGCTAACTACTGTCTCGCTCAAAACAAAACTGTATACTATACTGTATCGATATACTGCAACCTGCTTCTTAGAAGTGACTATTACTAATATGTATGTGCTGCAGTTATGGCCCAAATCATCCCCGGTTCACAAGGCTAGACTGTTCTACCAATCGACTGTTCCAGTGCAAAGCTTGTCTAGAAATAACGTTCTATTATATAATCATAAATCACGAGTTCGCTCTCTCTCGCTCTCGCTAGTTTCCTTCCCCTCTCCTTTCCTAGGGCTTCCCTCTTCATATATACGATCAAAGGCGGCATCGTACAACTTGTTGGGACTCAAACTCTCAAGCCAAAAGAGGAGTCCAACCCTCAATCCCTAATGAAGTACCCAGCATCAAGTGTGGTACACAATACGGGCTCATTGAACAATATGTTGTATGAGTATGCATTTTGCAGTTGCAAGCAAGTTAAGTTGGTACATATGGTACGTTACGTTGAACGATCACAATAATACACCACATGTATGGCAGAAGGCGAAGTCAATTACATTCTCGAAGATTGACATCGACATAGTAGTAATATAAAAAGAGTGAAAAAAAGAGGCAGACCCTCGGAGAAAAACCAGAAATGAAATTCCCAGATAAATCTGTCAACGTTAAATATCAATGTTTCACATCCTCCTTTACTGCGTCTAAAACTTTAGACTCGTTAATGGGAAATAGCGAGCTAAATCAAACTCGACTGAACAACTACAATTTAAATTGATAGTATAGAGGGGGAGTGGTTGTTTAAAAAGGAGGCACTATAGTTACAGATAACTTCGAACAGATAACACATACTTCTGAGAAAAACGAATATTTCGTCACCTCAACGTAAGACATGGCATCCATACCTAATATAGAGTGACCTAACAAAAACAAACGGCTAAACAAAAACAACAAACACTCTCCCTTTCCTTTACTGCTACTGAATTACGATTCTACTACCCCTTGGCTTAAATGAACATATAATACACAAAATATAAAAACACTCCCTAATATTTTTTCCGAGTTGCCCCTCTTGAAAAAAATTCTCTACAACAACAAGTGTAGTTGGAGACTTGGAGAATCACGCAAGAAACCCAATTAGATTAGATTCCAAAATCCAAAATAGAAAGAAATACACTGCGATCACGCACACACGTTAATTATTCGGACTAATTATGCTAGCAAGAGAAAGCGACAAAAATATCATCCATCATGCAACTTCAACTTGGGATCGTGAAAACATTCACGCCGGAAAAGTGGAACAATAATAATAATAGCCTCTCACCGTGTCGTTGATAAAACAAAACAATAAGATTTCCATGAGCTCTACTCGCATCAAACTACATATCCCGTGCTAGAATTTCCTAACAATCGAACATATATTCCACTATCTTAAAGCGAAGTACCTGCCGGTTTCTGAAACGCATCGCGGACAAGTGAATTCTTACGTATTTATGCTAAGTTGCTCGAATGTAGCTCGATTTTGTGTTGATTTGCATAGGCTGCATAATAATACTGGTATTCGAATGCGTTTCAATAACTGGCCTGTATTTCGCTTTAAACAAATAAGTCCCAGACCCCGTACTCCCCACAGTATCAAATCCCCCACAAATGGAATACTTCTCATCACAATTCCCTCGCTATTTCATTGTTTACTCCTTCATTGAACTCCCGGCTGGCCACCAAGAAATCTACTAAACATCCTAACAAATTAGCATATGGTGCTTTCTTCACTTCTTCATTCCCTTGAAAATTAGCATATGTTCCCTGGGTCAATGACAAAGAACACCAAATTCGACATTGTTCTCCATACTTCCGACAATTAGCACCAAGACATATGGTTGCCTCTTTGCTGGTGTGAAGTATGTGTCCAAGAGCTAGTACTCTCTCTTCCCCAACCCAACTGAGATGTGTGTATAAGAGAGACTCAAAACTCAAAACAAGTGTCGCCGGCGGGAACAGAACTCTCGATGAATTGCACGACAAAATGAACATACTAAGTGTCAATAGCTATTGGGTGCTAATTCTTTACTGGCGTATGTCTCTAAAACGCTCATCCCAGATCCCAGCCAAAAAATGCAACCATTTGTTTTCAAATGGACCCATGGACCAATTAGGTTCAGTATGTTTCACATTTCCTACTTGATCTACATTCATTAGTACCAAGTAGTTCACAATTCAACTTGAAACCTTTTTAAAGAAAATTTCACATCTCAATCTCACATGAGAAAAGAAAAATAACGAAACTTCAAACAAATCGCATATTGTAGCGAACACTCCCCTGATTTTGTAAGACATTAGCTAACACTAATAAAGAAAAATCCCTTCCAAATATAAATTCCAACTAGTCAATCAATCAGCAAATGACCCCTTAGAAATGACCCTCAAAAAGCTCTTCAGCTCTCATCTCACTCCAAAAACGGTCCATCGCTTAAAAACGTGTACTATCTCGTCAGACAATCTCAAGTCTCAAGACTTTCCCTTGAATAGAAAAATTGTTGAAGGACAAAAAATATAGGTCAAAAAACGTTTGGAAAACACGATGAACGAGCCACACTTCATTATTCAAGAGTTACAGTAAACTCAGTACTCAGTACACTCCAAAACATAGCCACTATGACAGAGAAAACAATTTTCTTTTCTTTTTTTTTTGACGAAAAAGTCTTAGTCAATATTGAAAGGACCATGTACCATTATACCATATAAAAAGTACATCATTCACACACTTGTACACATTAACTAGACAATCATCATTACTCCCCCCGAAACAGCCATTATATCCATTTTCAATAACAAACAAATCCCCCGGTTAGTCTCATTTTCATGTTCCAGTAGCCAGTATAAGCTTCGAAATCCACTCAGCTATTTGCAAAAACGCGGTCAACTCGCTCACGCAGAGCCAGCGAACGGTGGAAATGCACCGAGGAACACTTCACCCCAAGATTAGGCCTATTAAACTGCTGTGACGACCCGGTTCCTAGCCACACAGTTCAGCTGTACAACATTAACTGTATCCACTACTACATACCTAACAAACAAATGAAAAATCATACTAAAAGAAAAGAGAAAAGCCATGCAGAACGAAAGCTAGATATTGCTAGTGGTGGAATAACACATAACACGCCTTTTACAAAACGACGAGTCGTTTTTGCATGAACACCCCCAATATTAGTAGTACCAATGACAACAAACAGCTAATTGCAGATATCAACTAAGGAACTAAGTTCTTCGCTACCAATTAGCATCGCCCTAAACCGGTTTGTTATCAACCAAGAACATGTCATTGCTTAACTCAATTCATTATCGTTTGCATAAACTAAGTACGCAGAAAAAATGCTGAAGGAAAACCACAAAATCTAGAAATGAAAACGAATTGCTAGTCACACGTTATTATAACCGCAAACATTTCCCTCATAAACCCTTTCCAAACCGTTCCCCTCACTATTCTCAGCCAAATGAAACTTCAAAACTACCCCGACCCCCGATCCGAACCAAAACCGGCCAGGTGCGTGTCCTAAAAGTAAAAGCGCTTAACCGGACTGCTATACGGGGTCAATCTCCCTTTAGCCGTGAGCCAGAGATTCACGAAAGGGTAAACGGTACCAATCTGCACATCCCTACCAATTACCCATTATTACAGTAACTTCCGCCCTACCAATAGTTAGTCAACATAAAATAAAAGGTACATTTAACAAATGACGAACAGAAAACGGAAAACACGATCAGCTTGAAACCAGAAAAGCTCAATTGCTCTAAAAAAGTGAAGAAACAGTTCTACTGCTGTACTGCTACACAGTATCCCAGGATAACGACGAAATAAGAACAGAAGCAAAAAATATAACCAAAAGTACAATAATACAACATAAAAAATATGCATAACAAAGCTCCATATCTCATAAAAAAAAGATCCCACCTGTTTTCCATCGTGCCACCACTGAATCTCGGTTTCTTGCCGATTCTCCTTCACAGAACATCGCAACTGAATCGGTGTTCCTTCCTCTTTGACGAGTTCCGAGGGTAAAAGGTTCAACCGAGGGATACCTGCAATCGGTTATACATCTTACAATAAAAAAAAATGCACCCCTTCGTAGTACGTTATTATCTACAACAGAGATATGTAAGGTACGCAGGTAAGGTCTGCTATATATAACTCGAATAGACTAAAATCGAAAATCGAAAAAAAAACTATCAAATCAGGAGGAAGGTGAACGGGTTAACCGCAAAATTGCACGAAAACAGTTGTTCAATCTTCAGTCTTCAATGTACATGTATCAATATATGTATGCATCAACGTAATGATTTATTATCTACAATACGAGTTGTGCCCACCTTGCCATTCTTTTGGATAAAAATACGCGCATTGTAAAGTTCAACACTCAACACGAAATGTTTAGCAACAAAAGCATAATAAATAAATAAATTAAAAACTAACTCAGAATCTGAATCGTTGCTCTCCTCTGATCAAAAACTCGTCCGGACGCAGCACTTACTCGGCACTCAACCAGAATTGAATCCTTTTTCTAAATGCAATTTAGAAAAAGGAAATATAATTTAATTCACTTATGTATACGTTTAAAATAAGTAATTCATATCAAATGCACTTTCCTCCCAAAGAATAAACAATCTAAACTAAACGGTAAACTCAGAAAATACAACCCCTTACCTTGACTGGATAACTACCAACAAGTGTTACCACCAATTAATTAACCGATTCTCATTTGGCATTAACATTGCTACCTTGCTTGCGTAACACAATATTGATTGCGCCATCTACATCCAAAAAAACCCGATCTTAATCCTATTCGTACTTCCGCACATAATCATCAAGTAACAGATGTGGCATATTCATATTGACTCATTGTTTGTGCACTCATATATAATAGCTACTCATAACATAGGTCAAGAAGTGGTGGAAGTTGTTTTCGGTAGTCGGGAATTGGTGGAAGGGTACGCCAAAAATTCATGGAAAAATGGGTACAATTTGGTGGAAGGGTGTCTAAACCACGCCCCTTTTCTGGCAAATTATAAGAAAATTCGTGGAAAAATGCAAAAATGATGGAAGGGTTGATCTCTATAGGGACATAAAAATGTCCAAATTTGGTGGAAGGGTACAAAAATTTTCCCCACTTCTTGACCTCAGCTCATAAACTATGCAAATTGGTAGGCTGACACATATAAGAAATACAGAAATGTATATATGTAACATCGGCCACTGAGGAAAACAAAGAGCATACAATTATTAAAAAAATATAAAACAGAAACCAAAAAAAAACGGAACAAGATAATAAAAATCCCACCTTCAGTAACGGAGATGCCGGGCTAACAGACAGTCTTCTTTGTTGAAAATCAAAAGTTACTCCGGGAGAGTTCTCATTCAGTTGGATGTTATCCACAAGCCACTTCACGTCCGCGCCGTCGCTGAAAATTGAAAACAAACATAAATAATATCACCAAATTTGGCAGGAAACCATCACAAACACAAAGAAAAACCCTTAATATAAATGACTGACTGCTTTCAAAGAAACGAAAAGTTCAGACTTCTCGCTTGCTTGTACCACATTAAGAGAACTTCGTGGAATCACCGTTTTTGTCAGAAAACTTTATTCATCCAAAATTAGTTTTCGCATAATTATGCAAGGACCGGACCGAGACCCAACACGGAAAAAAAATTAAACGAAACCAAAAATAAATTCCAAAATCCAACCTGAAGCTCGGCACACAGTCCATTACAAGCGGTGAATTCGGATCCGAAGTTACATAAGACGAATCACTGGGACCGTATATAACGGAAAATGCTGGGGACTAAAATCAGTATAAGTTCAACAAGCAGAAGTGCAGAAGCACAAAGAAAGCCTGACTTGCTAGCTCTAAAAATATGTTCGAAATCCTGACCTAACCTTAAAAGAATTGTGAAAACATCATAACACAACATAACAGTTGGGGAAATGAAATGTACAAAAAAGCTTCAAAATCAGCACTACGTTGCTTATCTTGATTAAAACAATAAGCATACGGTTTCTACTAAAATAATAATCAAAAACCAAACTCAATAAATTTCATCTCAATAAATAGCATACCTCATGTTCACCAGCAAATCCCTCAGCAACAACAAATTCATCTGAAGCCGCTTCACCGATACCATCTGCAGACGCAGTGACGCTGAACATAGACAATTAATGAAACAATATGTACCTAGGCAAGCAATTATAAGTCAAAGTTCGGGTTAGACTATGTGCTAAAACATAGGATACACAAGGCAAAAAAAGGCAAATTTCATACAGAAACTGGGCTTCCCAAACACTCAGCCTGGTAAAATCACATTAAAAAAGCCCTCACTCACCGGTATCTTCCGCTATGACCAAAGTCACCGAGAAGAATCAGATTTCCATCAGCTGTCACGTAGAACGTACTATTAGAAGCGATCTGAAAATAGCCCTGTTATATAGTTAGCAAAGAGATGGTGCCAAACCTAACGCTATGTTTCTGAGGCTGGTGAAAAGTCTGTAGCGACTCAGTTTTTGTTTCATCGATCAAAATTTCTCTCCCATTTACCAGAAACACCACGACAAAGTTCATATCTCTTCATTGCTCACAAAATAAATTCGTTCGCAATCTTTTTAGAGACAGCGGTTCTTAGAAGCGCACCGACATGAGAGTCAATATTCATATGATGAGTAACCTACAATAGTAAATTAGCATCTTTAACTAGTAGTATCCCCCTTGTCTTGAAGACGTGTTTACATTCCCCCCATAAAAAGCACAACTTGGTCTCGGCTGTCAACTGACACACTTTCACTCCGCTTAGTGTGGTCATTAAGCATGTCCGGAGCACCCACAATTCACAGAATATTAAGGTCCTTTGGGAAAACGACAAATCGCAAAAGAGTTGGTTGTTGAAGATGTGTCCACAACAATACAACAACCCTTCAACACACACACACGCACGCACGCACACACACGCACACACACACAGACACAAACACACACACGAACACACAAAGTCCCCGTTGAACTGAACTTGAACCATAGCCAAGGAACTAATACTTCAAAATTACTTCAAGCGAAACTCCGGCCAGTTTTTTAAACACAACGAGTGGACCAACATTCTTATGCTGTTTATGCAAATGAACAAAGAACATAAATTATAATTATAATAGAAAATCGAGCTAAATTCGAGCTTTTTAGCATAACCACGTAGAAATTCTGTTGTCCATAATGCGTTTCAAAAACCGGCCCGTATTTCGCTTTATAAAAAACTATACCAACGCAACCCTCCACCTTTAGCCCAACTTTCAAAGCTGTCCACCCAATATTAAACACACTAGGTAGGATCTATATAAGATACATTTACCAACCCCTAATATTCGAACCAATTTCTCAGAAACAAAAGAGTGCTCAACACTCATCTTCACATCCGTCCCCACAGACACAACCATTATGACAACTTTTATGTTGTCCGAGATTCGGTCCCTCTTCTCTCTCTCTCTCTCTCTCTCTCTCTCTCTCTACATTACATACCTTCTATCTCTCTACACACTACGTCCCTCCATACACTTTCTCTTTCTTGCTTTCTCACAAAGTTTAGTGGTTGGGTGGTATACACACTTTATGCGTATGCAAATTACAGACCTCTAGCGCGCAGAGTTGCTCCAGATGGTGCTTTTGCCTTACTCAAGAAAGAAGATGGGTAGTTTAGCACGAGGAAACGCTGTGATCCGAATTTACACAACAAAGCGCACTCGCTAGACCATAATAAACAACGAGTAAATATAATTTTGAGAGGAAAGGCGACTTAATTGCCGAATTGCCCAACTCTATTAATAGTATCCCAACAGTTCCTTAGGAATAAAAGTACACATTTGTTCAGTGATTAAGGCAAATACCGAATTTTAAAGCACTATAAAACACCCTAAAAATGTTACCATAATGATGTTTCTCCCATTTTTGTACAATGTTCATCTAACTCCCAACCCAACGAACAAACACGAAACAAATTCCACTCTATCTTTCACATAAGCAATAAATGGAAATCGAAAAAGGTCAGACAGTAATGAGCCAAGCCCAAGGTTACCATCATTCCAAAGAAAGAAAACATTCCTTTGTAATAAAACTGAGATATGATGCTACACTAACCAACAAACCATATATATCCTATTATAACACAAGCGGCCCACTTCACTAAAAAAAAACAGCTAACAGTAATTAATCTTCTTTCCTACATAAGCTTCTCCTTAAAACCCTCATACCTCTTACCCTCGGTGTTTCAAAATTTCTAAAATGCTCAACCGTTCGCTTTCTCCACTTTCCCCTATATGTGTGCCCAGCAAATCAAATGCTAACTAGCTCCGTATACGGTCAGCTATCAATGTCAACGTTCCGAATTTCCTTCAGCTTCAAAAACGGATTAGTTTCGCGCTGAGACACCCGCAGTGAGTGGAATAAATATAGAACAAACACGTATTCCCAGACATCAATCACCTATGATCAGAACATGTTCGCAATTAACAAACACACATACACTTTAGTATATACACACCGAGCCCAAGAAATGCACTATATGAATGTTCTTCTTACTTTCGAGGATTATCTAGCAGGTTCTGAACAAACGAAAGAATTGCTTCATCGGCTCCATGTGCTTCCAGAGGTTCCCCATGGGGAATTCCCCAGAGGTGCCATTCAATTCCCCGTCTTTTTCTCTTCGTCTCTCATATTTGAGTGCTATTTTCTGTCCCCAGGGAATATTTCCCCGAGGGAATCGGAGTGGTGTCAGGTCTTCAGCCCATTCGCCCAAAAGTCCCAAGCCCAGTTTCTCAAGTCCCCCTAATACCTTACTTACACCCCTGTGACTCTAGGTGACCTGAGCTGCCTGAGCAATATAAGGTCGGCAAGTATGCAAATAAATAAGCGGCGAGCGTAGATCGATTGGTGGACCCACAGACAGTATTGGTTGGTACAACAACACAACAAGAAGAACGACAAAGAGTGCAACTACCCTATTGGGTTACATATTCCAATCGACACCACTATCCACAACAGAGCACAATAATATTTATATTATGATTTCCTTTTCCCGCCGGTCTGCTTTATTTATACGCGGTTTGCCTTATTTATGTATACGATTAGCTTTTGAAACTACACACAACAAAGGTGACCGAAAACGGGAAATGGAAATATATATGCTAATAGTACCGTATGCAAAAAGCGGTCGCTATATTCCTGTTCCCAGTTCCCATAAAGCAGGGAAATGTGTTTCCGACTTTTTTCGTATGCAAAATGTGCAACTACAAGTCTACAAGTATAGGCTAGAATCCAGCTCCAGCACATTCCATTATGCAAAACTTTTGAGGAGTTTTGAGGAGAACCTTTTGAATAAATATCATATGTCGGTGATGGAAACTTATTTTGTGAGATTTTCACAACGGTATTGTACTAACAATACTCGTAATACTCATTCATTAACCCCATTCTGTAGCTCTGGAAGTAGATATACGGACCATGGACGTTCTAGATTTCTTGCACCTCTATCTATGTGCATGTGCCGCGCGGCAAACGGGCAAACTTGCGGACACAGCAAGGAATACCGAACGCCCAAACACGCATGTAAATATGCGTTTAGTGCATGGTAAATAGCAGTATCACGACGCGACCAGCCGCGCCTGGGCTACAAGATGTTGCTAACAGAAGAAAACTCAAGATGCGGATAACTATGAACTATAATAACTAGAATAAACGCCAAGAGCAAAACCAAAGATAAAATGGACAAACAGAAGACCAAGACCTTAAAAAACCTCAAATCAGTTCAGAGAAGTGAGAGAAGAGAGACCTTACAACAAAAGTATACTCTCCAACGGCAAAATAAAATAAAAAATAAAAAAGTCAAAGGTAAACCAATAAAATTTCAGAACTAAAACAAACAAATAGCCCACCTCATTCTCATTCCGATACCAGGCATATTGTACGGGCAGGCCTTCGGATGCTATCAATCCTGGTCGTCTGATCACAATCGGTTCACCTCGTGGAGCACTGATCTCCCGATCAGCAACGGGTTCAAAATCATGCAGATCTGCAAAATGTTTCACTTGCAGTTTAATAGATACAACACAAATGCAACTGCGCTACATAAGAATCACTCTGTATGTTCACTTGACAAAGCTAAACGGAACATTGTTTCGATTTTCGATATAATACGGTTGTCCACATACTCTTTCTTTCAACCCACTTTAACCTTTAGCTTACTACTCACATGAGATTCAGCACCAGACGACCAAAACCCCAGTTTATTATCTTACTAAAATTGGAGCCCAACAAATAACAATGCATGCCCTCTTTGTTTTACGATCACACCCTCCGTCTCCCTCTCTAAATCTCTCACCACCTCCAAGCGTTAATCTGCGAATTGCTTTACCCTGTCGGCGATAGACCGAGAAAGAACGAGAGAGAGAGAGAGAGAGTTGGGTAAGCTTTATACCTCGGCCTCGGCTCATAGAAAACGGTATTCTCCCCCAACCCCTTCTCTCTTTCACCGTCTTCGGGTATAGACTAGGGGAGGAAAGAAAGCAAACGATACCCAAATATTGACACTCACAACAACAAGACCAAGCAGACACACACAAAATGCTCGCCACAACCGTTCGCCTCACACTAGCGCACACTTACTTTTTGCAGTTGCAAAGCGGGCCATAAAACGCAATCGCAAAGCGTCACTAGTCACACTGCCCACACTCACACACACACACCACAAACACACACACAGTAAGAAAAACTCTTTACCCAAAACAATCTTTGCCCACAACAAACAAGAAAATACTTTCTTCATCTTCACTTCACTACTGACTATGGAATGTCAGACAGTTCCATAAATATTCCATAAAAAACTCAAAAACCCTGTCATCTTTTTCTACATTTTACGCATAAACTACGAAATTCACTACGACATAGCCATTCTCCCTAAAATGCGCCCTTTATCCTAAAATTTCAGAGCACGTAAGTGACAACAATTGAGTGTTCAATGAACACCCAAACAAATACCGTCACACGTAAATCACAAAAGAACACACATAAAAGTGCCCAAGCGGAAGCGGTCCAACAAACACAAAAAGTCGCGAAACGGCGAGCGCGTCAAAATGGCATGGCGCCGCCGCAGCGCTTCAGTGCGAACGGAACAGATTAGCAGAACGCCTATAGTTTGGGGCTGGTGGAAAACATTGGCAAACAAGCGGCAAGGCGATAAAGCCAAAACGGAAGCGAATGATTACCAAGCCAAAACACAGTAAACAAATTTAAAAAAATATCATAACAAATGAACAAATCAATCCAACGCATAACACACATTTTCATTTCTATACTGTAATCATACACCAATGACAAAAAAAAGTAAAAAGTAAAAAAAACTCACATTCAACGTGTAGTTTAGATTCTTGCGATAAGACTTTTCCAAACGGATTAGCCACTAAACATCGGTACGATCCAGAGTCCTCTGGTGACACAGAAGTGATCAGTAAATCCTGAACAAAATTTAAATATATACTAGGTTGCTTTAAAATTCCATTCTTATTATTCCAATAAGCTGTCTTTTATTTTTGGTAGAAAATAACCGAGCAAAGTGATTCAGTCAAAATGGGGTCACGAGGAATCTTAAACTCATTAACTCTACATACGAAACTCTCCATAACTTTACATACAATTTTTTTTAAAGCGAAATACCGGCCGGTTTTTGAAACACATCGGGTACACCAGCATTCTTATGCATCTTATGCAAATGAGCATAAATTAGAATAAAAATCTAGCCAAATCGAGCAAATTAGCATAAATACGTAAGAATTCAGTAGCCCACGATGCGTTTCAAAAACCTGCCGGTAATTCGCTTTAAAGAAAAACTGTATTTCAATTTTCAATCCACCAACCCGTGATCGTTGTTCGAATGGGTTTCCATCTTTCAACCATCGGATATCCACATTCTCGCTCGACGTCGGACAACTGATGTGAAAGGGCTGGCCTTGGACTATCTGGAAAATAAATAAAGCTAAAATAAAATTAACATTTTAAATACAAACATGCTCTTCTTCGGTGACTTGCATGCTATCATTGGTTTGAAATAAATTAGTTAAAAAACGCCTTGTTAGTTAGTATGTATATCAGACACATTTTGGGACGTTTCACTCTGACTTAACAAAAAGTGTGTCCTTTTCATTATGTATAACAACAACACAAATAATAAGTATCACTATCGACATACATGTTATTACATAACCGCTTTGATCATTATTCTATTATTCTTTATTTAACATAGTTTTATCAATTTTTATTTTCTCTATACATGTCTATAATTGGTCTATCAATACTATCTTGTTCATATTTTCGTTTTAGACGTGCCGAAAACTACAACCAATATTATTAGTAAAACTACATCCGTAAGTAAATCCCCGTGTTCAAGGTTACGTAATCCACCAATCCACGTCTCTCCATTCAACAAATTAGCCTAGGCCTAGCCTAGCCACCCCGAGTCCTAATATGTTCGGCGCAAGAAGAGAAGAAGAGCCACGCGCACTGTGACAACCGTACCAATTTCTTAATTAATGAGGTTGCCGCCACCAAATCCAAAGGTTGCCTGAGCACCAAATCACCAAATGTGTACGTTTATTAGTTTCTTAGACTAGTATGACAAGACAATAAATAATGGAGGGGAGGAAAGAAATACGAATATTGAATATAAAAAAATTTTGTCACAGAGTACGTTTTTATTAGCTAGTGGCTCACCTACCACAAAATACAGAATCCAACGCTTGACTTGAACTACGCTTCAACGCTCAGTAACTTTCACAGGAACATCAGACAGACCCCCACAAAGCCACAAGGTAACACTACCATTGACCACAAACTTTCAGTTAAATTTTGAAAACACCAAAACCCGTCCCGTCCACATGATTCTAAACCTTAAAAATAACAAGGCCATCATATATAAAGTTCCACAAGACCACAACTGAAACCCCTAGCCTATCCCAATCCAAATATACGTGCGGCGTGTCCACTAATACCCCCATGTTTGATCCATTCTAATTGGTGTCGACTCTCAGGTTACCGTCTCCGAAAACCACACTACACGGCGCCCCGAAACTTAGAATACATAACACCCGCCTTTCCAAACAGAAAATAAAAGTACACGTCCTGGTCCTCGTAGAAATCTTCTTGACCACTATAACATAACATAATATTTATTTCGACAACAAAATGTATCGCGCAAGTTCTATAAGGAAAGGAAAGTGTCAGTGGGTCGGGGCATAAATCAGTTCGTAAACCTACGCACCAGCCATCGGCCATCCACAATTAGGCTTGACCAAATCCTGAGGAGTTTATAGTTTATACATTGAGTAAAACGTATCAATATCAAAAAATACCTCTTGAAATTACTGACCCAAGTACCAATATATGTTTTTCACGATGCTTATAGCTCAGCAGTCAAAACCCACAAATTGTTTTTCATGATGCTTATAGCTCAGCAGTCAAAACCCACAAATTGTTTTTCACGATGCTTATAGCTCAGCAGTCAAAACCCACAAATTGTTTTTCACGATGCTTATAGCTCAGCAGTCAAAACCCACAAATTGTTTTTCACGATGCTTATAGCTCAGCAGTCAAAACCCACAAATTGTTTTTCACGATGCTTATAGCTCAGCAGTCAAAACCCACAAATTGTTTTTCACGATGCTTATAGCTCAGCAGTCAAAACCCACAAATTGTTTTTCACGATGCTTATAGCTCAGCAGTCAAAACCCACAAATTGTTTTTCACGATGCTTATAGCTCAGCAGTCAAAACCCACAAATTGTTTTTCACGATGCTTATAGCTCAGCAGTCAAAACCCACAAATTGTTTTTCACGATGCTTATAGCTCAGCAGTCAAAACCCACAAATTGTTTTTCACGATGCTTATAGCTCAGCAGTCAAAACCCACAAATTGTTTTTCACGATGCTTATAGCTCAGTCAAAACCCACAGTCAAAACCCACAAATTGTTTTTCACGATGCTTATAGCTCAGCAGTCAAAACCCACAAATTGTTTTTCACGATGCTTATAGCTCAGCAGTCAAAACCCACAAATTGTTTTTCACGATGCTTATAGCTCAGCAGACAAAACCCACAAATTGTTTTTCACGATGCTTATAGCTCAGCAGTCAAAACCCACAAATCAATGATTCCCTCGACTCGCGCTCACTTGAAATCGACCACTATAATTTATCAAAGAACGCCTCAACAGCTGAAGAAGTTCACAACACCACACTATGAATATTGAACAGTCTCATAAGTATGCTAAGTTCTATGTCGCTATGTCCTCAAAGCGATGCACTACCGGGACAAAAGGGAATTCTTTATAAAATTCTTTATAAACACATTCTTTATAAAATTACTATAGCTCTTGAGCAAAGTATATTGCGTGAATACAATAAATGTCGTATTCACGTAATATGATTTTTCAGATTCAACATTCAACCAATACCAGCTCGCATTCAGAATCAAAATACCCCTAATAATGATTTCGTGAACAAATTCAGAAACACGAGACTCGTGCGTATGCTGTGGTGTGACCAGGTGTTCCCGGATTAAATACCACTCAATGGCCCTCGACAACATTAATTCAATACTAGTGGTAATGTAATAGGCTAAAGGGTAGGCAAAATAACCCCTCGAGTTTGCCATAACAGTTCCACCTTTGCATCAAAACACCAACAACTTTTATGGCACAACTTAGTTCAGTCGATATCAAACAGCTCAAATCGACAAACAACCAAACCCCAAAAATATCTCATTTGGATCAATTTCACATCTGTTATATGAGAACCAAGTACCTCTCTCTCTACCTGAACACCCATTCATTCAAATCTCTCCTCCTTCCCCCTTCACTACTACTTTGTCGAGGTCATCGCTAAGAGGCGTCATAGCGCCTGCACCCACCACGAACATGTCAACCGCGAGCCTACCATCATCAACCCCCGGTATACCACGGACAAGTACAATAATGCGCTCATTATGGCACATATGTACGGATCGGCGGATACTCGGCTACCCCACAAAACGTTCCCTGTGCGTTGTTTTTGCACAATAAACATGTGACAGCCGGAGCCGGTCAGCTCAAAGCTACGCTGCGAGCTACGAGGATATTAGCAACTAATTATTACCCATCGCACCCATCGATTCATGTATAAATACAGGGTGGACAAAAAGTTTCCAAAATAAAAATATCACGCCAGGTTAACCGTAAGATTGGTTCACCTTATTCTTATTTTAAACTTTATTAATATTATCCTAGCTCCTAGCTTCTATTAAAACAATTCCACTCTATTCTCATTTCCTACCTACCTACTTCTTGCTCAATCTAAGCCTAAGCCCTAAGCTCATTCAAGAGTTCTCTCAAGCACAAATTTCAAATAGAACCTCTATCAAAAAAGGCGTCAAGGTGTGTAAATCCTCTTCCCCTTTCTATATCGCAGCAAGTAAAGGACTGAAGTGAGGAACTGGTCTAGTCTCTCAACCAATGCCAAAAGCGATAGATCGCACAACAATACCACGGCGACTTCACACACAAGCACCGCAGTCAAAATAGCCTAATGCAATAAAGTGAGCGAATAGGCCGGAGATTGGAGTCCGGATAAGCCAATCGACAAGCAACTAAGTTATACTCGCATGAGAGGAGAAATCAAGTATTAAATTGTTTTTTCTCAATAACTAGACAAAAAAACTTATTTACTTAGTGAACCCCTCCTAACTACTAACTACTAATAAATCACAAGATATGTCCTTCCCAATTCGTTTATGTACACAAACAAAACAGGAGTTTATGGTATCTAACGATATCAGCGGAACATGCCATAAGCAGACATTGAAACTGTATTTTCACCCTTGAATAAAGGTGCACGCTCCTGAAGCGTAAAAGTTTTAATCGACCGAGAAAAAATGAAGAAAAAAAACAATAAACACACCTGGGTTAATCTCGGAAAAGTATCCGTCCACGCCGATTCGGTAAACAATGGTGGTTTTCCTCGTAAAATTTGCGCTTCCACACCCGCATGCAGCAAAAATGCGGTGACGATCGCGATATACAGAATAACAGATAAAGTACTGAATACTGACATAGGACTTCGCCGGTCGTTCGTCTGAGTATTATCAACTCTTTTCACATTTAATTGTGAATCGCATAGAGAATATTTGTTAGAATATAACTTTAAACAGGAATAGGAATCCACCCTTGCCGGGCTAAGTTCCCTCATATTTTCTTCGTATATTTAGAGAAGAGAGCGTGTGAGTGTATCTGCTCGCGTGCTTGTTGTCAAGTATCACCCACTCATCACCAACAAACAGAATAACGCCTGAAAAACGGAAAGTAAAGCTTTTCAACTTGTGAAAAATATAGAAAAGGAAAACGAATGCGAGAAAAAAATCAGAAATTATTAGTATTCTAGATTCTAGCATGCACATTTGAGTTAAACGTTCTATGTCTTTGTCTTTTACATAGGCGACATAGAAAAGAAACTGAGCTGGAATATGTGTCTCAATTAAAAAGATAGGAGTACTTGCAAAGAGGGCAGTACGAAAAATAGAAAGGACTATACGCTAAGCCACAGTGACAAATTGTCAAATAGTACACAGAAAATAACCATTGTCCGTCTAAAGAAATTCAAAAAGAATATAGCAGTTGGATGCATTAGTCAGCGTATTAATGACCCTACCCTGCAAACAGTTTTTTTGCATTCAATGCTTGCATCAACACCCCCATAATCTTATCGCACCTGGCATGTCTGAAGAAATTCAAAAGGGCGCCAAGAAGAAACATTTTGAAATTCAACTTGAAAATGAAAATGGCCAACCCACCAAACCACGTTTCTAAATTTGAGCCCTAAGCTTATAATCTGTAAGTCATAAGTCTAGAAGTGCACGACCGTATATCTACACAAATTGCGAATTTGTATAAAGAATGAATGATATGTTCAATCATTATCATTACCATGAGAGCCGGAAGGTGATTCACAATGAAAACGAAAATCACGAGAATAAAACAATTAATTGTTTTGTTTCATTCCGAAAAAGAAGACACAATATAGGAATAGGCAGGGCAGAACCGTAGAACGGAATTTAGCATAGTAGAGTAAAACTATGCATATGCTACACCTACTATGCCACAGCCACATTGGTCTTACTATCATACTTTCTTATTAGCTTACAAACAGAAAAAATAGTCAAACTCAAATAGGTTTCCTCCTTTAATTGATTAATTGGAGTGTGACTGAGTAACCGACGAGAACCAAAACGGCAAGTAGCTCGCAATGTGTACATAGTGCTCTGATATCTGATAATACGGGGCCTGTGGGTACTATTGATAAGGGTTTCAATTGAATAACAATCATACAAAGTAATGAATGCACAGCACAGTTAAGTTTATGCGAAAAAATCCATCAAATGATTAAAGCGAAATACCGGCCGGTTTTTGAAACACATCCGGCTCGATTTTTTATTCTAATTTATGTAGATTTGCATAAGCTGGATAAGAATGCTGGTGTATTCTATGTGTTTCAAGAAACGGCAGGTATTTCGCTTTAAATAGTAACTAGTTATCAAACGGAAATGGCCACTGGTTTACGATCGCCGAACCGGGCCCAATGATCAAAGGAACATAACAGCAATTTCACGTCGAGGATACCAATACAATATATATAAGTATGGATAAGCAATCAAATCCCAAACAAAACGCCCGAAATCACTTGGATACAATAAATACGGAAACAGAAACACTATAACGTAAAGCTGGGGGTTTATCTGTCACTCGGACGACTACGGCTACTAGGCGTTGAGCACTGCTACTCGTTTCCTGGAGGGAGCTATTATCCTTAGTTTCTCATCAAATAAAACATGATTGTCGGAAAAGTAGGTCCCATAGGGGGTGAGAGAGAGAGCCGGAACAGCCCAGAGTGACAGATTTGAGGTGCGCAGGGAACGAGAGACGCAGGCAAATCAAGGACATTCGGGGGCGGAGTCGGGGCGTGATGATCGCTGCGCGCGCTAGGTATTAAAGACACTAAAAAGGAAAGCTCGCTGGGTCATTAGGAAAGGTAGATGTAGATGCAGCAATTAATTTTAAAATGTTAATCGATGGACTGACGGAGTAATGAGAATGGACGGACGCAGTAGGAGAGAGAGCTCATCATAGCGTAGGAGAGTACACGACCGGCGCAGAAAAAATAGGCAGTAAAGACGCTTTAGTTATAATCACTGGTAGAAAACAGTGAACTGATGAAGGAGATAAAGCAATTGACGGCTATCCTCACAATGTAGAACAGCACTCACATATGCGACACCAAGAAACCGCTCTACAAAAAGTATAGAAACGGTCAACAAATGTAAGCAAATAAGAAAACCGACAACATTTTCACGAATTCATTCGATTTAAAAAAAAATAAAAAATAAAAATAACTCATAAGTACGCAATGCGACAATACACAATAATTCAATTTAATAGGATAAATACGTATTTTACCGTAGTTTAGAGATACAGATTATAAATGGAGACGCAGCTGATCAGACAAATTTTTCTATCGATTTTTTGTGATACTTATTCTTTTATTTTTACCAAGGTTTCACTTTTTCTTTATTTTCCTTCAAGGAGTTCTATGTCGCAATCAGATGCGTTTTTATAGTTTTCCTGCAGTTTCGCCATCTCCGAATAAATTTCTTCAAAAATACTAATGCTGAAAATTTACCGTATTTTAGAACTACACGAGAATATTTTTAGTTTTCGTTTCGTGGAAAAATACGCTAGTATTGACAGAATCACACCGATTTCTTGGGAGACTTTGAAACCCCATACCAATTAGGAAGATTTAAATGCCGTCTAATGGGGTCAACAGAGAAGGTACACTCATTACGTTTTCTTGGCATTTTTCTGATCTTTCGTTAATTCGGTGACTGGGTCAATGAAATAAAGGTTAAGAACTGACTCAGCCATTTCATACCGTAGTACCAAGAATACAAAGAAAAAGAAGATTGCAATATTCGCTTCACAGCTAGGTGACTTACGATGCGCAACCCAATATTCAAGCAACTACTCAATTTCAGTGTATGTTTCAATGGCCTCTATCTAATATACTAAGATTTATTGTTATACATAGTAGGATTGCAATCATTCAAAGTAGATAATCCCAACAATCCAGAAACTCCTCAGAACGGTACCTCCTTGAGGGGATCAAACTTCTAGCAATCTCGTGCACTATCCTCCACAGTAGAACGGAAAGAGGTTGCAGGTTCTGAAACGCTTAGAGCACTCTTACCTGACTGATAAAAAAAGTTACTAACATGAATAAACATTTATTTTATATAAATACACACACAAATAAGCAGAATAGAGGTACCACACAAAAAATACAACATTATTTATTCAGGAAAAACAAATATATTTATTAAATTGCATAATGTGGTTATTGCATGAACAGTTCATATTGAGCAACTCCACTATTGTTAGTTTTTCCGTTTATGATTTAGGCTCTAAAATATTCCACTTTTAAAGCCGCTGAATGGTGAAACACACGGAATTGGCAACCACCTGCCAATATCTTAGGCACTACATAATGGCTTTGTTAGTAACCCTTTATATGTTAATCATTGACCAATGTTATCACCTATGTATCCTGTTATGTAGAATAAAGTGATTAAAGCGGCATAACAGCCGATTTCTGGATGCATGCACTGCGCGAGACTTGGGCTATGGGCATTCATTTGCCCAAGATAAGTTTCAAAAATCGGTTGTTAGTTGTTGCACCACTCAAAAGACCAATGATAGGAAAGTGATTACAATTCAGTTCTCTTACTGTTGTTCGCACAGAATTTATGAAGTCCGTCCAAGTCGTCCATAGTTTCTGGATACTTGCTGGAATTTTCATTTTCATTTTTTTTTTTTTTTTACTCTTCGTTCGGCCAATAGGTATGTGGAATTGACATTGCTCTCATATTATATCCCAAGCATAACGATCCTACATATAGTGTAGAAAAACGTAGTGAGCTGAAAAATCATTTTTTTTACGTTTAGAGCAAAAAATTACCATAATCGATCCACGACCACCTCAATTGCGGGGAATATTTTCGACAATTTTGATTTCGGATTTTCCAAATAAAGCTTCAACCAAAATTCGTACGTCTCTCCTTGGAAGGAAGTCGGGTTATCGTAACCCTGGAAGAATAGAACTATCAGTAGCACTAATAGAGCAAATAGACTTCAAAATGATAAACAATTGGAATCATGGAAGAAAAAAAAGAAGAAAAGGATCATCTATAATCAAATTAAAAAAAAAATCTTGTATGCTACGTAAGCGAGCTCAGGACTCAGGACAATGAGTTGAAATGGTGGCTCATTTACTTAATCAAAACTTCAATTAGTGAGAAAATAAAAAGATGGCTTCCAAAAATAAAAAAAATGGGAAAGGTGCTCACTTACCGGTGAAATACTGACATAGGGAACATAATTACCCTCGGGGACGATGAGTTGGAAGGAATATTCATTTGACGGGTTTCTAGAAAACTTCACATATAAAACATAAATTTCATAGGATACGCGCGATCAAAAATGGGCGAGTGTTACTTGTTTTCCATCCAAGGAGGTGACTTTTTGAACCATTCAGGTTTCATAAAGCTTGGCTACGAGTCACGAGGAATACATCGCTAATATTTAGGCATAAATAAAGAGGGCATTATTATGGCCCAACAAGTTGGTTTCAACACAATGTATAACCTCGCGTTTTCGAAATAGCTTACAATTTGAAAGGAGCTTACCCATATTTGATAAAGTTGACAAGGAAAGGCACAAAAATGCGCTGCAATTTCTTTTGCTCTTTATTCAAATCAGGCCCGAAATGTGGCAAATCAGTGAAAAGCGGAAGTTCGGAGGCGTGCCAAGCACCTGGAAAATATTTATATTTATATTTGTAGGCCACCCACATACAGTGAGTTTCCCAATGTCAATGAGCATATATGAAATATTTTCTGCTCAGCACTATCACTGCTTCTTTCTCACGCTGATTCTAGCAAACAATTTGATATCACGTTATTTATGTCACAACTGCCACATATCTGTATGCCACATGTAAGTATACGCATGGGTAGTGAATAAGAGAGTAACTGAAGTATCAGCTACAATGACAAGCCAAGCTGCGTATATAAATTCTGTATATATAAATTCTGTACCTTTCAATTTTCCCTCTACATTTCCGGGCGGCGTGGGCACGTTGAGCACTAGAAGATAGATATCCTCCCACCCAGAAGTCCGCTTTATATCAATCGATTGTCTGGCGGGAATGTGGATAGAGTAGTCGGAGTAGAGCTGTGAAATGTTTTTATGAACTTAAAGTGGTATAACATCCGGTTCTTGAAACTATGGTGGTCGCTGTATTCCCACATTCCTACGTAGTGTACACAAATGACAGCGCGATACTGAGCTATTTTTTAATCTAATATTGCAGACAACATATGGAAATGCAGTTGTCCAACATATGTTTTAAATCCGGCCGTCATGTCGCTTTTACGCTAATTCTCAATTAGATGAAAATACTCACTACACGTTGAGATTATTTTAGGTAAAAGATAAAACGCTAATGCTAAATATCTTATTGATTTAGCTTTGATAGCAGCTTCTGCGAGCAGGAAAGGTAAGCTCTAAAAAAGCAAACCTCCATATAGGCCAGAGTAACATCTTGTTTATGTCGTTTCAGGTAGAGGTCCGCGATTGCTTCGCACGAGTTTTCTGTGTTTACACATTTCAGTGGATTGAATTCACAACACATAAGAAGGTCAAACTTCGCGATATCGTCGCGCAACTTTCGCGGGTGCGCAACGTAAAAAAAGAGCGTCATGGTGCGCCGCGCACATTTTTGCGCCATAAGCCACGGGACCGCGGAGTTTCCCAAGTGTGTCTGAGAATTTTCCACTTTCTTATTGCTACTTTCTTATGCACAATTACATGGAATGAAGAGTTATCAGTATTATTTCACAAGTCGGAGTGCACTATCCCAACATGTTTATGTTTTATTTGTTGCGTAGGCAGTGCGCGTTTATGCGTTTATGCGTTTACGCATATGCGCATATGCGTTTGCGTGCATAACTTATGCGCACTGTGTTTATGCGCACGCAGTCACTAAATTCGTGCACAAGAAGAAGTAAAACTAACCCAGTCCCAAGCCTTTCACAAACGATTCCCGAATAAACCCTACAAAATCCGTTCTTGTCCAATTATTCAACACCGCTTCTGGTTGATAGCAGCCACTGAATAGTGGAAGTCCGGGAAAACCGCCTAAAGTATTATGTACGTTACCAAAATAGTGAACGAGGACCATTTGGTGACCTCTTCGTGACCAATGTTTCTCGAAAACCGTAGTCAACTAGTCACCACGTGGTCGCCGATGGATTTTTTCGGTGAAAAGTGTCACCGGCTACTGATTGTTTCTCCGTTTTCCTGTGTAACAACGGCGGCCCACTACCCGGAAAAAGGGACAGGTCTTTCTTTATTTGTTTGATCCTACATCTTACTGTGTCAATTTCTATTCTTTTGAGTTCGTTTTCATCTCTAGCCGGCCTAATTGCCGACATGATAGTAGATAATTGATCGGTTGCCTAATTGCTCAGAGTCAATTAACTCACACAATAAATTGCTCTCATTTGCCTGGAGCGTGAGGAAGACCGGCTCCTCGGGCACGTCATCAAAGTTCTCCGCATAATTTCTCTTCAAGAAGACGTCGTCAAGTCGGGGACTGAAGACGAACATCTCGGCTGGAGTTCCAGTAGGACCCTGAATGGATACTGTAAGTATTTTGAATAAAACACATGTAAAGATCCCATGTGTTAACACTTTTGGTTGGGATTTATGCTCGAAACACCTGAACAAGAAAATAGATCGATCCATCCCGTTAATGAAGCGTGCAAAAGAAGAACTATGGTATTGTAAGGCTACATAATGATATATATATATATATATATATATATATATATATATATATATATATATCCTTATACTACCGTAAGCCATAACGGTAAGACTATATAGTAGCGTTATACAGTAATGTTACCTAAAGTAGATATTGTACGAGTTCTGTAATAGTAATACTATGGCTTGTTTTACCACAATGACCGTAATGTCATACCGTAGCATTATTATATTGCGAAGTTAGTCCCTATTGTTTACCAATATGGTATACCCTAATGCTGTACTTTATGGGCCTTACTTGACTGGGAGTATTCTCCCAAGCATTAATTAATTATCTAGGCAATTAGAAATTATAACCCTCCTGCATCGTACCGTTTTCATAATAGCCAGGTCCAGCTCTCGTGGTGTTTTTGATTTGAGACAATTTTTGACGAATTCTGTGTCTCCGTCACATTTGAGGTAATCAGCGATTGCACGGGTGGTCTATAATGTTGATTTGTAATGTTTAGCAAGTCGAACACATACACCCACACACATACACCCACGCACATACACCCACACATCCCCCACCCACACACCCAACACACACACACACACTCACACACACCCACGCACCCAAGCACACACACCACCCACACATACACCCACACATTCACACATACACTCACACATACACGCGCACACACACACTCACACGTTACACGTACACACGTACACGTACACACACATACACACACCCGCGCGCGCACATACACGCACATACATGCACATCAACACACACTACCTTCTTCTTTCTCTCTCTCGCTCTCTTTCTCTCTCTTTCTCTCCCTCTCTAGGTCTTCCTAAAAAAAAAAATCATATTAGATAGAAACTAATTATTAACACACCTTGACGGATCGTTCTCCCTGTACAGCCCAATTAGCCGTAATTGATCCAGACATCGGTAGCGCTTGGGCGAAAAGATCTACAAAGATATGTAGACAAAAAAAAACCCTGGAATTATTTCGCTACGGTAAAGCATTTGGCAAGGGATGTGATTTGGGAACCATTTTCTTATTCTGCACAATAAATGAAAATAAGAAACAAAAACATTTACTAATGAAGGCGGGCCATTTAACAGTTCCTATAACAGTCGGCCTGATGTTTCTTATTTCTAATGCTCTGTTGAAGCATTACATTTGCAGCTTATTTGGTATTTTATGTCTTTAATGAAACGTATCACGTGTCACACACAATTCGGAAGCATTGGCTTCTTTTGTTTCACTAAATGATTTTTTATACTAATTTGGGTAAAGTATTCGTGTAGCTCCGGATGGCAAAACACCTTGCTTAGGATTAGGATTATTAGACTTAGGCTTAGGCTTAAAGGATCGCAGTCACTTCAAATTGGCCATTTTACTTCAATTATCCATACACATGAAAAGGCACCTAGAAAAATACCATTCCGGTGTTAATTTACTGGAAATTTAACCCAGGGAAAGAAATCCCCTCGGTTGCGTTTTGATAAGGTACAGTATGACAGCGACAGCTGAGGCAGTAGAGCAGACACTTTCCCTCTTCCCCGGTTTTCTTTGAATTGTCATCTTAACTGTATTTATTGTCTTAATTATGTATGTTTGTGCGTACCCTTGTGGTGTAATAAATTATTATTATTATCATTGGCAACCGGCCAAGTCCCGTTGCGATTTAGAAAGCACCCCATTTTGTCTAAAAGCAAAACTCAACACAAGTGATTTTTCCCTGTGATAAATTTTCCGTAAATTGGCATTGAAAAGGTGTTTTTCTAGGTACCATTTTATATTTATTGATAATTGAAGTAAAACGACGATAATGAAGTGACTGCGATCCTTTAATATTGATCCTGATGATAAGGCAACAATCTGTCATAATTATTAGCTAACCTCTCGTCAAAGGGGAGTGAACTAGAATCGATGTTAGAGCTCCACCAGCGGATTCTCCACCCACAGTGATTCGACTAGCGTTCCCCCCAAAACCAGGAATAACCTAAACATTTCCACAGTAGACACACACACACACACACACTCTCTCTCTCTCTCTCTCTCTCTCTCTCTATCTCTCACATACTCTCTCTCTCTATCTCCCTCTCTCCCTTCCACGCCAGCATTATCACCTTAACTTTTACGTTCAAAACTGCTCATCACTTACCTGTCTGGTAAACTCGAGCGCCGTCTTTACGTCCCAAAGGCCAAGGTTTCCGGGAAGGTACTTTTCATCCAGAGACGTTCACCTGAGACCTGATTATATTAAGAAGGATGATATAAAGCTGTATGACACGTGATTTGTAAAGCATAGCGTTTCCCTGAACTATATGCAAATTTCTGTGTCCTTCTTAGTAGTTCAGTCACATAATGGAATGAAACAAAAGTACAGACAAGATGCAATTGTTCAGCATACGTTCCGAAAGAATGATCTAGAATACATTCCGGTTGTCAATCCGGAAGTGGTGTTACGTGAAATTTTTTACAAGCCACATGTCCTACCACTTTACGGCTTACCATAGATCCCGAGCCGGTAGTTGAAAGTGACCACGACGATGCCTTGACTCACAATTTGTTCGGCCAACCTTTTATAACCAAACATGGGCCCATCTCCGAATTCAAATCCACCACAGTTGATAAAGAATAGGACAGGTGCTTTCTCTTTCTGTAATTATTGATGTTTAATATAATAAAAGGTCATGCTCATTCCAGGTAAGAGAGAGAGACAGACAGAGAGAGAGAGAGAGACAGAGACAGAGATAGACATAACCCCCTATTTTTTATTTCATCCGATTCTCCGTCGGAGGACATGACTATTCTCTTTTAGCTATTAGCAGCTTTCGTTTAGTTCTCAGTTTAGAGTTATTCTAAACCTTCTGTCCTCTTTCTTTTGTTCCCAAGAAGAAAAACCTAACATAATCATTTTCGATGTGTCAACCGAAACTTTTTCGAATTAAACTCTAAATAGATCAGCAAATATCAGTGTGACAACAACTTACAACATCTTTTGGAGCAATGATATTCATATTGAGACAGTCTTCGTCAACTACATCCGGAGTGATCCACCCGCTCATGTTCTCGTATGCTCTGCAAATAATAAACTGATCTCGATGCCTAAACTTATGGCTAAGTCTAAGCCTAAGCCTAAGGCTAAGAATAAGCAATATACTACGGCTACGGCAATAGAGAAAAAAATAATAGAAATCCTTACGAAATCCAATTGTGGCATCGTTTTCCAAACTCTTTGGCTTTCAGAACATCGTCCCAGCCGTTGACTTGTACAGGCTTCTGCAAAATACAATACTACGATGTGTTAATTGCTAATAAGATATATACCATTGTCTATAGGTGAACGTTAGTTGCAAACACCAAGGAAACTCTGCGCATGCGCTGTGGCCTTTTGGCGCATAATAGGTGTGCGGCGACATTATGGCGGTATCGCGGGGCATTTCCGAAAAGGAGACAGACCACCCAAACGTTTAGTTATTAGAGCTTTTATTTATGATGTGTATTTTGTAACACAATTTGCATGTGGAATTGTTTTCGTTGGTTTTGACTTTGGACATAATTAACGAATTATTTGAAAAAAAAAACTCCAACCACACCTCAAATCTTTCATTGGTCGCGTATCTGATGCCGAGGAAAACATTAACTGCGGTACCGTTAGGTACTTGGTATTCGAAACCTTCGACCTGGAAAAATATCAAATTTTCACTTCTGTGTGATCTACTAATTCATATATCCTAATTTTATTTTGCCAAATTTTTAGTGATTTTCGCGCATAAAGAACAGTTGTTCGTAGCACACAGTGGCATGAAATTATTGAAAAATCTTCCTCTAACAAAAAATGTCAATCATAAAAAGGTAGATTCAGCATTGGTTAGAAGGTTAGTGATAATACTGTTCGACAATACGTTTCAAAACCGCGTGTCATGTCGCTTTGAAAACGAATTCAATCCTACCTTGCCGTATTTCGTCTCAATCACTGGGGGATCACTGCAAACGGCGTTGTGTATCAATGGTAGGAATATCGCGAGTAAAAAGTGTAAACCCGTCTTAGACAACATAATTTAGGTTCACACCTTTTACCTACAAAGAAACGTGTTATACTAATAAGAATAATATCTCTAAACATTCCTCTAAACATGTACACGAGTAAAATCCCGTACTGTACCTACTTTGGGAAATTTGCATGTGATACGGCAAGCTTCTGGCACCAAGTTGGCATAGGATACATAGGATTTGCCCATCATATGCAAATTTCGCAAAGTGCGGCACACTACTACTTTAAAGAATATACTAAATTCTAGACCATAATGTCCTACTAAATACGCAAAAAACTGCAGAAAGAAGTTAAATGTGTATTTTATAACTCCGGCCAAGGGGGTCACTGTATGACATAAGAGTGTATAAAATACACTGGTCTCATATAAATTGAAGTCCAAAATGCGGTTGTTTCATCAAAATGATTAATATTCTCAACATTCAATTGTCCCAGTTACATATTATTATCTGCAAATATATATATAAACTATTATAGGGAATAAATTAACGCTGACTGTCATCCAAATGAAAACTTTTATAATGTCAGAAATTGCACCCACCAGACAAAAACTCATGCACGATACGCGAAACACCAATATAAAAGTAAAATCAAAATGATCAAACTTATTGTTAGGCTCATAGGGCCTAAGCTAACCACAAGACTTAGGCTATGTCTTAGGCTTAGGCTAGGGCTTACGCTTAGGCTTCGGCTTTTCCATTCAACTACATATTCTCCCGTGTTCTGTTCTGTGTAAATAAACATACAAGTGGGAAAACACACTACTCGAGGTTAAGAGTTAAAAGCGCCTCGTCAAAAACCACAAAACTCGGGCAAACATCTGGATGCCAAATAAAACAATAGAGGAAAGCATGACAAGCACTCACATGCATCAAAATACATCACTCAAAATTCACTCAAAATTGAAAGCAACTGTTCCTCGCGGACAAGCGGGCAAAAATGATTAGTGGAACTTATTAAAGAGAAATAATGGCCGGTTTTTGAAACGCATCGTGGACAACTGAATTTCAACGTAGTTATGCTAAATTACTCGAATTTTTATCCTAATTTATATTCATTTGCATAAGTAGCATAAGAATGCTTGTCAACTCGATGTGTTTCAAAAACCGGCCGGTATTTCGCTTTGGAATACAAAAGCTAAGCACATGTCCACAAACAACGTGCTATATCGCTTGAAAACTCATCTGAAATCCGGCGTCGAAACCTGCGACCAAGGCACACAAACGGAACACTGTTTCAAGAACAAATAACCGAATAAATAAACATACTCTGTTTAGTATCAAAAACGCTTTATTAGTATCAACTCATGCCACACTCAGAAAGTTTATAGACCTTTGCATAAATTGTCGGTATCTTGACTGCGTGCAACTCTCAGGTCACATAATTTGCCCTTTTTACATGACGGTTCATTGGCGCACTTGGCTTCGGTGGTGCTTCTTTTGTAGTAACTGGAAATAGTTAAAGCGAAATACCAGACGGTTTTTGAAACACGTCGTGTTCACCAGCATTCTTACGCAGCTTACGCAAATGAACATAAATTAGAATAAAAAATCGAGCTGTATTCGAGAAACTTAGCATAAACGCGTAGGAATTCAGTTGCCCACAATGCGTTTCAAAATCCGGCCGATATTTCGCTTTAACATAAATAGACGATCTCCAAGTCAAATAATCGTAACCTCCTTTGCGCTCTCTATTCTCTTCCTCTCTTCGTTTCATCCCTATCTATCTCTCTGTCTCTGTCTCACTCCTTCTCTTTCTCTCTCTCCCTCTCTCTCTCTCTCTCTCTCTCTCTTCTCTCTCTCTCTCTCTCTCTCGCTCATTCTCTAACAATAAGTAAAAGCAACTTACAACAGGTACTTCTTGAACAGCTCGTTGTCAGTATTCAGTCTTCCAATCAGAGTGTTGAATGACGCAGGCGACAAGTCCGTCATACTGTACTCCTTCTGAAATTAAAAAATTAATTAAATAACAGTGAATAAGAGCGAGGTTGTAAAGGTATTTGGTTCACAATCTCTCGAATAGAACGACACGCGCGGCTACACAACGGCACAAACGAGATTGGCTCGCGGAGTTCAACGGCACCTGTGCACTCGGCTGCTCTTCGTACATACGGCCTACGAACAGCGTCTATATGGCACACACCGATACGCATGAGGCAATTGACGGTGTGTATACGATATTACGCACCAAGTCGTAACTGATAATTCGTGACTGATTTTTATATTCATCAAAAAGTATTCATGTTCACCTTCAAGTCGTATTCCAACTTCCATTGTGGTGGATTGCTCTCGCTTGTCACCGACAGATCAGTATAGTAGGTTTCAGCGTTGAGGACAGTCTAAAAGAGTTCGCACTTTATGCATACTGTAGCAATGTTACCAAGTTCCACCTCTACCTCTCCACTGGGGAAACTTGACCGGTGTGCGGCCTACACTGGGCCCCAAAAAAAGTGGGCCGCCTACACCCCGCCAACACCTCGCTCATAAATGGCGTGGTGTAGGCGGTCCGAAATGGGTGGGCTGCCATGCCTGGGCCCACCCGTTTTTTTGTAGGCCGCGCACCTGTCAAAGTTTCGCGTTTTCGCTCTATTCTCCTCCTTCGATCTCTCTTTCTCCTTCTCTCTCTATCAACGACAGAAAATTGGCCAATCCTACAATACAATTTTTCGATACGTGATCTAACAGCTTCGTATGCTAATTAAAACTAGAAACCAGCTCAATAACTCACAAATGAGCTTCCCGAGTACGATCCATCAACCGTATACACTCGGTAGGCGGGGTTTTGGAATGAATAAGTGGTAAGTGAAGGCGCAACGAAGGAGAATGCAGTCGGGCGACCTTCCGGATTACCATCTTCATAGTACATCTGGAGAACAGCTGATGATTATGCAAATTTCAAGCTTTTTCATATCTCAGTTACTGCAAACCGCAATAAAATTGAAACAAAATCCACAAACCGCAACGGGTCATCCCTAGTTTTGTTTGCTACGTATATTCCCATGAAATACCTTGTCATAAGCTAAGGAACTTTGCCAGTAATTTTTAAGACCTAAAAACTACAAAGTAAAATCACACCTCAAAACTGTCCGTGTGCGTATGGGCGTAGAACTGAGCGATCACAGTGCTTTCGAATCTAAACAAATCCGTTGATTGAGAGGTATGCCACGTTAGTTTGTACATATAGGCCCCAAGTAAGTAAGAAAATCAGCATAATCATTACTTTAATACTAAGACAAGATAACCCACCGATTAATAATGTTATAGAAATTCCACGACCAACCCTTCAGGCAATAGTTATCTCCAGGTGGGATATGACCAATAATATGGACCTACAAAAATCAATGTTAGAAAGGAAATACATAGGAAATGGGTGAACACATTTGGTGACGTGTCACTGGTTTTTTCGTGGGCCAGCCCACTTCGCGACCATGTGGTGACCAAGTTTCATCGAAAACCGTCATAAACTGGTCACCAAATGGTCGCAAACCAGTCACGAACCATTCACCAAATGTTTTTTCAGCAAGAACCATTTGGTTTCTGTGGTTTCGGCAATTATGTACGGTAATAAATCAAGATCACACCGACTAACGGAAGTGCTTCACAACCGTACAAAGCACGTTATGCTAATTATTTACAAAACTACAGTACGCTAATTATCATATAGACAGCTTGATATGATCTAATTATCACCAAGACCTTTACCTTTTCTCCTCTACTCTCCGAGTCCAGCAATTGCTCAATCAACCACTGGAGTGTACCGTCAGGGTCGACTTGATTCAGGTACAAATAGCTGAAATCAATATTGTTTTATTGATTTTTTTTATTGATTTCCTTCAGATTGTCGATTGACATTTCAACAAGTTTCGCATATTTCTTAACATTTATTGTCCGAATAAATAAATCGTGTTCTTCATTCTACCCAACAATGTGATTGTTTGTAAAACCATAAATTATAGTCATGAAACGTATAAAATTTTGGCAATGGCTTGGCGCTGTGATGCACAACTCGGAGTTACAGTTCAATTACAGAACAGAACACTGAGGAAACTTGGCCGGTGCGCGGCCTACACTGCGCCCGAAATGGGTGGGCCGCTGTGTGTGGGCCCATCCATTTTTTTGTGGGCCGCGCACCGACCATATGCCGGCCGCGCACGCATCTAAGTTTCGCGTTGGAAATGAAAAACACAAATCATCGGTTAGATAGTAGTATTCAAGTTCAATTTAGAGACATAGTAGCTAAAAAAAAACGATTTTCGACCCCATCAACATTAAAAGTAAATAAGAAAGTAAAACTGCTCACAAATTCCACTCCGAGCAGTAAATGTTGTTGAGAGAGATGAGCTTGAGCCCGGGATACGGCCGCGTTGCATAACTCGCTCGGCTAAATGACAAGTTCATTACTTTAATTTTGTCGACCAGTTTAAGAAACAACCATGGGACGGTACACTGCGATGTAAAACTAAAACTGCATATTCTGATAGCAAATTGGAAGTCCCATGAACAATGCATATCAAATACTAGGTTACGATAACATAACATTTTTGCGGACATCAAAATCATTATTAAACATTATGTGTGTAACACGACGCTTACAGCAATTTTTACTCGGACAAGTTTCTCACTCCTTTACAAGGCGCTAAAAATATATACCTAAAAATTAGCATAATAAAACCCACTATTGAATATCGGGAACAGCACTTGATGGTAGCCATTTGGCCCAGTTCTTCGCAAAATTCGAGTAGAGCCATTGCGGTCCCCGGGTCTCATATTCTGGCATCGTGTGTGGTCCCATACTGAAGGAAAAACTATTTTTAATAAAATAGATAACGGTCACATAGATTGATTATAAAAATTACCATATTCTGGCCTATAATAGCACATCTTGGTTATATGAAAATTCGGCAAATTTAGACCTTTGTATTTCTTAGTAGGAATGTTTCCCTGTTAAACACTTGCACCTAAATTCTACAAGCCAGTTCAGTGTTTTGCAGCTGAGGCCGCATTCACCAACGCGCAGGGAGCCCTCCCTGGCCACCCCAGGGAGCAAACGAGTGCATAGAGAGTGCGAGAGCACAAGAGATTCAGAGCGCTCGTGAGCCTACGGAGTGCTCTATGTGTGTTGGTGAATTCGGATTCTGGACTGCGCCGTTTTTCAGCTGTTTTAGTGGGTGTTAGAGGCACATGTTTCTTTTTTCTACAATACGCCGCCGCGCTTTTCTATGATTTTGCTATGGTTCTTTTTACATTCTACAGTACTCACGCATCCATGGGCACGCCCTCGTGGTTGCCCGTTGCCTGGTAGACGGGGGTGTTGGGGAAGTACTCATTGATGACAGCGGTGATGTTATCAAGGTTTGATCTGGTCGCCTTCTCACTGTAGTCCCACATGTTATGCGCTTCCATGTCACCCGTTACGATGATGTAGTCAAACTGGAAATGAGGAACGTGATAACGTGATAATATACACTGAAACTCGGCGCCATCGTCGCGCACAAAAAGAAGATCTGCCTGCGCGGCGCACAGCCTCTAAGGTGCTCGGGGGTGCGTGACAATTGCACGGAAATGTGTTGCGCAACAGTTTGGCGCACCTAGAGAACACGGAGGTAGCTCTGCGCTTGCGCCGTTGTGGCCGAACCTCTGTTTGTGCGCGGCGATGGCGTGCACTTTCTCGTTGGACAGTGCCCGAAAAGTTTTAAAAGGGAAGGTGCAGAAATCAGAGTCCAATTTTCACTTACAAGGGAACTGCCTAGGTTCATATCTGAATTAAGAAAAGTTGTAATGCAAAAGTTGTAGAGAATTAAATTCTATTAAAGATGGCGCATTCAAAACGTGCCAGGCGTTTTGCCAGGCAGTACGCCTGGCACGTTTTGAATGCGCCATCTTTAATAGAATTTAATTCTCTACAACTTTTGCATTACAACTTTTCTTAATTCAGATATGAACCTAGGCAGTTCCCTTGTTAGATATATTGCACAGGAAAAAAGGGGCAAGTGGTCTCTATTCAGACTATAAAGTTTGAACCAACACGGGACGATATCACTAAATCAGAAAATGTTTCTGGTGTAGCATTTGGGACTCCCCTCTCTCTGATCTGATTTCCAGTTACAAGACAGACACAGACAGTCCAAAGCTCAGAGCTCAGGAGGCATAAACTGGAAGCCTTACTCTCGGAGCTAACGTCTAAAGTCTAAACATTGTATTTTTCCTACACTCACTGCCTTACGAGCTCGTTCCGCGAAAAACTTATTTCGGATATGATACCAGAAACGAGTTACTAAATCATTTATTCAGTGGTAATGGGCTTTAGGAACTGAACTGAACATTTACTGCACTACTGAACAATTTCGCGACCGTCGTTTCTCGACTACTGTATCCTATCCGCAAAACTACAAGTTTACCTTATCACTCTTGCTGATGTGATCCATAGCGTTTACAAAAGTTCTGTACGGGATGTCACATCGAGCATCGGGAGAACCCCAGTAGCCGGCGAAGAGACGCTTATCTGAGTGTTGATGATGGACTAGATTAGATTACATTCTGATTTAAAGTGAAAACCCGGACGGTTTTTGAAACACATCGAGTTCAACAGCATTCTTATACAGCTTATGAAAATTAACATAAATCATAATAAAAAATGGAGCTAAATTCGAGTAACTTAGCATAAATACGTAAGAAATCAGTCGTCCAAGATGCGTTTCTAAAACCGGCCGGTATTTCGCTTTAAAAAGACAAACCTATTTTTTTTTCACTTTATCTTTTTCACTTTATTTTTCTATCATCCTTACAGCTTTCTCTGTTCACTAGCGGTCAGAGTGAAGCTTCGCGCGTTAGTGCCGCACATAACTCGCGATCCTCTGGCACAGTTTCTGACGTCATCATAATATCAACATCAACTAACCATCATCCATCCTCGGTCTCGCTCCACCATACTGTGGTGGATAGTTTCTACAGCACAGTGCATAAGTGCCAAAGGGCGTGTCCTTCTGACAGTCTGCCTCTGACCCGACTTCATATTCTCTGTCGAGATGCAAATCAGCCAAGTGCAAGACACGCAGAGTAGGCTTACCGGCCTAAAGGGGACAAACATTTTTTAAGTGGTTTTGAAACGTAAATTGGAGAATTGCATTCCCATGTGTTATATACAAATTGAATTCTTTCTGCGACGGAAAGAATCAGAGGCTCATAGAAATTTGCATACAATACATAATACAGTTGTTAGCATTCGTTTCACAACCACGTGCCATGCCGCTTTAAGTTTATGTTGTGCACATGTTTTCAAGTGTTTTCGTTTAATTCTTTTATGGTATCCAAACACGTGTTCATATTTTAGATAAGAATTCAGACAGAGTGATTCTTGGAAGAAACATACAGCCTAGTTACACTACAGTCTATTGTCTACTACAATGTACGAACATTTTGAAGAAATTTGGAAAGAATAATTGTTTTGGTTTCGTTTCTTTACTTTCACTTTATGTTTCACGCTGTTCCTAATTGAATAGTATTAAAGGGTGCCAAATATTGTTATCGTCACCAGGTATAATTACAATAATTACATCAATAATTACAACTACAATGACATTACAAATTAGCATATCTCCACGTATCAAGATCACAAACCTCTGGTTTAGGCCATGGTTTTACTGGTGGTTTCTGGTCCGGGATGGTAATGTTCCACATAACCTGCAAATCATTTCACTTACAATTAAACTTAGTACTTTATACATATTACGCATCAATTACCTCTAACCTCTAACTAATACTATCATTGATTTAGAGTGCCTTATCGACAAGTGTTATGGCCATGAATATTGTACTGTACAATGTATACTAGTTTTCCGTATTGTACTGTACAATGTATACTAGTTTTCCGAAGTAATCTGGGTTGGCTAAACAGCTAAACTAATATTTTGGAAGAGCTCTAAGTCAGCAGCCTAAAAATACAATTCACCTACATTTTTGATATCATGAGAATGTCCGCAATTGTCAATAAATGCTCCGCAAATCTCAGCCGGTGTGACGACTGCGTGTGTGAGGACAAATACGGCCTCAGGCTGGAAAGATTTTTTTTATATCTTTACATAAACTTCCACGAATTAGTATATATTACTTGCAATTAAAACACTTACGGACAACACAAAATACACTAGGCTCAACCATCGAAGACGTCTCCGGTTACGAGCTATCACGACCCAACGTCAATCTCTTCTAAAAGTTGCCTAACAACCGGAAGGTTCATCTACCGTACCGTACCTTGTTATGACTTGTAAGTTGTAAGTACCGTAATACGGAAACAAAAATTTCCTCTAATAACTTACTCCAAATGCTTCAATAATATTCTTGCACACGTGTGGTTGTTCGACCTTGAGGTTTGTACATAAGCGCCTGGAACGGTATGTCTATACAGTACTTTTAGGTAAATCATTTTAGCACAAAGATACACACACGCATACACATCTAACTCTCTGTAGTTTGTAGTTTTATACCAATTCCGGATAGTAAGGCCACAAAACTCAGAAGCTATCCCACTCACTCAATAAATACGAATATCTCCTCGTCAGTTTTATTCTGCTTGATCAATGTCTGAACTCCATCAACGGCCAGTGTGCACACATCACAGGAGAGGGCACGGTTTTCCGGTGAATTTGCTTCCTTGACCACATTTCGAAGGATCTATAGTAATAGAGCTTTTAAGTGCACGTTCGCGAACGTGGAAAGCGCGAAAGTGTAATTCAAGTGCACGTTCGCCGAATTCCATGTATAGCACGGTGCAAAACCGGTCCAAACCTACATACTCAACGGAAAATTGGTGCATTTTGTGTCTTCGTGATGAGACTTTTATTTGCGCTCATACTGTAGTGAGTTTCAAAATCCGCTTATACATGGAACGCGAACGTGCACTTGAATTACAATTTCGCGCTTTCCACGTTCGCGAACGTGCACTTAAAAGCTCTATTATGAATAGTTTATATTTATATACCTATTAACATGTTATAAATGAGAATATCAAAAATTATGATGAAACCAATACGCGCTTTTCAACCACCTTGCTATCAATAAGTCGAGAAACGCATAGCTCGCTTATGAGCTACTACCGGTTTAGCCTTACCGCTTACGTTTTGTTCAGTTACAGTAGGAAACAGTAGGATGCCGGCAGTGCTAATTGGATGAGGAACTATAATGAGACGAGCCAATTTCCCTCGTGATTGGGTCGTACTGTAGCTGAACTAAACCAAACAAAAACGGTCAGTTACTTCACTTTTAGAGTTTTGCGTAGGCTAATTTTGGAACCAAGTTGTCGAGTCCATTTCTATTATTTAATCAGTATTAGAAATATATTTCACGTCGTTTGTGAAACGAATACTGGACAACTACATTCCCATGTATTTCATGCAAAGATAGCACAAGGAAACCAATTTGCATATAATATAATCCATGGACATGCAGTTGTCCAGCATCCGCTTCACAAACCACGTGCCATATCACTTGAACTCGAACTCACCGCTGTATCCGCATGTTTTCGCTTCTCCTTGACGATGGCTAACGAATAGCAAAGTGGTATTAACAATAATAATACAAAAATATGAATAGAAGCCGACTGCATTCTTACCAAAACTCGGTCAAGAATCAATGCTTTTTAGAGACAAAATCCTAATCTTTTTTCACAATTTTATCACAAAACACCAAACAAAAGAACTTCTTATCTACACGACCTACGTAGCACTTTATCAGAAAACCCGAATTAGGAAGAGTTGAGGTCACAAAGATCTCGCTCTTCAGTTTCTAATAATTGACTTTAATTTACCAGTCGGCTCACGCCCGCCTGAGGCGACTTACATGGAAATATGATTGGTCTAGCATTTGCATACTTATATACAAAGTTTCAAACGTATCATAAGAAATTCACATAATAGGAAACAATTGCATATGCATACTTCGATATTGAGCTGCGACACTCTTTTTATACCCGAACACGCGGAACGATTTCCGAAAATTTGCATTTCCGTAACGCACATCGTATGCAAATTACGCTACTGTTACTCTTTTATATAATAAGATAATGGGTTATCATGTTCGTAATGTCATCACAACGCTCCAACGCATTCTTTGCCAACGTACAAATTCACCAACAATAAGTCGATTTCAATTCTTCTCTTTATTTCCAAACTTAACAAACACAGTCAACTGGATAACAACAAGAAATTATTACTAACTAACTACCTCTAGAAAGACTACATCTACAACTAGAACTACAGTTTAACTACGGAATGGTATTATGGATTACGAAATGATTTAGAAAAGAAGAATTCTTAATATGTATTACGACACTCAGTGCTCGCCATCAGAGAAAGCGCAAGGTTACAATGGAGCACAAGTTCATCAAATTAAAAAAATAATCATAAAATCCTTGTCAAGTCTTCAGTACACTAACGGCTAACGGTCAAATGCCTTCAAATAGCTGAGAGCATAGAAAACGTCTCAATACCTAACATTAGGGGTCCTAACACCAATATAGCGTAACATAGCGTAATATCAAAGCTATCCAAAATATCATATAAAAAACGATAAGAGCACTTGAAGATCAAAACAAAGGAACTACGTGAGCAAAATCAAAGACAGTAGGACTGTCTGAAACTACCATACGAGGATTATAGCATAAACTATCACGAACCTAATGACAACAAACTACAAAAACCAAAGTTGCTCAATTAAAATTTGCATGTTATACCCATTGCTAAGCTTATCGCTTCTTCTTCTTCTTATCCGCATTCGGGTCTATCAATCCCTGTGCAATCTGCCATTCTCTAATCACTTGGTCCTGGGTGTCTTGCGAAGTTGGGGAATACCTGCAAGGAGGTAATTGACGAAAAAATACGTTAGAATCATCTCAAAACTTTTTTTCCCAAAACATTTACGGCTCCCCATATTTGTGCATGTCTGCAATCAGTGTACACGTTGGAGTATCACATAAATTAGCGCCCTCTAACCACACACACATATACTGGAAATAGGCATAATTCTTTGCGAAACTTCACTTAGCCATGAAACACTGCTGAAACTTAGCCATGAAACTAACAGTGCTACAAATCCATCTTTCACTTCTCATTCTCAAACTTTCAATCAAAGAAGGTACCCACCTGCTGTACTCCATACTGAACTCTCCCTTTCCTTCAGTCAACGATCTCAACAGTGAAGTGTACCCAAACATATCCGAGAGCGGCGCTTCGCACAATACTGTCGTGTATCCTTCCGTTGTATCAGTCGACGTGATCAGAGCATTCCGTTGCGTCAGCGAAGTAACTACGTTACCCTAAATAAGGCAGACGTACACTATGCTTATAGACATATACAGTACGCCAGTAGCGTACATGCAACCACATAAATTATTCCCAACATATGGAACATGCATCACACCATCTACACATACAAAACCTCAGAAGCCAATCTACAATAGTATCTTCTTCCTTGACATTGCAGACCCAATAAAAAGAGGAAAATTATGGTCAAAACGTCTATCATCTCCACTCATAGGAACTCAAAATCGACAACAACTGATTTAAATTAAACGCTGAACCGCAAATCATCAAAATCAAAACCTGCAAACCCTTACTTGGAACTCCGACGGGGTGGTCACTTCGACTTTCATAATAGGCTCCAGAAGGATCCAGTTACTCTTCTCGAATGCCTCTCTCATCATGTTCTGCATGGTGTTGATCATCGCAATCTCAGTCGAATCAACGGCGTGCGTCTGTCCGTCCTTCACGCGCACGTTGATACCGGCGATTCTAAAAACAATAGAAGATGCTGCTGATTTACCACAAATTCCGCAAGACAAATGCACCAGCAAGCGAACCGGCGACTCCCACTAAGGTTGTCTAACCAGCGCACTAGGCCATTCGACTAGGCCATTCGGCCGCATACAATTTCAAGTATGGACAGCGAAACTAACATTTCACTCAAACTAAATGCGAACAGCAACAAATTGCGGGCATTTGTATGAACTTAGTAGAAAGATCACTTTGGCAAAAGACACGAAGAAAAAGCTCATTGCTATCGAAAATATGCGCTAGTCTTATAATTTACAACATTTGCAATGGATATCGGCAAGTCTATTAGTAAGTAAAAGCTTTGATTCTGAAGGCAACAAAATTTAACAGGCGAACACGAAGCCGAATGCATTTCGATAAACGCTCACATAGTGACCCAAGTCCTTTAAACATTTGATTGAAACATCGACAAAATAACTGCCACATTTGCCGGCCACGGTCACTAAGCTAATTAGAGGTCCTCCACTACGCACAGATGTTTAACACTCGAAATGACCAAAAAAAACCGACATAACGGTCTTCAAGGTATTCAAGGTAAAGTAAAACGACCAAAAAATATTCTTACCTCTGTTTCATAAGTGGTCCCTCCTGTACAATCAAGTCCAAACCCTTCTTCAGTGCTGGGAAAAGGTTCTTGGGAATGTTGTTTCCGAATGTCTCATCGGTAAACTCGACGACAGTGTTCCTGAAGGAAAACACCGGGTTTCACCACTTCTATTAACTTGCAAGTTTCAAGTACTCAACTAGTCGTGAAAATCTTTCTTTTGAACGTGGTCGGATATAATAAGTAAATGCTTGATGCTTCCAACATCCAAGTAGCAAGAATATGCACACAGAGCGCCATTTTTTCTTAAAACATCATCAATAGGGACAATTCCTAATTCCTATTAACCTGCTATGGATATCAATATATTCAACTCTAATTATAGCTCGTACCATTTTCATTTATTTTTTACCTTTTACTCGGTACCATGAAAGAACAATCACAGTACCGTAGGCAGCCATAGCACAGCCGCTTTGCACGTACTATCGAACTACACAGTAGTGAACTCTTGATCAGTCTGATGGAAACACAAAGTTACCAGTTACCGAACTCGTACGCCACAAAATAACAAACTATCGTAATTCTCAGCCTACCCCTACCGTACTCCACAAAATAACAAACTACCGTACTTCTCAGCCGGGAGTGGATCGATAACGCCCTCAATCTCTCCAAACTGTCCCTGTCCTCCGGTCTGCTTCTTGTGTCTGTAGTGGAATTGATATGGGGTGGCCAGACTCTCACGATACGCTACCTGCAAATCCATTTTCGTTTTTTTTCACTACCGGCAGTTTTTAGAAACGCATCGTGGAAAGCTGAATTCTGATGTATTTATGCTAATTTGCTCGAATTTAGGTCGTTTATGTTCACTTGCATAAACTGCATAAGAATGGTGGTCTGTTCGATGTGTTTCAAAAACCCAAAAACCGGCCGGTATTTCACTTTAAAACGAATGAATTAAATTCATACATAACAAAGAAACACAACATGGTATATGTTTCATCACCTATGTATTTACGTGGCCCGGGCCCATCGATCTCATTAGAAACGTAGCGTAAGGCGTTAATTTCGTGATTTCGCGAGTCTAACAGACATAGACAGTGAACATACTGCTTGATTCACTCTCATTTAAATCAACAAAAATGCAAATAAGTAAACATGTAGGATAAATCCATGAAATAGAACGCAAACTCAAACCGCTGGACATCAAGTTATTCGGCGCACCTTTATGGTGTAATAAATTATTATTACATCAAGTATTCTCACTCACCGTTGGCCTTCCCAGTTCAACAGGGCAATTGAACTCGCTCTTCATTCGCTGCGCGTAAATCTCAAGATGAAGTTCGCCCATTCCACTTACAATAGTCTCTTTTGCCTCTTGGTTGTACTCGCTGAAATGCACACATACACATACAACGGGATCACATCGACTACACATGCTGCGTATTGTACTGCACTCACTACCGTATTATACTGTACTAACATTGTAGCACACGTCTTCACGTATTGTGTACCACAAAACGAGCAAAATGCTCAGCACGTCAGCATAATCAATGGACAACTACAAAACGCTATGGGACAAGACCTGTAAGAATAACTACATAAAGTACCGGCCTACGGTAGAGCGAATACCGTCGTACGTTGGACTTGACCAACAAGAAACCGAACGAGTTCACCAAGACAAGCATGGTATCCTATTTAGACATCTTTCCAGAAGTAGGCCTTGTATTCCTAGACCAACCAAAAATACAAAAAGCACGTTACCGTCTAAATGTGGGATCCTCCTTGGTGAATCTTGTAAGTGCCTTAATAAAGTTGTCACCATCTTTGCGGTTCAGCGGCTTGATCGACATTGAGATAACGGGCTCGGGGATGTGCATCGACTCCTACAGTTATAAATATAAAGTATGTGCGTGTGTGTATGTGTGTGTCTGCGTGTGTATGTTTATGTGCGCGGGTGTGTCAAATCCCAATTCACCTCAGGCTCCAAACTGTCAGCACCATATAAATCTCAATGTTTCAAAGCGTGCATAAGAAAACTGTAAGACAACCTCTGCTGACTTGTTGAGACAACAATATAGGTTTTTTGATGAAGCAAACCATACACATCAAACAAACGAATGCAACCAAGATTAGCATACGGAACGTACTCAACATCTAGTACGGTCTACAATAACTTCTCCACCTCAAATTCACATATTAAACTCACACAATGTGGCGGATTATTCTGCAAACTAGTGAAAGTCTCTCCAGAATGGCAGTCCAATCCAAAAGTGGCACAAATATCGCCCGCGTACGCAGTCTGGATCTCCTCCATGTCGTTGGCGTGCATGCGAACCAGTTTTTGCACTCGAACCTAAAAAGCCAGTTTGTTAAAGCGAAATGCTAGCCCCTTTGGAAAATTAGCATATGATAAGCAAATCCTATGTATCCTATGCTAATTTTGTACGATTGCCGTGGACGATCGCGCAAAATTAACATAGGATACAAAGGATTTGCTTATCATATGCAAATTTTCCAAAGAGGCTAGCATTTCGCTTTAAAAGTGAAACTCTTTTTCAGCATTTGAAAAAGAAACCTAAGATATGTTATTAAAAGTAGAGCCTTCTGCTCAGACGTTACAACACCATAGGTTCTAAAAGTAATGTACTCTAAAATCTGAGGTACAATCAAAACACATTCGCTGTGATAAAAAAAAAGAGAGCGCACAAGCCAGTTTATCTGACAAAAACACCACCTTACACTCCAGCGTTGCATTCAAGTGCAAAGTCTATAAATCTATATCGAGGATTTACATACATAAAGCAACAATAACTGAGCATCTTCAACACTATAATACTACCGGCTGAAACATAACGAACGCATTGCACTCCACCCCCACCCGTGAATAAAGGTGCACGCTCTGGAAGCGTAAAAGATTTATTTATTATTACTGCCAACCTTTCTTCCGTCCTTCGATGCATAAACAGTGTCTCCCCGGTTGAGCTGTCCTTGGTAGATACGGAAATACGTCAACTGGCCATACTTTCCAGCCTACAAATGCAAACGCAGATGTTGTTAGAGCACATGACTTATTGTGAACTTTTCGCAATTTAGCAATTTCAAATACATCTCTCCAAACGCGTATATTTTGGACAATAGACAAATTGCTAGTGTATACAAATCCCTAACCTCTAGTTTCAACAAATCTCTTGAATGTGATTAGGTAGCATGCATTCCTCTCTCTAAGAATTTGATAAACATGAATAGACAATAAATCTAACCTCCAGTTTGAAAGCTAATCCAACGAATGGCTTTTCATTATTTCTCGCCGCATCGAGTATAATCGGCTTCTCTGCGTCTCCATCGGCTACACGGGCACGGTTCACAACTTCTGCTGGGTTGGGAAGGTATCTGAATGGGGAAGAAGTTTGTATAAAGTGTAGTAAACAACTTATTCGTAGTGAGGTTGGATTCTTCGAATTCAAAGCTAGTGCGCAGTACGAAAGGTGACCTTCAGCCGCCACAAAATTTAACAGCAACGCTAACGAAGCAATTTTCAGTAAAGCAGGTGAAATTATAAATTCTGTTCATATGGAACACAGTACGGAAACAGGGATTTAGGTTCTAACTAAAATTGTATCCCTAGCCTGAAACTTTTCGTTCACGCTAGCGCCTGTTATTCAGCCAGTAATTACGCAGGATAATTAGCATAAAACGAAAACCATTACCATACCTGACAACGGAATCGATCATCGTCTGCACGCCCTTGTTCTTGAGAGCGGATCCGGACAGGACGGGAACAAATGAGCGTTTGATCACCGAACTGAAAGTGAGCAACATTACGACACTGAACATTACATGTAAGGTAAGGGTGTTCAGAGGCCGTATTCACCAACACACACGGAAGAACCCTGCCTAGGGTGACGAGCGCTCTGAATCACTTCACTCTCTACGCACCCTTTAGCTCCCTGGAGAGGAAAGTGAGGACTCCCCGCGTGTTGGTGAATAGAGCCTCAGGGTAGGCACTCTACGTATCATATATTAAATACAAATTCACAATAATCCTGCTCAACTAATGACCACAATCAAGGGGAACAATGTCTCACAATGAAACATATGAGTATACCAAACAACACTGAAACAAGTATGCCATATAAACAGAGGACAATGGTATGAGCCCAACCAACCGCAGACTACTCCGAACGAAATATATCATACAAAAGAAAGATCAATAATAATAATAATAATTAATATTAATAATAATAATAATAATAATAATAATAAATATAATAACAATAATAACAATAATGATAATAAAAATAATGATAATAATAATAATAATAATAATAATAATAATAATAATAATAATAATAATAATAATAATAATAATAATAATAATAATGATAATAATAATAATAATAATAATAATAATAATAATAATAATAATAATAATAATAATAATAATAATAATAATAATAATAATAATAATAGTAATATAAGATACCGTCTGATCGCAGAGTGTATCTGGTCGACCGTTGGATTGACATCATTGAGGAACAGTTCTCCCATCTCTTCGTCCCCATTCGCAATGTGTTCTAAATGATAAACGACATTAATCTTGACGGTGTTCAAAAGTTAAATACAAGACGAATCATGGGCGATCCCTCCTGGCCCCATCCCGAAGACGTCGAGCAATTTGTCAATTTGTCATCTGGAACTCGTCGCCTACTGCTCAGGACCTCTGCGGAACATGACATAAGCACACTTTGAAATTGAAGTTTGAACTTCCTTGAATAAAGGTGCACGCACATGTTGCGTGAAAGAATTTTTATTTTTATTTATTTAAGACATGATTGCTAATTGGTTCAAATGGTTGTGTTGTTTGAGCTCATCATATATACACAGTAGGCATAGATTTAGATACACAACGAATTTCCATAGGCAAAACCTTCAATGTTTCACGCTTAAAGTTTAAAGCGAATTAGCGGTCGGTCTCAACAAAAAAATACAAAAAGAGGAGGAGTAAACAACCGTGCGTTGACCACCGTTTTCAAACCACCGTTTTACTAGCCGAAATCAAAATATTTTGTCAACATTTCGTCATTTGGATGCTGCGGTATGCGTGATCATTTGAAAAGGGCATCCCTCGATTTTTCCAGGGCCGTGCTAGTATTAAAATCGGCAAATCGCCTGAAGCGAATTTTCCCATACAAAATCGCAAAATATGGTTGTTTGAGAACATTTTTGTGCAAGATGCCCTTATTTGTTTGTGTTTTTATGTTTATTTTCGTTTATAACTTTTTTCAAACTATTTTTGGTGAAAAAACCCCAAACCGGGTGGTATTTCGCTTTAAAGTAACCAACAAAGTCACTGATAATATTAGAGCACATGGACTTTCAGGGAATAAATTAGATCCACACCTCAAAATTTTGGGGAGGTGATTTAGACTAATTTGCATATTATGCATTACGGATTGGGAGGTGATTTAGACTAATTTGCATACAATGCATTACGGGTCGGGAGGTGATCGTACGCATTTGGCGGGGTGTTTTATGCTATGTTTGGACCACGTAAATGGCACATTAGAAATGCTCACAAGTGATAACACTGCCCAACAACATGAATACCACTTTATTCTGACATACACTGATGCAATCATAAACAAGGCTGTGCAATCGACATAGAATGTCCCGTTGATACGTACCAATGCATAGATTCAAACCAAATCCAACTATCCAACCCACCAATCATCTCTTGTCTGAGATCCTTTGCCTGCTCTCTCAACTCTTGTGGAATATCATCTCTCCTGATCAACAGGCCCTCGTCACCTTCATAGTAAAGGGCACATTCGTCAACCAGGTCAACAATTCCCTTGAAGCCAGAGTCCTAAATGTTGATGCATTATTTTACAAGGTGAACACTGAACACGTATTTGCATAAACAGATTAAAAATAAGCAGACAGCAGCGTCGGACTCACTAATTAGGCACTACAGCAGCGAAATTACAGATAGCACTAGCACGTTCTCTATATGAAAACTGAGAGCGTTGGACTAGCCGTAATCGAAACAGCGATTGAGTTCTACTTTGAGTAACCGGTACACCGAATCGGACATTGATGAGTTCAAATATAAACCAAAGAAACAAAGTGGTGAGTATGCCAGGTAGGGTAACGATAATCTCACATAATTTTGGAATTGAGAAAAGAAACTGACAAACTGGCGGACTGGAGAACAAAACATGAAAAAACCCCACAATGATCATAAAGAATCAGAGTACATAATATACAAGTGTGAAACATCAAGTTACGGCAAACTAATCTCGGGCTTTAATTAGGCAAAATACATATAATAAAAACAGTACCTTTCCAATTGGCAAATGAATGAGTGCCGCATTATGACCCAGCTTATTCCTCAGTCCATCAAGAGCCCTAAGAGGCGTGGCGCCAGTACGGTCCATTTTGTTGACAAAGCAGACGAAGGGGACATTGTACCTGAAGGAAATAAAGATAATAAAAAAGTTATTCTATCCCCCCCCCCTTGTCGTTAGCCAAAGTCGCCATGGTAGGTACTCGGTATACTTGAAAGAGCGGGAACCCAATACCGACCGAATCACATATGAAAGAAAAAATGGATCTCTGAATCAAAGTAGGCTAAGCTAATCCTGGTACGCATAAGGCTTCTATCTTCTCTTACACTTACAATCTTGTTAGCATTTGAATCAAACAACAGTTCTAATTCCGACGTCAAACATCTTTGGTGAGACGGAGAATACGTGTCTGATGAAAACACCAATAAAGTAAGTAACAAAGAACAAACCTAGAAAGTTGTCTGTTGACCGTAAACGTCTGACTTTGGACTCCGCCCACCCCACAAAGCACTAGCACTGCACCGTCCAGGACACGAAGAGCACGCTCCACTTCAACCGTGAAATCAACGTGACCTAAAGGGAGTATTAAATATATATATAGTTTATTAGTAATATATTTCGGGACAACACAGAAAATAGACGCCCGCCCCAATGCGAGATGTTTCACTTCAAAACTAAAGGTTATCCATGTCACAAAATATGGTGATTCCAAATTCAGTTAAAACTTACAACAACTCACATACTAGTCCCCTCTCCGACTACAAGCAATTGCGGCGCTCTGTCAAACTAAATTAGATTCAAACACTTACCTAAAGAACAGATAGATATAATAAGAGTTTCGTCCGACTACCAATATAAGATTTTCAAAAACATAACCAAAGAACAGAACAGACTGGAACTAATTATAAAACCGACCAGGCGTATCAATAATATTGATATTGGTTCCATGCCAGTCCACATAAGTAGCCGCCGATTGAATTGTGATTCCTCGTTGTCTTTCCAAGTCCATAAAGTCCATTGTGGCTCCGACATCATCCTTGCCGCGGACCTGCGTATAACATAGACACATGACTCATAATTCTTAAAACGATATAACATAGCGATATAGCGATATAGCTGGCGATATAGCAAAGCGATACAGCTAACAAATTGTGAGCTATTCTATTCAAGTTCACAAAACTAACAAGAAAAGGAAATGAAAACACACCTCATGCATTGAATCAATTCTTCCCGCGTAAAACAAAATACGCTCGGTGACTGTGGTCTTTCCCGAATCAATATGCGCAGAAATACCTAGAAATAAATTCGACGACTGATTCAGTGAACAATAGAACGATTCACGTAACTAATTAACTTTAATAGATCTGACACGGATACAGTAATCTTTAAGGAACAATAAAACGAAACACGGCAAGAGTCCGCTTTTCGGCATGACCGATTGCCTATGCATATAATAGCCCGTATTCTCGGGACGACGGAAATGTTCCGTTAGGGAACTCAGTTGTATGCAAATTTCTCGACTATCTAGACTACCTTGTGGAAAAATTTGCATACAAATGAGTTCCCCACCGGAACATTTCCGTCGTCCCGAGAATACGGCTAATGAGTAAAAATATGTAAGCGCAAACGAGCAAGACAAAAACCAATTTCTAGTAACGAGAGAGATCACAAATCTCACCAATATTCCTAATCTTTTCCACGGGGCGCACTCCGGGGATCACTACCGTACTCGGAGCTGCATTACTTAACCTAGAAGCCGATACCGCGACCTGTAATAACCAATACATTGTAATAAAATGATCAACCAAGACAAAGTTGAGTAACTTGGTAAGAGTTCAAAGCAGAGTAATATCGCTTTTAAGTGCACGTTCGCGAACGTGGAAACTGCGAACTTGTAATTCAAGGGCATGTTCGCATTCCATATAAGCGGATTTTGAAACGCGCTACAGTAGGAGTGCAAATAAAGGCCTCAGCACGAAGTCACATATTGCACCGATTTTTCCTTGAGCTTGAAGGTATAGATCGGGTTTGCACCGTGCTATTCATGGAATTCGGCGAATGTGCACTTGAATTATACTTTCGCCCTTTCCACAGTCGCGAACATGCACTTAAAAGCTCAATAAGTTACATACGATGAGTGGATAAAACGTAGTAGTAGATACCAATTCATAGGGTTGGGCTTGATGAGAATGAAGCTAGAAAGCTACACACGGTAGCATATTCGACGGGCACGTCAAAAAACCAAATTATTCCGATTAAACCGAAATACTGGCCGGTTTTTGAAATGCACTGTGGACACCAGCATTCTTATGCAGCATATGCAAATGAACATAAATTAGAATAAAAATCGAGCTAAATTCGAGCAAATTAGCATAAATGCGTAAGAATTCAGTTGCCCACGATGCGTTTCAAAAACCGGCCGTATTTCGCTTTAATGATAGCTAACAAATCAACTTACATTCCGTTGAGCAACCTTAGCGATTCCAGCTAACCGTGGAAGTATACCCATTCTGAACCGCACTTACTCCGGCGGGTGCCCAAGGCTGCAATACAAGAGTTAGAGCTTTTTAATAAAGTACGCTTACAAGGTTAAAATAGCGTGGTTTAGAACCATAATGCTAATGATAAGTTCGCAAATATATTATTCAATCAAAAACATCCGTAGTTTGTGAAGATAACAAACGACAAAATCCAAATTCTCCCACTAAACAGTGGACCGATTATACATAGCACATACTCGTACTTCAATTACAGTACACTCAACCACACTAAAACTACTACAGTAATCACCAACCCAAAAATAGCCCGCACTTTGCCCAATAGATATACAAAAGCTTTGAAAAGCTTAAAAAAAACACAACATAATACCAAAGAATATAATTCTTACAAGATTTATTGCAGTACCTGTATACACACTTTCCGCAAGCAATACATAAAGTATAAGTGAAATCCATATTCCATGTTCAAATCAAAAACAAAAAGTTAAAGTAATAGTAATCTTTACGAGATCGAAGTAAAATAAATGGATAAATAATCAAAGCATCGAAATATACATACACAATACGGCATAATACATTCTCGAAAAAGAGCACATTCAAAAACACAAAAGGGTGCCAAGCACAGTAAGTAAATGTTATTAGTAACATATCTTGGAAAAGTTCAGTAGTGCGAGAAAATATTCAAGTCTTACAAAATAATTTTAGTTGATAAAATGAATAATACAATTATTGGCTGTTGAACTGAATACAACGAGGTATAAAAACGCAAAGAAAGTAAACTAACAAATAAATAAAGAAATAAAAAATTCATACAATGAGCAAAATCTCATCATTGGGCAGTGGTTCAAAAATTCATACCTATCCCTGAGAAGCGTTTGATACAGTAGTAAAATAAGCAAAGATAAGATTATTCAAACATTTTGAAACAAATCAATACATGATTTACACTATCATGATTAAAGTGCAAGGTCGCCACGTCATTGCATATGATATAATTACCCCATCATTACAGTATGTTGTTATCGTATTATCATCTCCCTAGCTCCAGATATACCATACAACAACATCTATGTTTAACAATTTAACAACGCAGGGCTAAATACGTATGACACAACCGAATAATCGACATCTTAAAGCGAAATACCGGCCGGTTTTTGAAACGCATCGACCACTCCCTGCTTTCCTATGCTTCATATGCAAATGAGCTTAAATTTGAATAAAAAAATAGACCCCTTTTAGCATAACTGCACAAGAATGCTGATATTTGAGATGCGTTTCAAAAACCGGCTGGTATTTCGCTTTAACCAAGGTTCAAGAGAAATCCCATTACCAGTTGGCTCGGCCCAAATTCTATTTCGTGGTACAATTATCGGGTTTGCAAGTATACTGAAAATTTACCGTATATTGGAACTACACGAGAATATTTTTTTTATTTTCCATATTATATATGCAGGTTTCGTGCAGAAATACGGTAGTATTGACAGAATCACACCGAATTTTTGGGATACTTGGAAAACCTGGCCTTCGCGCCAAATTTAAATCGGGCGGAGGGGGGGGGGGGCACAAAATAATCAACGCGCCATACCATACATACCTAGAAATTCCATTTCTTCCCTAGAACTGAAAATCAACCTCTAGACCACGGCGGTTGGTATTTCATTCACTTCTCCTAGTACTGTCTGCGACCGCCTTCCACGCGTCCTCTTGGCCGATGTTTGGAGCTGAAATAACACAACGATGATATCTACCCTATACAATTGTCGTACGTACGGTACGAAGTACAAACAAGTTCCCCGGGAGTTTCACTCGCACTCGCGGGAGAATTTACCCCCAAGTTCCGCTAATTCCTACTGTCCTCTTTTCTTACCTAACGCCGAACGCGAGAGGCTACCTCCAACTTCGCGTACACGGCCACTACCGTAGATCGACCATACGGTTTCTACTAGCTGAAGATAAAAAAAACCAAGTAAAAACCACTTACCAAAACCAAGCCTTCTACGTCCGGTTTCACATCAACTTCTTCCTCCTTTGGTTGTAAAGACTGAAAATATATGTTATAATCGTTTTTTAAGCAAACTTATAAGTTGTCCTTGTTTATACAGTAATCTAGGCAACAATAAAATATTGCTGCGAAAGGATCACTCCGCTCTCTCAAACAACTCAAAAAAATCATCTTTGAGAAAGAAAATGTGAAAATGCAGAAAAAAACAAACACCTACCGCATTCAACGTCAAAGTGTTCGCCCGCTTTCGGTGTTTTGTCGTCCGTTGTAGAGTAGAATTTCCTATACTCGGTGCAGAGAAACTGGCGGCCTTATTCTGAAAACGGGACATAATTATGCCATGAAAAAAATGAAAATGAACATCACAATGATTATTTAATCCGTCAGAATAGCAGTTCACACACATACAGATGGAACTAGAGCTCCTGACCTTGCCTTACTCGAATTATATCGATTATCGATATAGTTCCACTGTTCCACAGTCCAAAGTCCCCAAAGTCCAAAAGTCCAAAGCAAAGCATATTTCTCAAACTCCCCTACCACTGCTGTAAGCGCTCTTGTTCGAATTCTTAGCGTTGGTCCTGGTCCCGCTGTAGCAGGCTGCGGAATATATTTCGTTGTTGTTGTTGTTGTTGTTAATATACTCAAAGGAATCAGGGCAGGCTGGAAAACACAACAATAACATGACAAATAGTGACCTCCGTTCCCGGTTCCAGTAGTATAAAGCATAAACGAACAAATTCGATACGCTGGTACATTAGTCGAACAAACATCGAACAAACATTCCAAGTACTGTACACACATGGCTAGGTTAAAAAAATAAGACGGCATCACAGGTTGAAAAATAAATTTGCCACGATGGCCTATTACGAAGTGTCACGTTATCCCAACACCACCTTACAATTATACATCTCACATTTTCGGCAGCTTAAAGGGAATATGTAGGCCCATTTTGAAGTTAAGCTCATAAGCTGTATTAATAGAATGCGTGTTCCCCATTAGGGAAACAATAACAAACAATGACAAAAGTTGTCTACAATTACCCACTTAAAAGAAAATGAATTACAAAGTTTGCTTTTTCCATAGTAAACGCGTTAATCGGAACCGTGACATAAATTTGGGTCTGATGGAGCAAATTCCAACTTATATCGGCAAATATCAAGATTCATGATGCAGGGCATGCTAATTCGTATTTACATATTCAGTCGCCTATTTAAATTAACGTCTGGTATGGAAAAGCTAGTTTCACGTTTTTTTGCTCATTTTGAGTGCCTACATATTCCCTTTAAAGAAATCACTAAATCTCTAAACCTCTAAACTAGCGTCTCTAGCGATGTAGGATATAAATCAGATCGGTTATGAAAATCAATACCTACCACAAGTGTTTTAATCTCCGGTTTCACATCGGTCGTTTCTTCACTTGGTTCTTCAATCTTGGGTGTTAGCAACTAAAACAGTTGTTAATAAACAAATACGTACAATTATAGCCACTTACACATTCTTAAAGCAGTATTGCATACCTACTTTGGGAAACTGCATATGATAAGCATATCTTAAGAGGTATCATATGTAAACGTGGCGCCGTATGCTTGCCGGACGGGCACCAAATTTGCATAGGATACATAGTACATGCGCATCATATGCAAATTTCCCAAATTAGGTACTATACGGCTTTAAGATCAAACAACCTTGCAAAGTCTAACAAAGAAAAACATGTTAAAGTTTCATGGGCTATTTAATCCTAAGAATCGTGTCGTTGACGGTTGAGGATAATTATGAATACATAAGGTTAAAGTAAAAAAAAGTCAATAAAGAATGAAGACTTACCCCATTGAAAACTCGTTTGGGACCTCTAGGCAAGACAGGAGCTGCATTCGATAATGATACTACTTGTGCTGACTGGTTTTCGATACTCTGAATGTATATAAAATATCAAAACACGCCAAAACGAAAATAGCGTGAACCCAGATCTTATAAGGTATCTTACCCGTATAACAACTATAGCTACACTAAAAAAGGCAGTCACGGACAGCCGCAATCCGTAAAAGACCTAAAGAGAAACACCGGCCGGTTTTCAAAACACAGCGAATACACCAGCCACCAGCCACCAGCTTAGCTTATGCAAAGGAGCATAAATTAGAATACAAAATCGAGCCAATTAGCATAAATACGCAAGTTCAGCTTGTCCAAGATGCGTTTCAAAAACCGGCTATTTCGCTTTAAGTAAAATAAACAGAAATCAAAACTCACTCCTAGGCTACTCTCACGGCTTGGCGTTTTCTTGCGCGGCTTTAGTTTTCTTTTCTTTGCGTTCTTTGTTCGGGAACCATTCTTGGCGGTTTCCTTTTTAAGTTTCCGTTGTTCGGCCGCCGGACGACCGCCCAGTTTTCCTAGAATAACAGTTCAGTCTTCCATTTCATTTCAGCACTACAAACTTCAAACTACAAAAATTACAACACAAGACAGGACCGCTCTACAAATAAAAATTCACCTAAAATGGTGGAATTCCGATGATTCATTCCCAATTTCCAACTCAATATTATATGAGAATGGGAAAAGTCATAGATCCTTAAAAATGGTATAGACCTTTAGGAATGACCATTGTGATCAATAGCATCGAACAATTTAAAGCGAAAGACGGGCCGGTTTTTGAAACGCATCTCAAGTACTTGCATTCCTATGCATTTATACAAAGTGGGGTCTAATTGGGGTCTAGTTTTATTCTATTTTTTTTTGCTCATTTGCATACGCTGTATGAGGAAGCAGGTGTACGCAATGCGCTTCAAAAACAGGCCGGAATTTCGCTTTAAAAAAAAACATCACTCACACGCACCTGTACACGAGGGCGCACTACATCTACAATCGGGTATATCCACTCCTTCCTCATATTCACGCATTTGGTAGTCGAAGGATAGTTCGTCGCCTAAAGAGATTATATTACATGCTGAATTGCTCAACTTCCAGTGAATAACAAAAAGCCGAAGTGTCCCAAAAAATCGATGTTATTCTGTCAATACTACCGTATTTCTACACGAAACTCGCATTATAATATGAAAAATTAAAAAATATTCTCGTGTGGTTCCAAAATGCTGTAAATTTTCACAATACTTGGAAACCGCATCTCATCGGTTAGTACAGTGATGGAATAAAACTCGTGTTGGTGTTTTGGTACATCCAGGTACAGGTAAGGAACACGACACCAAACTTTTACATCAAAAGAACTCTTAACAAGCCCCAATGAAACATCTAGCATTTAGAATGATCTAGAATGGCAAATATGAAATATGGCAAACATATGAACTACAGTACCCAATAACTTATTAACATCATAAACACCAACCTTTCTTCACTTCACGAATCGTAACCACTTGTAACCGATGGTCAAACTAAAGAAACGGACATTTTAAACATACACACATTATGTGATAAATATTCTTATTCCGCGCCGCATTTCTACCATGACCCATAATTATCCATTCACACTCCCTACTATTACATTTTAGGTATGTCGACATCTTCTACTAATGGCCAGTTACTCAGCTACAATTGTACCATTCTCAACCTCAATCTACAGACGTACAAATACTAACTAGGGTTCAGTACAATTTTCATGTGTGGCTTTACACTCCCTACTCAAATAGCTTTAGCGAAATTTTTCAATCTCCCAGAAAGTTGAAAAATAAACAAAAAACAAGACCAACCGTCACCGTCCTCGCATTTTTCTTGATTGGAACGAGGACCATTTCCACCCGGCAATTCGGCTCGCACGAATGGTTTATGAACCTTTAATACGTTTACCATTATCACGTGAAAAGGATGGATAACTAATCGACTAACGGTCAAGACCTTTAAAATTTCTTTTACGCTTCAAGAGCGTGCACATTTATTCAAGGGAGTTCAAATTCAAGATTTGCTTATGACATGTTCCGCTTTATTTTTATAGATGTACATATTCTGAAGACCTGTGAATTGCGGATGAAGCCAACGTTTGAGGTTTTAAAGAGTAGAGAGAATTGGACGAAGAGAAAGAGACAGGCTCGCAGCTACAGACCTATCACTCAATCTAAGAAACCGAGCAAACAAGGACTTCGCTCAAGGCATACATTTGGCATTTTCATAGATCAAACATAAACAGGTCAGTATCTACTCCCAGTGTTGTATTATACGCAACTCAAGTAATGATTTTTGTAAGTTATAAAAAGAGTGAAAAAAGTCGCAGACAGTCGGAGAAGAACCAAACAAGGGTTAGCCCCCAATTTGAATAGTTTCTGTGAAAGTGTGAAACATTATACAGGTCAAAATAACGACAAAAACGGCTCACCTCGCCATATTTCCACGCTTTTTGCAGTCAATTACTCGATCTCGATCCAACACCATCATATAGTGATGCTGTTCATCATTCATCGATTTTTTCGAGTGTTCGATCTGAAAACATGTAGTTAATCAATAACCAACAAAATAATACCAATATAATAATAATCTGACTAGAAAATAAAACTTGATCTTGTTGACTTGTTGGTCCTCTGAGAGCTGTATATTAGTGTTACTCATGAAAGTATTATTTCAACACATAAACGGCAACACGACGAGTTATATACTATTTTCTTTTCATCATTTCATTGTGATGCACACCCTGTGGTGTTATTTAATAAATAAATAAAACACATGAAAAGCACTATGTTGCATATTTGTTATAAATAAAGCCAAACTAATGGTATACTCGATCAAACAACTCTAATCAGTCCTTACTTTCATCCTCATAAAAAATATATAAGAAACATCGTTCACCTACCCTTCTTTTTTGTTCTTCACGGCTAATAATCTCGCCAGCGTACTCCGCAACGAAAGTGCCCTAAAAATGCAGAAATTGTTGCAAAACGCGTACAAAATCTCACTTCGTAATCGAGTTCAAAAGATATAGACAGCACAGCAACACACACACACACACACACACACACACTTGTTGAGGTTGGACCTATACTACGCATACTGCACACAGAAGAGATAACACAAACATCAAAAATCTATTTAGCTACATGCCCGAACCGATCTCAAAACATATTAACAACCAGGAAATAGACTAAAAGGCCAAATAACCTATTCTAAAATCAAAATCCAAAAGAGTAGAACATGATTTAAAAACCAAAAGACCCACCCTTGGTATCCTGTCGGTCGCGAATAGTCCCTGTCCCTTCCCAGGCGTATCCCTAACTTGCACATCGCCATGCACGTGTTTTGAGGAGATATTCCGGTTGTTGCATGTTGGACCACAAGCCTAAAATGCACGCTGGTACAAAAAAAAAGTAAAATCAGCGAGCTTAGTTGTAGTTCTCCACTGTTTCTTTATTTTAGACATAAATCGGAAATCGGAACAACTCAAGGGATCTTGTATTACGACCCAATATACTCCCTTAAAGTGAAATACCGGTCGGGTTTTTGAAACACATCGAGTACACCAGCATTGTTATGCAGCATATGCAGACGGACGTAAATTAGAATAAAAAATCGAGTAAAATCGAGCAAATTAGCATAAATGTGTAAGATTTCAGTTGTCAACGATGCGTTTCAGTTTCAGAAACCGGCCGGTATTTCGCTTTATCACTCGAATGTTCGCGAACACAAACTTCTCAATATTATTTGGATTTGGACGATGTCCATTCTTACACTTCTTCATACGCGGTTCACACGGAGAACGAATATAAAATACAATTATATACAAATACAACGAGATACGATGCAAAAGACACACGTAGGCTAAGGCTTAAGTAGCTGGTCGGCTGGTCCTCTTGTTAAGGACCCGCGTGTGTGATCTACTACACAAATACAATAGACAGACAAAAAGCAAAAACTTCTCACCTCGGTGCATTCTTGACAAACTGCCCGTGTCGTACAGTCATTGTCTCCGCATCGGTTTTTCGCCTCAGCTTTACAATCACATTTCGTCTGAGAATGAGAAATTTTCAATAAATAAGGAAATAATGTGTTTTATTCGAGATTCGAGCAGAATAATCAACGTTACGTTTACTAGCTCGTGGTAGGCAAAGGTGGCTTCAAGCTAACATAACTATAATACCGTAAATGTTGCCCCATTTAAAAGCAAATGAAGAACAATGAATAAAAAATACAACAACCGTCATCCCAATAAATAATTATGGACGACGTACCAATAGTGACGTAGTTAGTTTACAAGAAAATCAACTGAGGCCGTATTCACCAACACACAGGGAGCCCTCGCCCCTCCCTAGGCTCCCGAGCGCTCTGAATCTCTTCTGCTCTCGCACTCTTTCGCTCCCTGGAGAGGCCAGGGAGGGCTCCTTGCGTGTTGGTGAATTCGGCCTCTGAAATACATAAAAACCCACGTCCTCTAATTCCATGGTTGTTGCATAGCACTTCGCCTCCTCCGAGTGGTAGACCGATGTCTGCAATAGAAAGAAAATAGTTTCCGCAGAGGGGATTCGAACCCGTGACCTTCCTTTTAGCAGTCAGAAGCCACTACACTAACCGATGAAATAGAATAGAAGAAATAGAAGACAGATGGAGGTGCACATTTTGCCATACAAAAAAGCTTTCAATCATTTCATTGATTACAATGATACGATCCAAACTGTACCCCACTTTCCATCGCGAACGCCAAAGTTATACGTGAAACTCCAGTGCAACGCTCAGCACTTCAACTAATGAACTTAAACATAAGCAATCTGTTTCGTACCTTAATTTTCCAGTAATCAGCCGATTTTCGTAAAAGAGTCGTCTCCGGGTCTGGTAACGGGACGGGGATCGAGCCCGATCCATTGTCAATTTCACGCCATGCTACGAAATAGAAAATTAATATTCATATTCAATAACAATTAACAATGAACTTCAATAGTATTGTACATCATCTTGCAGTCATTTCCAGCGTTATAGAGCTCCGTAAAGCATCTTTGAAATTTGAAACTGAAACAAGGTCTACGGGTCTCTCCGAGAGGAGGCAAAATGGGAAATTTAGTTATTTTTGTGAACATGAAGAAATACCAAAGAAAACGCAGATTTGAGATGACTTAATTGGTTTAAATAATAAAACTGCAATCGAAAAAAAAAGAGCAATAAAACAAAAAGAGCGAACAACTTACCCAATTTACTCTTCTTATCGCTCACTCGCTTTCCAATCAACTTATACGATCCGGCAAACAAAGGCATGCACATCCGGTACGGGATAACCGCGAAAACGTTATTATAGCCGAGCCATTGCACTGTGACAAAACCTAAAAAATAGGCGTATAAAGGAACTTTTTCGTTCATGCTTTATATACATACGCACAATTAAACCAAAAAGCAAACTAGAACGTGTATACGAACGGGGTCAAACACAAACACGCATGGGCGTAGGCGATTTGATAATAAACAAAGGAAGAATCTTACTATATAAAAGAGTAACTGTAGCCTAATTTGCATACCGATGTGCGTTACGGAAATGCAAATTTCGTGTTCGGGTATAAAAAGAGTTTCGCAGCTCAATATCGAAGTATGCACATGCGATTGTTTCCTATTATGTGAATTTCTTATGATACGTTTGAAGCTTTGTATATAAGTATGCCCATGCTAAACCAATCTTATCTCCATGGTCATGTAAGTCGCCTCAGGCGGCGTGAGCCGACTGGTATAAGCATAACAATAAATAAATAAACACCAACCCGCATCACCATTCCTCCCTCCAAATTTGTCGCGTCTTTTACACTGGTTCGGGTAAATATCGGGCTTCACGGCTACGCAAGGGTAAAATCTGAAAACAGCTTTGATTTGCCAATTCTAACAATACCCAATTACCTGGAAATGGGCACCCGGCCATCGAACGTCAAGAACATAAACTAGCCAAGTCATGTGATGATTCCTCTTAAATTAACCTACTGAAACATGACGAAAGGCGATTCTAAGAAATTACCATAGTGGTACAACCCCGTAATTCTGCCTACAACAAAAAAACACAAAATGACAAGCTTGCAAGGTAAACGTATACATGTTATCTTTTCTCAAGTCAAGGTATTCAGGTAATAATCAATATTATATAACACTAACATACTACAGACACAATTTGAATAATCTGAATTATAGTAACTCACGACGACTGCCAGAATGCAATAAGATATTCTCCTGGCCGATATACCTCGCCCAGAATGCACGCCTCGCAAAACCGTTCTCCGCGAGCTGAAACAACAGTAAGATAGTACTACTAGAAAAACGATAAACAACCGGCCATCATCTACTAAATAAACGAAAAACTAAATGGACAAGTGAAGTTAGGTTGGTGAATCTTATAGAAGTTAAAGAGCCAAAAATTTGGTATGAAAAAAAAGAAAAGTCAATATCCAATTCCAATAGGCACTAGGCACACTGAATTTTCGAATTCTGCACCCAATAATTAACGTAAAATCAAAAACTTGCTCTGCAAAATCAAAACTGCTAGGCCGAATCCTAAACAAACTTAGGCCATACTATTATGTTCAAATAGTTCAAAATTTAAAAAACCAAAAAAAAAAAGAAATAACTCACTGCCCAATAGGCTAGCCTCCAATCCTCGCACACTGCTAAATCGATGACACTTTGGATGGTATTGCCGGAAGCAGAAATCGCACGGTACCAGTTCTTCTTCTTCTCCATCTCCATCTACAATTAATTATATTCGTCTTATACATAAGGTCTGCGGCTAGGGGGTCGAAACGAGGTCCGTGTTAAAATGATATAAGATTCAACTTATATTGCTTACATCTTACATACTAAGTTTTAGTTAATATTCATTTTCATTGACTTTTTTTCACATCATTTCTTATTTTATAGTATAATTTCTCCACTTAAAGTTTGTTTTCTTTGCTACGATATCTTTGCTACGATACGATACATTATGGCTGGCGGCTATGTGAATGTGGACTAGTTTGTACAAAGCTGTTTGTATAAGTGGCCAGTGAGTGGCTATGGATTTTCGATATAACCCAACCCGTGCTCAATGCAACATTTTTAATGAATTGAAAGAAACGTAAGCGGAGAGCGGAGTGTTTCACAGACACAATATCACAGTAACAAATTACACACAAATAATAACGCGACGGCAGCTCACAGCTTATGCTATGCTTTTATGAAAAATGAGCCTTTTCTCTTTAAATTTTAAACTACTGGCCGGTTTTTGAAACAGAACGAGTAGACCAGCATTCTTATGCAATTTATGCATGCATTAGAACAAAAAAATCTGGCTAAATTCGAGCAAATTAGCATAAATACGTAAGAATTCAGCTGTCCACGATGCGTTTCGATTAGTTTCGAAAAACCGGCTCCATTCCCACTTATCCAATCACATGTTTAGAAGTCTTGCATTTTAAACAAAACTTACCACGTTCCAGGCACTCCACACAAAACGGAACTCGATGTTGTCCAGGTCCCGGTTTCATATATTTGCCGCTGCAAATTGAATAGTTAACAGTAACCTAAGATAAATCAAAATAGTTTCCTCCTTTATTTCCTTTCGCCTACCACACGGCGTTCGCAAAACTCAACACAATTATTATTTAACACCGAGGTGTGCATCAAATTATATGATGAAGAGAAAGCAATGTACATCTAACGAAACCAGTCGATTAGCTGTACTGTAGTCGATTAGCAATCGGGTAAAAGAAAAATGGAAAGGTGTTTCATACACATATTGGTCTGCTTTTCATAAGTTTTGCAAATATTTCCCTAAATCCTTTGTTATATAGGCGACATTGTATTGTTACCTCAAAAAAAACAGTAGTATATTATCAAAGGCTCACTTATCAAAATCCTCCATATGCGTGAAGCATATGCATTGATTTTGCCGCAGTTCAACGTAGTCATTCTGATCGTTCAATTCTTGCATGAAGCCAAGTTTCTCCTGAAAGATTTCTTTTTTTTTGCTGGATGTTTTGCTCATTCAAATTTCCAGAACTTTTATTAGAATAAAATTATCTAACATAAATAACATCCAACATACAGGTACTGCCAAGCCAAGAAAATAAAACGCTTATTCTTAGCTTTAGCTTATAACAACTAACATAATATTAGTCAAACAAAGAAAGTACGTACATCCAAACTACAGGGAAGACATTCGGGGTGAAACGATCGATAACACTCGGCACATTGAATAAGTGTTCCTGTAAAAAAAAATAAGTTCACACATGTATAAGTTAACGGAGCTTTTGTAGGTAATGCATCCCCGTTCGTATAGGCATACATGTTTCACACCGAGCATATTGAACCATTCACTTGAGCCAAGTCATCTCCCTTTGCTACTACGCCTGGAAACCTAGCGAGCAACACTAACATATGAGCTTTGGAATCGGATTTGAACTTAAACGTTTACAAAAAAAAACGAAAAAGTTTACTGTACTGATCAGGTTTTACATTACACTTCAACAGATTTCGCGCCCACGAATACTGCATATACAAACCATATCAAGCTCAACGGCCTCAACGCGCGCTTGACAGTGTTCAGTTCGTATCTTCCGATAATACTGTACACAAGAATGTGACTAACAAGTCGTAAGCTTACCTGATGTAGCACTCGACTTTCTCCTTTCCAAAAAGCACATATGACAGTGATGCAAAGGACAGGCTTCCAGACAACCGAGCTAAAAAAAACAAATTGTGCGTTGTCCCCGTACCACACTAGCAGCCATGTGCCCAACTCAACACATAAAATAACAAATAACACCAAACATTTGTAAACATAAAACATAACAAATTTCGTAATTTCAAAACAAGCAATCCCTCTTCTCTAAGAGAAACCAATCACCAACCTCATTGCGGAAAAAATCGAAATTGTACTCTCCGGCGTTATATTCACGGATGCAGTCCTGTAAATAGCATCTTACATTAATTTACACATATTCATATACATTCTATTATTCTAAACGTGCCTGATTTTTTTATGTTTAGTTCTGGCAATACTAACCTAAAGAATAAACCAGTACATATTGTAGATACAGATACATTGCGGTAATCTGCTTGCAAACCAGCAAGCTATGCATGCACTTGGGCTTCGACTTCGAAAACGCCCGAGACGGAATTAAAGCGAAATACTGGCCGGTTTTTGAAACGTATCGAGTACACCAGCATTCGCAAATGTACATAATTTTAATAAAAAAAAATCGAGTAACTTCGAGAAAATTAGCATAAATACGTAAGAATACAGTTTTTCACGACGCGTTTCAAAAAGCGGCCGGTATTTCGCTTTAACAAAAATTTGGGGATATAAACAAATCGAAAAAGAAGACGAACCAGATGAAAATGTGTGGAGCATCGGGTCTTTTTCTGGAATCGAACTTCACATCTTGTCAAGGGATGTTCAGGAGTTTCGGGAAGACGACAGACAAAACAATGGGTTACTGAAAATAATAATAAAATAGATCAATAAAACATACACCTATTACGAGCTAAAAATTGAGGTGCTAGATCCTCAATAAAATTGAGGTAATTGAGCTGTTGGAAAACATGCAGTAAAAACATAAGGGCCGCATTCGAGATGGACATTTTCCACAATTTTTTCTCGGTGTCCATATCGAGCCACTTTTTTTCTTTTCTGGAAAATGTCCACCTGGAATGCGCCCTAGACAGATTTCGGAGAATTTAGAAAAAAAAAAGACTTCTCTGCTGAAGCGGAAGTCGATCGAGTACGACCCATTGCTCTGAAATTAAAGATATTTAAATGTAGAATAAAGCAAAATATATCTCACCTCGGATTATAACAAATTAAATAATTAAATATGAGCAATTTGACAACGAAGCCTTGATAAAGATATAAAGAACGATAAAAAAATACGTCTGAATTAGCTCAGCAAGATGCTCACATATATTTTTGAGGTAAAATAAGGCGTAATATACTCAAACCAACCTCGTTTACCAACAGTTTGCACGCCTTTCTCGTCACCTGAAAAAAATCGATTTCAAATCGCAACAAACGAATTTTACAGACCCCATTCCAGAAAACGCTAAAGGGAAATAATTAACCACCCATCAAAGAACATTAAGATAAAAGGCCTCGTCTCATACCATGCACTTTATTGCAGCAGTTTGAAGTTGTCTCAGCAACAGCAAGCGCCTTCTCAGATACTAAATTCGAATATATAAAACTGGCTTAAATACAGTCTACTAAACATTATATTATGCAGACGGAAGTAAGTAAACTTGTAATTTCATTTTCATCATGAAAAGAAAAAAAATTGGAGGTCAGACGATTTAGCATTCCTACTATCAATAAAATATACACTGATAATGGATAATTCTCAACCATTTTACCACGGCCCCCCACAGATGATACATGAGATGTCGATAAAAAATATCAATGTAAAATGTAATGTAGTTAATTCACAAACCTCCTATAAGTGGCAGTTCGCCGCTTTCCGTGATTTCCGGCAACAAGGGTTCGATTTTCGGAGCAGCTAGGCCATTGATTCGCATGGGAACTGAGTAACCGTCTGAAATACATGAAATGAAGTTTCTGGCAAACAACTGAAACAATAGTATAGCACTACATTACGATGAAACTTCAAATAGCTAAACCAGCCAGAAGTATATCAGAGAGAGGTATATAAAGCTCTCCGCTCACTAACCAACGAACATAAATGTAGAAGAACATACTTTTCAGGACAGAGTCCGTTTCTTTCAAATAATCTTCCCCGTGGACTGGTCCCGGTGAAAATTTTCGCTTTTTCACTGAAAGTAGAGTCACTGTAGGAAATACGAAGCTAGCATATTTGACTGCACAGAGTAGGCCACGTTATACACCGTCTAATAGCCGAAACTTCAATATGAAGGAAAGAAAGTCAATATAATCCTGCCCGAATAAATTTGATTCTCATATTAACTTTACGGACCAAATGCAGCTCCAGTTTTGGCTTTAAGGAGCAATAGTAAACGCGGATTGATTAAGCCACCTCGCTTACGACGACTGCGTGCTGCAGCTGCCTGTGACCGCGGTGATTCATCGATAGCATTTTCGACTTGAGATTCCATTTTCTCCACTGATGTAGCGACACGTCCACGTTTGTTGCTGGCTAGTAGGTCAAGGGCTCTGATGCGAGGGCTAGTCCTCAGCACTGTTTCCACTACTACAGCAGGACCATCCGCAGATGGGATACGTCGGTAGACTTCTACCTGCAAAATATGGTTTCAAGGTGCCTTTCCAATGAATGTCCGCATTTTAAACAGAAACGTTTTGTTGGCAGAAATCACAAAAAGTAGGAAACGAAAGTTGAGTTATCGATATAAGCTGTGCTTGTAGCGGCACACCAAGACGGCAAAATACCGCGGAGTTAACCTTCTTGTTCGACCTTACAGCTTTATTTATCTACATAAAAAATAAACCGTAAGAGAACTAAAAAATACCGTTCTCATTCCTTGAATCCCGTACCAAAGTAAATGTCACCGGCAAAGCGGTACTGAAAAGCTACATATATAAAGGAGAAGAAACAACGCACACAATAAATAAACAACAAAAACCACAAAAAGGGAACAAAACTTTCTCAATTGGTCCATTTTTGAAAAATGCGAACGCAAAATTCGGAAAATGCGAACCAGGCGTGTTCAAAAAATGAATCTTCCCGCGGTTTTCTTGAAGCCAACTACGGTAGTCCATAATACTATTCAGAATGCTCCTTTCCCGGTGGTCCTTTTATGCCTCTGGCAATGGGCTAATTGTACCTTTTTATGAGTAGCACTAGAGTTTACTGCTTTTGAATATATTTTTTTAATTTACTCACTGAAGGTATTTTTATGTGAATATTCCTTTGTTTCGTATCGTTTCAATGCAACCACATATATTTCCCAAAAACATAAAAGATTAGAGTTGGACAATTACCCAGATTTCCTTGTCAATGCACAGGAAAACGGAATAATTGCCGAAACCACAGAAAAACCGTGTAACTGGTTCGTGACCATTTGGTAACCATCTCATGACGGTTTTCGATGAAACTTGGTCACGAATTGGTCACCAAATGGGCAGGCCCACGAAAGAACCAGTGAACCGTACCCAGATGGGTTTCCTATGACTATACACTTATCCTTATTTGCCACAACCCAACTTTTATCTTTCGCCTGCATGCGAAACCGAGGAGTGCGCGGCGACGAAACCGCGCACGTTGGGGTCATATATTTTCATGTTTTGTTTTTGTAGCAGTTCTCTGTTTAGGGAAGTAGTTTCCGAAGAAGGCCAGCACGAACAGTGGGAGCCTCCCCGGTTGGGAGAATTTTGTCTCTGCGTGTCTCTGATTCCGATTCATGTGATCCCATTACTTCTCTCATCTCCCACTGGGAGCTGGGAGCATATTCCCGGTGTTCGTGCATAGCCACAGAAGGCCATTTTACCGACTCCATACAAAGCACATATTCCTAAATCTACATCCGGAGCGGTCTATTGGTCTGACAAAATAGTCGCCGCTCGAAACATGATTCTCTCTCTTTTTTTTTGCTGATTTACCGATTTACGTAGATTATTTTGCAATATGCAGATAGATAACGGCCGGAAACTACGCAGTGTAAATGTTCTTATCAATAAGCTCTTATATAACACGCCCCTTTTCTGCGTAAGGAACGAACCTTGCTCGACCTGTTTGTTAGTGTCTAATTTAAGAGAATAAAGAACATATACTGATTTAGTGCTATATTTAGTTTTCACTCCTTTGCTTTTATCCTTGCTCCCTCGTGCCAATTTTTGTATGTCTACTAAACTATTGAATTGCTCTAGTTGGACAATACAGATTACAGTATCTATCGTTATTTATCATATGCTAATTTCTACAAAATACACATTCACAACACTTTCTCATACCTTTTCGAATATGTTGTTCCAAGCAAAATACCGGCCTGTTTTTGAAACGCATCGTGAACAACTGAATGCTTACGTACTTACGCTTTTGCACTTACGCTAAATTGCTCGAATTTAGCTCGAGCTTCTATTCTAATTTATGCTCATTAGCATAAGCTGCATAAGAATGCTGGTGCTCTCGATGTGTTTCAAAAACCGGCCGGTTTTTCGCTTCAGTATCAATTGTAAATTTCCATACTTTTTGTATATGGTGAATTTGCCGCCGCTCACCCGTTGTTTATCGGTGCTAGGTTTTTTTAAGCGATATACCGGCCGGCTTTTGCAACGCACCGTGGACAACTGATTTCTTACGTGTGTATTCTAACTTACTCGAATTTAGCTCGATTTTTTATTCTAATTCATGTTCATTTGCATGAGCTTCATAAGAATGCTGGTTACTCGATGCGTTTCAAGAACCGACCGGTATTCCACTTTAACGAAAACCACGTTATTTTATTGAACACCACCAACCGCTAACACCTAAAACTAGTTTTCACCCTCATTATTCATCACTGCGTTGAATACAACTACTATTAAAATCACAAGTCAACAAAGCTACAGCAATGCGAAACACTGATGGGGCGCGGGAAAAAATCAAAAACACTTACATCTCGCCGCGCTTGACCGCGCTCCTCGAAACCCTATGCCTATGCTTCGCCGCTCACTACCCGAATATCGTCGGTGTAGTGTACCCAAGTAATTTGCAATGATCAGTGTAAAATGTGGGGGTTTGGAAATATGCGTTCTCCCAATATGTTAAACAATACCTTTTTATTTTCTTACGGTATTTGTTTGCGTATTATTTTCTTACGGTATTTGTTTGCGTATTTGCTGAAATGCACCGTTCCATTCGATTCATTGAATGAAAATAAAAGTCGGCAATTCTGAATAAAATCACGGCTTTGCGCAGCACGTGTATTTACTTTGCACACCCAATGGGTAAACATTTTAGGTAAATATTTTATATTTTTGAACTTTAAATACAATTTCCTTCTCTCTCTATCTTCATCTCTCTCCCTCTCCGTCTCTTATCATATCTTTCTCTTTAAATATTTATTTGTTGATCTCGTCTCCACCTCTATCTTACACCCTTACTTCTCTCGCTCTCTCTTTCTCTTATCTCTACTCACTTTTCACTTTTTCACTAGAATTGGTTTCAAAAAAATCACTCACAGACCACATATCGGGTACAGTTACAACCGCAGCCGCAGCACAAAATATATTTATAGAAACTATTTCTTATTCCTGTGATCTTCCACTGGTACGGCTATGAAGACCGCATGCATATCATTATTCATCGTACTATATTTATCTTCACAATCGGCTGCTGATTTACTCTTCGTTCAAGTGGGTCTTTTAAATAAATATTTTGTAGCGCACAGGTGCGCCACAAGTGCGTCAGCTGGAAAGCACCCTTCTTTGCGCAGTTTGGATAAGTTTCGCTTTCTTGATATTGGACAAACCATGCGAGAGTCTGAGTCTGGTGAAGTATGGGCTTCGCCCACTTCACCAGACCTCACATGGTTTGTCCAAAAAAAAAAGAGTGCTCCTTCATTCAAGGGTAGTTCCATACATTGATCAAAGCTTATGACTTGATCGCAGAGGTCCAGAGCATTAGGCGACGAGTTCCAGATGACCGATTGCTGGAATTTTATATGGTGCTAGTTTACATAAAACCGGTTTCTCAAAAAAGTAGGCATGGAATTAATTGGGGTGAACACTGTAATCCCGATAGCTAGACATTATCGAACACAATCTTGTCCATGGCAATGATATTTCAAGAAAGCGAAACTTACGCAAAGTCGCTACGCAAAGAAAGGTGCTTTCCAGCTGGCGCACTTGTGGCGCACCTGTGCCATACCCATCCCATCCAAAGAAAGCGCCAAAAGTACGCCAAGTTGGCGCCGCACACCTTTCTTCGCTGTAGATCCGGGGTGTGTTACTTATGATGTTCAGGCAATCTGGAGACACGGTGACCGTGCTCCTACAGGACATCCCTATCCAAATGATCCATATACAGAAGACTACTGGCCACGTGGCTGGTCACAACTTACAAATGTATGGTATAACTTAGAAACTTACAAAATTTCATGTTTGTCATAATTATTTCTGCTGCATCAAAATTTTTGTTTTATAGCGTAGTTACTATTTATGGTTCGACAGTTATTCTGTAAATGTTTAGATTGGTATGAGGCAACATCATAACCTAGGTCAAGAATTCCGGAACAGATACGCAAATTTTAGTTCGCCAAGCTTCAAGCCGGATGAGGTGAGCTTTTAACGCGTTGGCGAGCCTACCACCAGATTTTTAGACTATATCAAAAGAAATAAATATGTACGCCTTTTAAAGTAGGCCGCACCCTTTCATACCCTATTCAAATTTAGGTTTCATATCATAATAGGACGTAAGCCGTACTCTTTCGTACCCTATTCAAATTTAGGTGAAAATGCGCTCGTCTAACGTTGATCGTGCTCTAACCTCTGCACAAGCATTTCTTTTCGGATTTTATCCAGCAACTGGTTGGTTAGCTTTTTTATTTCTATTATCTACTCTGGAGCTAGCAGTATTTTGCTGGCACCCAGTTGAGAAAAAGTTTTAATATGTACAAAACTAAAGTCAACCCTTATCGACAACAATGCAGAAATTTTTGGTGGTGCGCGGCGAAGACTGGGCAAAAAAAAAGAGCCGCACACCACCAAAGTTTCTACAAAGTGTCAGTTATTTATGAATACTACTTTATTCAGACATATTTAAGTAACTTTTTCGTGTGGTATGGGTGTATGGGAGTGGAAATACTAGTTAACTGTCAGCTGTCACATCTGAAGCTAACAGCTCAGATTTTTCTAGGTGAAAATCAGTTTATGCCCGGCCTTGAATGGCAACCGATTCCTATACATTCCTACACAGACGGAGTGCCAGATCCGGTCAGTTTTTCTTCTTTTATGTTGAAACTTATCATTGTCATCTTCTTCTCATTAGATGACAATTTATTCCTGTTATCCAACGCGTGCACTTTTCACCTCATATATCCTTTTGATCTCACACTCAACGCGTTTGTGGTGTAATGGTTAGCATGGATGCCTTCCAAGCATTCGACGGGGGTTCGATTCCCCCCGAACGCATACACTTTGGATTTTTCATATTGTTTGGGGTACTGTATACCGGTTTATCCACAAAAACTACACAGTAGTTTATTGGCTAACTGTTTTTATTTATATAATTCCTTTAATTAAAAATTAGATGAGTTAAAATTAGACAATACCTAACTATAATCTTTAAATTAAGGTATGTCATCCAGCATCGGTTACATGTGCAAAATTTCAACAAGTAATGGAAGGTGTCAATAAAAACCTGTCAAATCAATTCGAACAGCAGTACAGCACACTATTCAAGTAAGTTTTTCTTTTCATTACATATTTTTCGATTTATAATGTACAGTTTTAGTGGGATCGTACACTTATTTCCTCTAAGATAACGCCAGCATCAACGTCAACGTGAACGTTGATGGTACGGGCCAAAAAACGTCGAGCCTATTTCGCGGAACACCCGCCCACTCTTCGCCAGACTCTCGCGTGCGCTGGGCCCCCATGTCGCTGTGTTGCACTCACTTTGCGCGGCGATGGGGCGGAGCTTCATTAGTGAACGACAAACATTTGAATTGAGCCTTTTTCAGATCGTTGGAACCAGTCACAGGTTTCAAAACCTTCGGATATGATGAAGTGAACAAAATTTACGATATCACAAGAGAGGTGAGGTTATGTCGTGTTATATACAAGACCAGAAGTTCCTCGAAAGCATCTTGTAAACACGAACCGTATCTTTAATCGTTAGCCTTCCAGTTAGACAACAACATGACTGCTCTGCAACCGCCATGGGTGCAAAAAGTATGGCCCGAGTATGGGGGACAAACCACACTGGAGCTTGCAACGGAACTGCGAAGGTAAAGATGTTCTCCATTTTGTCAATTCGAACTTTCTTTTGAAATAAGGATAATTCAAGAAAAGCGGCGTTTTTTTACGTTTTGAAACGAGAGGCATGTTCACTATGATCCGTGCGAGATCGCAAGGTGACTGTACGGCGCGCTATTGTATACAACGCGAAACTCGGCTGGGGCGCGGCAAAAATGGGGGTTCGGCGAAGTTTCGCGGCGCACTTTGCCCAGACTTCACCGGACTCTCGCATGGCTTGTCCAGAAAAAGGGCGGCGCGTCAAATGCCAAATCTGTGCAGAAACGGAAAAAATTGTGCGCGGCACTTTCGCCCAGTCTCCGCCCGGTTTTCGCGAAAGCGTAGTCAGTGCACTCGCCCGGAACTGGCTTGAGTCCGGCGATGGTTTGGCGGACTGGGCGGCGTAACCTTGGCGGAACCCTTTTTTTTCGCCGTGAACAAGCGAGTTTCGACAGTGTAACAGCGCGCCAATTGTCAGCGCACTCACACACTCTCAAACTTAAGGACGGATGGAATTGGCAGCGATGACAGCGCATCGCATGGAATGTTGTTATTTTATTGTTTAGAGTTAGAAGTTGCTTGAGCTCTATTTGTAAGATTCGGCGTATTACTTTCAAGCAATTAAGAGAACTTAATTTTTTAATGTAAATGCAACCAAATCAGCGTAAAATTAACTTTAGGCAAAAGTTCATGGCTACCTTTGATACAGTAGACAAGTATCGTTACTGGATTGGTGTGCTTCTCGATGAGTGGTTGACTACGGTAGAACGAGTGCGGAATGGGACGCAAACCTCGCCATCCAAGATGGCACTGTACTCATCGGTAAGTACTGATACACCCTCGGAAATGCGATTTGGCTACATTATCCATGAATGTATTCCAAACATTTCCTTGAACTTAGCATTGACACTTATAATTAGTTAAAACTTCCACTTCTCTTCAATATCATGTACTGTAAAATCTCTAGATTTATGATACATTTATTGCGGAAGCTCATCTATGGAGGTCATTCATTTATGGAGAAAACCGACGCATTATGTAATGAGGCTAGGCATACGTAAAGATAAATCAAAATAATCCAACGGTAAATTTCGTATTTTGTGTTTAGCATGACACAACCCTTATGCCCCTCCTCTTCTCACTCGGTGTGAGCAATAACATTATGATACCGTACGCTGCAGCCGTGATAATGGAGGTACACTCGCCAGACCAGGGCCAGGGAGGAGACCCGACTATTCAGGTATTTATATTTTTATACTCCATTAAGAACCGTATCACAAGTAACGAACACATATATGGTAATCGAGTTACGGCATTCATTGAGAACAGCACATTATCGTTAGCAAACTTGGAGTTTTTTTTCAAAGGCGCGGTCTTCCATGTATATTTTTCGGTTATACAGCCTACGGTAGTACTACGGCACTGTCATTACAAAAAAGAAACTGCAGATCGTTTTATAAAAAAAACCACGTTCTAAAGGCCAACGGTATCTCTTCCGCTGATCTAGGTCTTATTATAAATGTAAGAGGTAAGAAAGAAACTTGCCAAAAATCGTAAAATTATTCCAGCTTTTCTATCACAATGCCACCAATGAGTTCCACCAACTGGAGATGCCAGCCTGTAGTACTCCATGCACAATCAGCCGACTTTTGTCCGCTTTTGATCATTTACGAATTCCGGATTTGGAACACTTAGAAGCGGTTGGTCTTTTTTTTTCTAGTTTTTTTTTTAAATAATTGGCAGGCCGCGACGACCGGTGTTCCAGGAGCCAGGCGCGCGATAGCACGCCTGGTGACTGGTTGGCAATATTTTACATCCATGACGATGAGATGTTTGTAGTAAAGCTTTCGTTTGTGTTGCAATATGGAGAAAACTTTTTGATGAGCCACTTTTCTTTTGGGGTTGTGCAGCCCACATTCTATGGATCCCGCCGTACACATAATCTTTTGAGCTTGTCTAACAATGCTATTTCTAAAGCAATTGGTATACATCTATGATTACCACCACAAATTCCTGAACATGTTTACATATCATTTTTGCAGTTGAGCAGTCTGTTCAACTACATTAGGGTAGTTGACAAGCCGTGTTATTTTACCGCGCACACAAAAGTACGGCATGCACTCAAGACTTAGTTTTTTTAAAGTGATACTATATTGCGCCACCTTTCTTCCGAGGAATAATTTACGTTTATTTTCAGAAATGCTCATTACAAAAGGATCATCGAGGCACTAATACTTCTCCGTCGCCGTTTACATTTTTCATATCACTTCTTTTAATACATTTTATGAGCTAAAGTCTGTGGGTGTATTGAAATACTTTGCATTTTTGTACGAGAATAAATTATTATGAAGCCCTGTTTACCGTTGCAGAGAAACGCTCAAAGTACATTGAAAAGTTTATTGTTTTTGTTCCATATTTATGATCTCAGAATCGGTATAGTGTCGTGGATGTGATCTTGGTGTTCTAAAACGACATTTTTCCTCATAAAGGAATAAAGTTTTGCTAATATATCAAGTTTTTATTGTCATATGACAAAAATACTTTGTGATTTTCGTCTTTTGTACCATCGCGCACTTCTAATTGTGCGTTTTCGGCGGAGTTGGGACCCCGCCCTGAATCCGTGATTTTCCCGCAAAATGCGCATGATGCATTATCGATCGTTTCCCTCCGCATCGATCAATATATATTGATAATTCTTTGTTTATTGATTGTGTACTTGTACTTGTTGCGTTATTATGTTGTTTTGTTTGTTAAATTGCACCTGTTTAAGTGATGAGAGAGTGCGAAACTGTGGAGAAAGCGTGTGAGCGAATTTTGACTTTTACATACCGAGCCGTCTAGTCTGTTCTTATCATTCCGTTTTGTCTCTCTGTTATTAACTTTTTGATGCTGGATGTGCTGTAGTTTTGGTTGACAGTTGATTCTTTAGGAGTCGCATGTGCGTTCATCACAAGTCCCCAAGGTCAGAGTCTTTGATTCCTGTGCGGAGTTCGTTTGTTGGTGGTGGCCCATGAGCTTTTTGTGTCATTGCAGTCCGTGTAAGTTGAACTTTGTGTTGGTTACGATTCAGAGGCCATATTCACCACTCCGATTCCCTCGGGGAACTATTCCCTGGGGACAGAAAATAGCATTCTAATGTGAGACTCGCAGAGAAAAATACGGGGAATTCCCCGTGGGGAAACGAGTGGTGAATATGGCGTCAGGTTATGCCACTCCGCATCGGTAGAAACAGTCGAGTTTGTTAATCATGATCGCGCTGTGTATCTGAACTATAACCTGGGCGCAAAGAACACATACTGAGTGATTTTCATACGTGTGGGCTATTGTTGATTTCAATTTCTGTCGGCTTTATTCAACAATCGTAATCACTTATTTGTGGGACTGTTTAGATAGGCTCTGTTATTGTCCACCGGCCTTGGCCACTTCATTTCGTCGACGTCTCGTGATTCAACGTTCGTCTGAGACCGTCTGCCATTTTGCCCACCTGACCACCCATTCCATGGATGAAACATCTCGAAACAGCTTTGTTGGTAAGTGAATATTGCGGTTTCTCTCTATCAAGAAAACGTGGAAATGAATTAAAGTAACACAGTTTTTTGTGTGTTAATGTGGTTTTAGTTTTATCACGTACTGCACACATGTTACTGCCTACCACTTTTTGCTTTGTTCGGGTGCGGAACAGTGAAAATTCTGTCTCCGTTCCTGTACACAATTAAGTGGGTCGCAATGACCCTTTGGGCCCTTGTGAGTCTCTTTTCGGACTCTCAGTGTAGTTGAATACATCTGAATAAAGCAAAAGATGGAAGATTTTGGAAAGATATTTTTTCGGCCAAGGGGGCCGCTCAAGTACACTATTACCAATTACTCGTGTACAATTTGATTCGTTTGGAAGCTGCGAAAGCTTATTTGGTGTTTACGCAGATTACTTATATAAAATGTGTAAAATAAATATTCTGAAATTCAAGGAAGTTTGGTTTGATTCTTTAGGAAGCAAGGAAGCAGCTTCCTATTTCTTCAGACATTCCTTCAGCTTCAGCTCAATATCTTTCATTCAGGTGTATGGGCGTCGATGGCCAGCTTGCCCGCGTTCGCGCGTCTGACAGGGTCTGTCTACTCATCCTTTGCCCCTCAACGTTCATTTGGGACTGGGACCACATGAAGTGAATGGCTGGTGCAACGCACGAATTGAGCGCCACACTTAGCTGACCGCGCAGAATTGATCCTACATGCACCATGCGACCTAAAGCTAAAGGTAGGTATTGCAGTTAATGAATGTATGAATACGTTGGGTATAGTGTATGATCATTTGATCTGGAAGTTGGAAGTTATCTAGATTTGGATGCACTTTTACCGAAAATGACAATTGATTGTTGCTTCTGTTTATTCTCGATCTCGAGCTCGAGACTTGTCATTTACGAGCTGAGTGAGGTTGTCTCACCGAAGGCGCGTTGAAGAAGGGGAAAGGTTTGAAGAATTCTGGAAAACTTGGTTCAATTCAAAATTCAAGCTGGAAACGTAAGAAAAGTTGTGATTATTGGTACGAACGTATATATTGTTTCTCATTTTGTCACTATCTCAACTTTTCTTGCGTTTCCATATCGAGCCGGCTTTCCCGGGCGTTTTTCCTACCTTTCCCAACTCCAGTGCGACTTGAATCTATTGGGGAATGTCTATTGAATTCATAATGTCATTTGTTTGTTGCGGTAATTCGGTTCGGAGATCTATTTTTGAAAACATAAGCACAATTCAGGTCGACTAACTTGACTGGCATCCGTATGGAGTGATAGATCCCCACTTCAACCAACGCTTACTAAACGGACAGCGGGACTAATGGAAGATCAAGATCATTTTTGTTTAACGTTTATATTTATTGATCGTTACTGTCGCCTTTTGTAGTTTGCAACTTGGTTGAGTATTATGGGCCCATTGCCTCAATATTTTGAAGTTCGTGTTGCGGTACCGATTATTTGTTTGGCTTATCCGGTACCCGTACGCGACAAACATAAAGATTTTTTCTTGGTGCTGGGTTGTGATGGTGAATTTGTGCAACATCGTTCTTCGGATTTCGATGAATTGTTTACTTTTTCATAATGTGTATTTTGTGCTTTGTGGGTGGGACTATTTGCGAGGGCAATATTCGTGAGGCTTTAAAGCGAAATACCGGTCGGTTTTTGAAACGCATCTCAAGGACTTGCATTCTTATGCATGTATGCTATTTGGGGTCTGGGTTTTGTACTAATTACTAATTTTTGCATATGCTGCATAAGAAAACGCAATGCGTTTCAAAAACCGGCCGGTATTTCGCTTTAAGTCGTTTTCTGTCCGGTTACCGTTAAGTCTAAGAAGTAGGCTATCGTTACGGTGGGCCGTAGTTCAGAACGGTAGGTAGAGTATCTAACTTAGAGTTTGTAACTCGTTGAGAATTCGGGAGTTGTATAAGATAGCTCCTTTCGAAATAGTTAAGTTGTATTAGGTATTAGTGACTACGGTTAACGTTAACTGTATTTGCCAACAATAGCTAGCCCGTAGTGTTTGTTGCTGAATATTCATGAGGATTAGGAGTCATCTATTGATGAACGGTGGTTAACATTGCCGTTATTTGCTAACAATAGGTAGTGTGTAATTTCTTGAGCAGTCACAAAACTGTACATAGATCCAGTCCGTTGGTGGTCAACGTAATTTTTTCATAACGCGTTGATCAAAGTTAGCAGTTGCTTTACCTAAGCAAGAAATGTTTGTGCTCGGGAACATTCATTCGGCTTAAGTTACTTCATATGTTCCGTATCCATTGCCCCTTTTCGCTGTCTGTGGTCATTCAATTAGTTGCCCGATTCACTTCTCCTGTCTTCCTATTCTGGTGAACTACTGGGTGCAATCATAATACGGTTGTATACATAAATAAACATTTATTAATAGATAAAAAATGTCACCTAGACAGGCAGCCACCTAGGGACATAAACATCTCGGCTAGACACTAGGTATGCAAATAAATAGGCATCATTAGATAGGCAAAAAAAACTTCATCGCCCTTTACGATAAACGTAACGACAACCTAACTCGTACCAAAAACAGCCTTTACGACTTAAACTAACTTGAACAAAAACTTTAGGCCGTCGCCTTAGACTCACAAATTTTCGGGAAAACAAGTCATTGTTCTACATAAAGATAAACAACATTCATTACGAAAGCAACCGGCTTTCTGATTACTACTATAAGAAAATATCACTAGAACACTGCTGAATTGTACAAAAAAAAGACGGCACACGCTTATTTAGAAGAATTGGCGTCACGTCCGTTTTTCTTTCATCGCGCACGTCCTCTCTAAATTTTGGCCACCATAAGTAACTATTTTCCTGTTTGGGTTTGCATACCTGCTATGTTCTCCCTTTTTTGACTCTTTATCTCTATGTAGTATATAGCAGCCGGCACCCGTTTTCATTCGGCTTGCGCTAGGCTAAGAAGTGTACGCACACCTGATTTTAGCATTCTTTAATAGTTAATGAGAATGATTACCAGTTCAAGCCTCTTCTTCTGCCACCTCTGCCGGCGGGTCCACGACGAGGTCCAGCAATCTTCCCGTTAGCCAGTTGCAATATCGGAGTGTCGGCTGGCAGGCGTCTCTTCGATTTCTTCACATTTTCCTTCTTATTCTGCTGTAATTGATATTATACCTATGTAATTAGATCATAGAACACCCAACCCATTATAATTATTGTTATGTTTTCCGTTTTACCTATGCGTTTGGATGAGAGAGCGCACATTGCAAGTAATTACAGTGATTCTCGTATACGTCACACTAAGACTTTCGAGCCATTCATTGGCCACTTGCACTTGTGTGTTTTCTTGACAAGCCTAGAAGAGAACAAGTGGAAGCTAGTGCTAGGCTAGTGAGTAACAATTAACGGACTAGTACCCATTTTGCGTATTTTTTGCCTCTCCTTGTTCTTTTCCTATTCTTCTTCGACGCCAGATTTCTTTTAAGCCAATTTAACAGTTTGTCCGCCAGTTCTCTCCGAGCGGATTCATGGTATGGGTCGAAGAGGTCTGAAAAATTACCCAAAACTAAGTAACCAGTCAGGGTATAAATTCCGTGCGTAAATGGAGGTGGTTGGAGGTGGTTTCTTTAGCTTAGTGATAAACCGTTTTAATAAAACACCATGTTTCAGTCAAATATATTAATTTCGAATTGCTTCCGGAGGTGGTTCGTGCGTGTTGTCACGCACCAATCTGTACCCCCCTTAACCAGTTTTTCATCGCCGTATGTGTTAAAGTAAAATATGTACTACCAACGTACCAACTACAGTGCATACCTCTGGCCTTAGAATCCGTGTTGAAGAAAATGATACACATAATGCTCCACATAATGATAACCAAGACAGCGACATCGGAACATTGCTGTGCAGCTCTGGCAAAAAATATTACTTCAGAGTTGGAAGACTAACCTTCTACATCTTGTATCTCGCTACCCAGTTTTTTTTTGACCCCACTGCGGCACGTAAAGTACAATAGTACCCCCAGTTTTGTGTTGCTCGAAACTACTGGTGCTTTATCACTCTTTACTTACTCTCTCTGTCTCTCTCTCTGGTCTTTCTGTCTCTTACTCGTTAGGCACATCGTAGATCTCTCTCATTTAGTCGACGAACTTTATTGGGACTTAAGATTTTAGCCAGGCTAGCCGAGGCGTATTGCGCAACAATCTTAGCGATGAGAAACACTGTTTGGTTGTTTGACTGAGAGTGTTGATGCATGCATTTGAATTGCTTATCTATCTAGATTTCGAAGTGTAATGAACTTACAGTCTTAGAGCTAACCACATGTCGAAGAATCCAAAGCGTCTCTCCAGATGCAAGCTCTGCACAGTGAAAATTCCCTTAACGCTGAAAGTTTTTTTTTACTTCTTAGTAACCTCATTGCAGTGGTCTTGTAGTCTCGTAGTGCTTTTTCCTAACTCGGGACAACGGAATAAGAGGTTGTGATGACACATCATTCACGATTCACTTGTTTTGTATTTGTATTTCAATGGGCATGGGCAATTATTACAACATCACTTGCGGAAGAAGAAAGAAGTCGAAAGAAGAAAGAGGACATCGATGGGGGGGGGGGAGAAATTGTGGACGATTGGACTTACACTGGAAACAGGCAAATCCTCTTGAAGGCCTGTTGTTCTCGTCCAGGCGCTCCCTTCCTTAGTTCAGCCAGCAAAACATCGTGGATCTGTTGAGATTCCTTCGATGAGCACTGGTTTTCAAAGCAAGATTCACAGATCATTCGCACGTCTTTCAGCCAGGTTTCATTGTGCTGGGCAGCCTGTAATCGGGACGGAGTTCACTGAGATGATCCGAAAGGGAAAAAGCCAAGAACAGCACTTTCGCTAATATGGTCTATCAGTTACTTAACTTAGGTAAATGCTACTCATCATGCTACGGTTCTCGTTCTCAATAAGTTAAAGCCACTGCCGTACTCTGCACTGCACTATCAGTTGACCTCTTGTATGTACTCATTCGCATTCTTATGAGAATGCAGTATAGCGCTACTTATGATTAATCAGATGGGAAACTGTTGTTTTCTTCAGATTCAATTGAGCTTGATAAGTATAGTTGAATTTAAGTAACAAAGACTAGTGGGTACCCGCTTTATGTTGCCAGCTGTCCAGTCAATCTGGCATTGCCCTTCCATCTTCAAATCCAGAGTGTCAATTGACCACGCTATCATTTGCTTGCGTGTGGAGTATGCCCCTGGACTTACATGGGGACACGGAAGAGAACACTCAGAGCAAAATACGGGAACAATCTGGAAATAAATAATAAATACGGAAGTCTTTTCTAATGGACATCTTCATTTATTATTGCAGGCTGCCACATCCGTGGCTTCTCATGTTTAAAACAGCGCGAGATGATATATGATATCCGAATCCGAGCCGTTTTCCGGGTGGGGGGCCTCTTTTGCTATTCAACAAATTTGTGGTCTTCTTGTTAATTAGTTATGTGGTATCTCCCCGGTCTGGCCCTGCCCTAACTCACTTCACATCTGACACAACAACTAGTTTTTACTCCTAAATTGTACGATATCAAATTATTTGGTTTCAACGATGAATTCTTTCAGGAAAGTGTTCAAATTCATGTGGGTATCCGTTTTCAGCTATTCAACATTTATTATTAATTATATTCAAAACATTCCGTCAATCCATATATTTTTTCTTTGTTATGGGTGGTTTCAGTTCCATAGTTCCATTGACACATAAACCCTATGGTTATCATTTTCTGGGATGACGGTAGGTTGGGCCGTCGGGCACACATTCGGATTGCGCGGAAGGTTATTTCCTGGCGCTAGGGGGACACCACATTTATTCATCCCTGCCCAGACTACGTTAAGCCATTAATACACGACGTAGTTCACTCAGAAACAAACGGGTTGTTGTCTTACGCAAATTGCAAACAAAAAAGTAAACGACTTACTGTACAGTTCTTCCTTATTCTCATGTTACCAAGGGCAGTGAAGGCTCTTTTGTAGAACTAAATATTATAAGTGTTTCGTTTATTGGCATTTATTGATTGTTTGATTGCAGATCTCGAAATGTTCATAGTCCTCTCATATTGTTCTAAATCAACTTCTCCACTCCCCGAAGCCGATTATTGATTTTACGTTTCTAGTAAAAGTTTGGCTCTATTACTGCAGCCCGCTTTTGTATTCCACGTTTAGGCGCGTACCTACAGACTTCAGACTGCCTAAACCAAGAACAAAGCTTTTTCGGGTAGTATCCCGGCTATTGATTACAGAGCAGCATCAGCGCTAAGGAAGAAGTTTCACCAATGAAATTCTGAAAAGGGCCAGGGCGGACATAGGACGCAACGTACCGCAGCGAATTGAGTACAACTCGCATCTCCTCGATATGTGACGTTTCGGATGAAGCTTATCCATTGCACCTTAAACCAAAATACACTTATTTCGATATGAGAATAACACAAATAAGTAACTGGTGTTGCTATGGATTACCACGTTCTGACATCAAATGGGCTGGGCAAACATTCTTGGTAGGTAATAAGGCACATTCGTAAAGTTCATTTGAGCTAATTGCGTTCCATTCGTACGCGTGAACGCGTGTGCCCTGCAACTGAATCCTTTTGATGCCCCCGATATCATGCACTTCTACAGAGTTTTGTCGTTATCAGCATCCCCAACGTGTGTGTTATATATCGATAATCGATGACTGATTAAAGACGCAACAATATTATGAATGAATAGCTTCCTCTAACACGTACTATACACGCAGTACATGTAGTACATGTAGTACACGCCTCAAGCCTCTCTTAAAAAGCACGTTTTTATTGCGGTTTTGTTTGATGGTTGATGGTGAAATATCAGGAACTAATGTCCGTCTAATCTAACTTAGCTGCTAAGCTAATGAAAGTTAAACCAGTCGCCCACTTTCGGTTCGGGTATTCAACAATATTTGATTAACATCTTATTATATAAAGGAGAAGAGTTTACTTTTTTGTTTGTGTGAACGAAACGAAAATTAGAATAATGTTGCCCCAAATTTGCCGCGGTTTTGCAACGTTGCCCCAAAATCGCCGCGGTTATTTTGCCCCAAAATTATTGCCAGGGCAGCGAGGTCAGTGTTGTGAAAGAGTAGAGGGAAAAGCTTTCAGATTGCTCCAAACTTGCCGCACCGTGACGCGCACCGCTCCGCATTAGTTGAATATCTGCCGGTCGGCCGGACTTGGCCAAACTTTTTGCATGGTGCTTTATGTCCGAGTGGTCTAAGCAACGAAACTCAAGAGTTGCGCGCGGCAAAATTTTGTGGGTGTTTCCCGCAAAAGAATTTGATGCGCGCGGAAAAAGTTTTTTTTTCATCGTCTCTGGTTGCCGTTTTGGTGCGGGAAACACCTCCAAACTGTTGCGGGAAACACCCCCAAACCGTTGCCGAAAAGGTGCGGGAAAAGCAGCAACTGCAAAAAGAAAGCAACTTGTTGGATTCGAACCTACACCCTTGTTAGGTACTTTCTCTAAACAGCGCCGTGGACCACTCGGCCACATTGCACATGTGAGACCTGTACTTGCCGAAAATATTAGTACAACAACTGCAGTTACGGCAGATCCTCCGAGCGCTTTCAAAAGCGTTGCCGAAAAGGTGCAACTTGCGCGCCGAACCAAGAAAAGTGTTTCCCTCAAAGGATCGGCGCGCATTTTGCGCCCCATTTCTATTCGGCGCGCATTTTGTTTCCCATTTCTTTGCGGGTGCGCATTTTGTATCCCAAAATGGTGCGGCGCGCAACTCATCGGCTCTCAGTGAGGCGCAGTTCCAGAACAGGTGTTGATTCGTGTCGGCAGGTTCGATTCCTGCCAAGTGCTTGTCTTGCGAAGATGTACTCATACAAAATATGTGTATTGCAGATGTTAAAACATAATTAGGTTATGAACACTATTAAAGTAGAACAGACGCTAAACAGTTACTCTTTACATCCATAATTTAAGTTTTAAAATGTAAAAAATATCACAGTTATAAATGCAAAAATAATGTCCGCAGCGTGGAAGAACCCGTGACGTTCTTTTTAGTAGTCAGAAGCCGTATCCACTACACTAAACGACGATTGAAATCATAGTTCTGGTAGCCTGTGACAATGACCGAAAAAAACTTATTTCGCTTGCGAAAGGTGTTCCTGAGATAATCTTTCTTTTAAAATCTTACCTTATATGTTGCTTATCTGTTGCTTATCGTGTGGCATCGGCAGATTTTTTATTTACCTATTGGCCGAGTTTTGCCCTTGTAAGGCGCTGTTTAGAGAAAGTATCTAACAAGACTGTAGGTTCGAATCCAACACGCTGCTTTCTTTTTGCAGTTGCTACTTCTCCCGCACAGTTTCCGCATCTTTTCGGCAACGCTTTGAGGGTATTTCCCGGAACAGTTTGGGGGTGTTTCCCGCAAAAGTGTGGGGGTGTTTCCCGCACCAAAACGGCAACCATAGACGGTGGAAAAACTTTTTTTCCGCTCGCATCAAATTCTTTTGCGGGAAATAACTCTTGAGTTTCGTTGTTCTCTTTCGATTGTGAGTAGGAAAAATCGGCATGAAAGGCTTCGTTGTGGACATATACATATAGACAAACAAAATCATAAACAAACTTTCTTGTACATAATTAATAATAATAACTTGCTAGTTATGTGAAATTATTTGTAACCTATGTACGCCCAATCCTTGAATACGGTAGCGAGATTTTTAACCCAACATACAGCTCAACTTTAACTCAAGTATTGGAAAGGCCACTACGTCTGTTTTCCAAAGTCATATGCGGTAGAAATAACGTAAGTAGTGGATCCTATAAAACAAGATTACGTGTGTTGAATATGGAACCTGAATATGGAACCTATGTTTATTCGACGCCGAAAAATCGATACGTCAACCGTTCTCAAGATGGCCATGGGCAAATTTGTTTTTCCCATTAATAGTTACGTAATCCTAAAAAGTGCGGTTTCAGACCGTCCTTGTCGGCCGCATAGGTATGTCATTATAAAAAGAAATAAGAAATAAAAGGACCCTAATTGGTATTTCCTCCGCATTGCAACGTATGTAAATAAATTGCCACCATGTATCAACGATTTCACCGATTATAAACATAATCTTAAATTGCTTCTAGATTCTTTAGACATATTTAACAAACCGGCGCCTATGTTCTATATCAATTAGTAATCTTGTTGTTTTCCTATAAATATTATGTTTCGAATATCATTCCTAATTTGCCGTGCTTTGCATTGAATTTTTCTTTTCGGTCACTAGGTCCCTTATTAGTATGTATGTGTCGTAAGGCACTTCATCTTAGGGTAACCATTTGGTTTTTATGTACTATTTGTATTATTGTGCATGTTCTTATTTGTGCTGTTTCATTACCAATAAACTATTATTATTATTATTATTAATAATTAGACATAATTGCTCACCCAATCATCATGCTGCGACAGCGCAGGCATTTGCCTCTTTCGCTCCGTACAAACAACTTTTCCGCTGTGTTTGTAGATCTCGCTGAAAATCTCCACTCGTTCCTTTTTATTCCTGAAATTCTCGACGGTCACGTTCATTTCCTTGCCGCATCTTGGATCTGAAAATATTTGTTATTACTTTGTTATGATCCTGCGGTTAGGGGGGGGGGGGGCTCAGCAGAGGCAGATGCGCCACAGATACGCAATACGCTGCAGGTGCACAATCTGACACACTTTTCGCGCCTCTACGAAAGCGGGCACGCTTCGTTTATTTCTGAGTGATTCTCGAAAAAACCTCATCCGCCCATGCGAAATGTTCAATATAAACGCCTCATGCCATGAGCGAGAAATAGCGGTGTGTGTGCAAATAATTCAGGCTTTGTAAGAAATTCGCTGACATGAATGCACCATGTTTCATTTTGAATTTCTAAATGTAGAATTTAGCACTCACCGTACATTCTATCAGCTTCCCATTCCGTCCCAGCGAGTACTCCTTCAGAGAGAATTGTAAGAAATACTAAAAGTGTGCCGGTACCCATTCTCTGAAATATCTTATTGAATGATGACGCAGTATCTTTGAGAAAATGTACGACAAAAGCCGGTAAAATAATCGAGTTCAATAAGGCGTATTTAAGAGAAAGTTTGCAGAATTCCGGAAAAAAATTGGTTCAAGATGTAAGCAGAAACGTACAGGAAAAGTGAAAAATGCCGTAGTGGAATCGTTGTGGGATTATCATTATTAAAGACTCATAGCTCAGGCCCACGTATAAAAAGTTTTTCCCACATGTCCTGTGAAAAAACTTCCGGATTACTAAAAACGTGGATGCAACCGTTTTGCATAATATGCAAGTTCGGGTGATTTATTAGCAAAAGAAGGCCCACAAATAGTTACCGTAGTCACACCCAAAAATTACCAAAAACTGGTTTTTGGACGCGCAGCGGGTTTAAAACCCAAAAGAAAATGTTTCAAGGACCATTTTACTATGCGGCACATTGTATTTTAAAGCTCAGAAACGCATTTTCCAGCTCAACTACGGTACATTTCTTTCTGAGAACCTTCTTTCGCGGATAACTTATCCAGAGGCCATATTCACCACCACGATTCCCACGGAGAAATATTTTCTAGGGACGGAAAATAGCACTGTAATACGAGGCACGCAGAGAAACATACGCGGAATTCCCCTTGGGGAAACAAGTAGTGAATATGGCCTCAAGGTTCGTGAACTTTTCCCATCTCGAAACGCGCCTATGTAGCCGGGAAAAACTAGACTATTTGGTCGTAGGTGTAAGATGTGAGTAGTGTCGTAAATCGTTGTTAAATTGTATTTGCATTTGATTTAATATGCTAATTTGGAATGCTAATGTTGTTTTGTGTCTTTTGCATGCAAGTTTGTTAAGGTTCATTCTCATGTTTCTTAGAAAGGCGAAATACATTCAGGATACGTTTCGGCAAAACTCTGGATGAATTTATGAAAAAGTGTATATTGCCGCGTTTTCTGAACTGAGAAACGTAGATGTTTTCAACCATGAAATATCAAATATTTTTTCGCAATTTATTTTTTGGCTGGTGTAAATCGTATAATCTTCAATATGAACTAACCAGTCGGCTCACGCCGCCTAAGGCGACTTACATGGAAATATGAGTGGTTTAGCATGGGCACACTTATATACAAAGCTTCAAACGTATCATAAGAAATTCACATAATAGGAAACAATTGCATATGCATACTTCGATATAGAGCTGCGGAACTCGTTTTATACCCGAGCACGGAATTTGCATTTCCGTAACGCACATCGGTATGCAAATTAGGCTACAGTTACTCTTATATAATAAGATTGTTTTTGTCACCGCATTCTGGAGATTGAAGCACCAGGTAACGGTACACTACGCGGTACACAGGAAACGGCCTATTATGCTGGGCCGTGGGCCGCCTTCACGTGGCCTACAACACCTCGCCCATGAAGGGGAGAGTAACTGGACGAACACAGAAAAGGTGAGCGGCTCGTGCGCGTGATGTGTGCCCGGTGTGTGCCAAGTGTAGGTGGACAAAAATGCAAATTTGAAGATAGCAGTGCTCAGGCGCTGCCGCCTAAATTAGCACCAGGAGCCGGTGCACAGACCAGAGTCCTTACCACCAGTATTGGTGGGCCCACGTTTTTGCAGGCGGCGCACCGGTTATTAAGGTTTTTGATATTTTTGATACCCATGTTTACTCAGTGTCCCGTGTAGTGTACCGTTACCAGTTCGATGCCCCAGCATTTCCGCTTCAACGAAACTGAAGAGTTGCGCGCGGCAACAGTTTGGGGGTGTTTCCCGCAAAAGAATTTGATGCGCGCCGCAAAAGTTTTTTCAACGCCTCCGGTTGCCGTTTTGGTGCGGGAAACACCCCCAAAACGTTGCCGAAATGGCGCGGAAACGGTGCGGGAAAAGTGGCAACCGCAAAAAGGAAGCAGCATGTTGGATTCGAACCTAACAGTCTTGTTAGGTACTTTCTTTAAACAGCGCCTTAGACCACTCGGCCACACAACACGTGTGAGGCGCGCAAGTTGTGCCCCGCACCATTTCCGCACCTTTTCCGCACCTTTTCGGGAAACACTTTGCGTGCCGTTTCTATTCCGCGCGCATTTTGTTTCCCATTCCTTTGCAGCGCGCATTTTGTTTCCCGAAATGGTGCGGCGCGCAACTCATCGGCTCTCAGTGTTACCTTTACACATCCACTTTATGTCCCTTATTAACGTTTTTCTGTCTTAACGGTATTTATTTTTTTAATTATGTGTGTTTATGCGCACCTTTGTGGTGTAATAAATGATTATTATTATTATATACGGCCGTTTTTCTGTGATAAATCTCCCAGACTACTCAAATGTGGCAGTGAAAACCGGAAACCGTTTCGCCTAGTGTGCAAAATTTGGTAAGATATTCGCGAAAGAAGATCCTCAGAAGTGTACCGCAGTTGAGCTTGAAAATGTGTTTCTGAACCTTAAAATACAGTGTGTTGCATAAGCATAGTAATTCTTTTTGATACTGTTTTAATCAAAAGGTTAAAACTCGTTTCGGCTCTTTTTGGGTGCTGAGTACTAGCTGTGGTTCTTCTTTCGCGAATATCTTCCCCAATTTTGCATATTATGCGGAACGGTTTTCACAGCCTCGTTTGATTGGTCTGGGAAATTTATCTCAGAAAAATTAGGAAACACTGATGTCGTACTTCTTATCCGTGAACCGTTTTGTAGCGGCATTTTGGCAAATGTAAAACACTAACTGTGTATTTAGCCCTCTATTTAGTCCTGAATCTTTGCGCATAATTTTGCGGAGGGGAGAATAAGACATTGTAGCTAGATTTTTTAGCTGTGCAGTAATGTGTCTTTACAACATTTTAGGGCGATCTTAAACACTGTCTTTATATACTTGTAAAACTGCGAGCCCGTGCGGCATCTTTGTGGCGAAAAAAAGTTGCGCGGCGGTCCTACGCCTACGGCGACATTGCGGCGCATTTTCCGGAAAGACGACTGACTCTTCACAGACCCACGAGAAAAAAGTTTTCCTTAATTTACTTGTACAGAATGCCCGGAATTTCAGAACCGCATTTCTTTACACCTAGAACTCGCAGTGTTATTCTCTGGCAAACAGTTCGGCCAGATACCGTAGTCAGAAAGGTTAAAATACGTTTTTACGGTTTATATCCGTTCATTTGCATTCTTTCCCTATATAATGGTAGTCAAACGAATAACGAAAATTCCTACGATTGCAAAGAGACGTTCCAGTACTGGAATGCCCAAAGTGCAAAAATTTATTCTGACTACGATACCTGGCCGAACTGTTTGCCGGGAATCACTATGTTAGTCTAGGCTTCAATGCGGTTTTCACAGTAATATTTCTGAAACTCCGGATATTCTTTACAAATAAATTGAGGAAAACTTGTTTCCCGTGGGCCTGTCCCTTTATAATGCGCTCATCCATACACTCATGAACCCATGGAACGCAGGAGGTGCGTAGGTGCTACGTTCCTGGGAGCGCAGCGCACCGCGCGCCCATCCGCACAGAGACCATGATTATTAAAAGTCGTAGGTTTGTTTCCTCTTCTATTCGGTGCATTTGTCTATCTATCAGCCCCCTGGCTGTGGCTGCGCGGTTGAAGTCCACAGTAGACTGAGCGCTGGCTGGGCGAAAGATTATTGGGTGCGCTGTATGGGCGATAATTTTTGGTACGTGGCGAAACCTGAGGCCGGATCCACCAACAGTTTTTTGTCAGGGTGAAGGTAAAACTCTCACCCGGGGGGCTTATTTGCAGGGTGCGAGTTAATGCCGATCCACCAACATTTTCAGTTCTTACTTTCATCCAATTTTCCAATCACCAACCACTTTAACTCTCACCCAAAGTGAGAGTTGAGATGTATTTGCCTTTCACATTTTGATAACCATTTTGAGCAATCTCTGTTATGAATGAGAGCAGTTTTATTCCCTTTTTTCACACACCGCAAATTTCTTTCCCGCGCACCAAAAAAAAATTTGACGTTGTATTTATGCGTCACTAATGTACATCGAATATGCCGTCCCAAAATTTGCATAGAATTTTCCTTGAAGTTTATATTCACCTATATGTTCTTTATTCGAGAAATGCAGTTATTTTGGACGGCTGTTTTTCTTCTCCTCTGCCAAACAATACAAGAATGGGAATGCAAAATTTTTGTATTTCAATCAACAGCGGAAGACGCACAGTTTATTAAGAACCTAACTGATGACTACGGAAGACCAGTTGGTATGGTATGTTTAGCTCTAAGTCGGATGCCAACCATTTTAAAGGAGGAGGCTCACGAGATCTAATTGTTAGTGTACGATTTCTTTCTTCTCATCGATAATGATGGTATTAGCTTCCAATAAACATGCCTTATGCTTGAAGCGCCAGCCTTTAGTTAGAAGGTATAAATCATTATAATGCTTAGAATTCTAACGAACTTCTTTATCATAGTCTTTTTAATCGTGTGTGTCCCGAGCGTATCTGAGGGACGCACAGTAGAAAATAATGGTGCAACTAACTGAAGCGTAAAACAAATTTTAATTTTAAATAACTATATCCAGATACCTTAGGACAGAAACAATAAGCTCCTCCCTCGGTCACAAAGACTATGATATAGAATTCAAAGCAGTAGACTGATTTATTGTTTCTAATTAAAGGGAGAGGCCCACGAGAAAAAAACTTTCCTCAATATATTTGCACAGAATGTCCGGTATTTCAGAAATGTTACTGTGAAAACCGCATTTCTTTGCACCTAGAACTCACAGAGTTATTCCCCCGCAAACAGTTCGGCCAGGTACCGTAGGCAGCAACGTCAAAATACGTTTTTACGGTTTATATCCGTCCATTAGCATTCTTTCTCTACATAATAATTGTTATACGAATGAAGAACATTCCTACGATAATAAGAAAGCGTTTCCAATATTGTAATGCCCTAAAAACGCAAAAATTGATTCTGACTACGGTACCTGGTCGAACTGTTTGCCGGGGAATACCTCTGTGAGTTCTAGGTGCAAAGAAATGCGGTTTTTACAGTAATATTTCTAAAATTCCGGACATTCTGTGCAAGTAAATTGAGGAAAACTTTTTCCTCATGGGCCTCTCCCTTTAAAAGCGGGTGCTTTGTTTATTGGACGCTAACACCATCATCTTTCGATGCAAATTAAGGAAAAGTACACTTAGTTCTCGTGAGCCTCCTTGTGGTTTCCCATGAAAGAAATTATATAATATATATATATATATATATAAAACGGTAAAGACAAAATGATAGTTTTAAGGGTCAGGCCCATTCTAAATGACCCATATTTTTTATGATTCCATCTGATTCTCCATGTCAAATATAGTAGGATACCATACTTTCCTAATTTTCAAGCCCAAAGCTCACGCCGTATTCAGCAATTTACCATCGCCAGGCATACCCAACAATCTATCGCAGTTGACACGCCCATTCGTGTTGACCGACCAATATGATATGCTGGGCCTTAAAAAATTGCATTCTACTGTATATCTTTTACATGGAGAATCAGATGGAGTCATCAAAATTAAGGGTTACCTGAAATGGACACTTCGATAAACGATACAATAAGAATAATGTAAATAAAGGTAGTTGAATTCCGGGAAAGCGTAATATGTGTCGAACAAGGCAAAATCAATGTGTACTTTGTAGAGTTTAGGTTCATGTTGACTATTTCACATTTGAGATGTTTTCCTTCCGATAGGACTGAGGTGATTTTGCTTATCTGCTCGTAATTTTCAGACTTTCGATGTTTCCAGTATGCACTATCGGACGAATTCGACCTTCGGAGAGAGTTTAGCTCCATTGGATATTCACTGGAGCTTGATACATATTATATACCAAATAGATGTACAACCTCTCCAAACCCTTATTACCCAATACTTAAGGGGGCGGATCCAATGATGGTGATTTTCTGAAATTGTAGAATACTGACCAAGTGTAGTTTGGTATAATACACCCCGCAAATGCTAGGAGCCCAACTACGAATCTTTCCTTTTGGAGTAACGCGCTACAACACTTGTGAAACTCCGCGGCATCGTCGCGCACAACATAATGGACCGCCGCTGCTGCGCGCCGCACCCCCACTAGGGTGCGCCAAAGATATTCTATTTCACTTGGTGCCCGTGCGGTGCACCATCAAGTGCGCCAGTGGTGCGCCTGTATGATGTTAGCACACTCCTGGCGCCCGTGCCGCGCACCTTGAGGTGGTGCGCCGCGCCACAGTTGCGCACCCTGTTTTTGTGCCCCGCGATTGTGCGGTTTCACGTTGAATGGGGCAGGTTAATAGGAGAGGGGTAGATACCTATACCCATGAAAGGAAAAACTAACATTTCAGCCGTACTATATCAACAATTTGCACAGAGGTATGGTGCTAGCGGCTGGGACAAGTGTTTTACATTTGAATAATTATACTCCGCTACGACGCAGCAAGGAATACTGTGCGATCATGCGATTGGTCGGTATATTTACGTCAGACGCATACGCCGATTTGCATTGAATTAATAGTTTATGTCATCTTGATAATACTAGTGTCCCATTGCCCAAATTATTCTAGGTACTCGAAGACTCGACTTTGCGAAGGTTTGTTCGTTCATGATCTGTGAACAAAGTTGAAATATCTTTAGGTTGCGGGAGCATTTATTGATTATTGGGAAAAATTTCACAGCGACAGCGAGTTATGCAGGGTAAATTATTTCTTTCCTAGCGCTTTCAACGAAGCTCAAGGGCTGCAACAACAGTTTTGGGAAAAAATTTGATGCGCACGTTTTTTAATCGACTTTATTTGCCGTTTTGGTACGGGAATCACCCCCAAACTGTTGCGGGAATTTTTTTTTCAGAAGATGATGGAGTTTGCAAAATTCTGTTACGTATTTCGACAAACGCGAGAGATGTTTGCAGCAAGTTTATACGACAAACTTTGTCTGGACGAAGCGGGATGTTACAATGTTATGAATTACTATGAAGACAACCTCCCATATTGTGTGAAATACACGGCAATTAGTGAATTTAAGGTTAGTCTAAAGCTAAAGGATCTATGTACACGAAGCGAAGCTCACGTTGACGATTCTCCGCTCACAATCATCATACAATTATCATGTCAGGAAATAGCAGGCTGTTCATTTAGGATTTTTCACGTCTATGGCAGGGTGCACCCTAGCCTAGCAAGCTTTAAAGGGGCGCAGCCACTACAAAATCATCGTTTTGCTTTCGAATTTACTTGTATTTGCTAAAGAATAGAGAGAAATACTTTAACAAAACCCAATAATTTGACTCCTAACCTAAGGGAGTGAACAAGTAGAAAAGTAGTTCTACTAAATTACCGCGGGATTACGAAACGTATAGAAATGCCTGCAGACCCGTGCATCAAATGTAAAAATATTATATGCAGATATTTTCCGAAATAATTTGCATACTCCCGATCGGGAAGAAGCTGTCCGAACACGTTTCGGAATCCAGCGGTAATTTAGAAGAACTGCTTCCTACTTGTTCACTCCCTGAGTTAGAATTCAAACTATTCGGTTTGCTGAATGGTTTTTCTCTATTCTTTCCTAAATACAAGTAAACGAAGCAAAATTATGATATTGTAGTGACTGCGTCCCTTTAAAGGGACGGGCCCATCAAAATAAACCCATATTTTGCATGTTTTTATAATTTGTATAAAGGGGGTTTATTATAATATATGTACACTAAATTTCGGCTAGACTTTATCCCGCTGAAATTTTTCGGTGTCGATAAACGCATAAGTGTACCGTAGAAGACACACAATTGCACCTTTATTTTCTTGTCGCGTGTCCCGGGGGAATATGGCTATATAGACAGATGGTCTCCCGGGTCCCAACCAGAGCGAGGTATCCTCGGGAGACACGGTAAGGAAATAAGGGTGCAATTGTGTGTCTTCTACGGTATACTTATGCGTTTATCGACACCGAAAAACGTCTAGCCGAAATTTAGTGTACATATATTATAATAAACCCCCTTTACACAAATTATAAAAACATGCAAAATATGGGTTTATTTTGATGGGCCCGTCCCTTTAAAGCGAAATACCGGCCAGTTTTTGAAACGCACCGTGGATAACTGAATACTTACATATTTATGCAAAGTTTTATTCTAATTTCTAATTATGTTCATTTGCATAAGCTGCACAAGACTGCTGGTCTACTAGATGTATTCCAAAAATCGGACGGTATTTTGCTTTAATTGTAATTATAATTGTATTTTAGAATACCTCCGTTGGATCGTGGCACCACACAATTATCAACTACTGCAAACTTACAGCAATGGTTCCCGAAGTAAAAGAAACAAAGTATGATATGTCGATCCTTAGACAACAGGGACGAACAAAAGAGAATTTGAGGGATATTTGCCTCTACTTGAGGTAACTTTTTTATAACTTACTTGGAGGTAGGGGAGAGCAAAAAAAGTTAAGGGACGCCACAGGTACAGGTATAGGCCCACAAAATAACTGGTCAACTGTATCTTAATTTTGGCGGTGAATTTATCGTGTGCGCCTATAGCGGAATTGATTTACGCATTTGCCCTTGCGTGACCAAAAATCCAATTTTTTCATTTGTAATCTAAATTTAAAATAGAGCGTGTTGTTGGGGTCGTCGCCGTATGGTTCGAGGAAAACGATTTTCCTGTATTTCTTTGTAGCAGTAGTCCGAGATTTGAGAAACTATTCTGAGAAAACCGCACCCTGGGTGCACCAAAACACGCAGAGTTATTCCCGGCAACTATTCCACGAGGTACCGTAACGTAGTAAAAAGTCAAAATATGTTTTACTGTCCGTGCATTTTCATTCTTTCTCGTCATAATAATGTTAAAATGAATGTTCTTTCGTACGATAATCACAATGGGTTTCGAACAATGCATATATTGGCTAAAAACGCAAAAAAAAGTGTTCCTGACTGCGGAAATGGTGGAAAATTGTTGAATGCGATTTTCAAAGGAATATTGGTTTTAGTTGCCATACTTTCTATCAACAAGTAACATTATTAAGATACCGTCTTCTACCAGAAGAAGGAAAAGAGCAAGAAATACCCGATACATCAGACTTTGAATATGAAACATTTGACACAGAAACGACGCCAGTTTATGAAAGCGGGATATCAGTTTTGCTTCCCACATCATGTTTGTCCATGGTTTTTTTACTTATCCTCTTATCTATGATCTATTAAACGTGATATAAGTTATGGAACGTTGAAAACGATGGGGCTTAGGCCTAGAATGTTTCAATGCAGATGTTTAGGTAAATATTTTCTTGTTGTTGTTCAAGAATGTTAGTTTGTTCATAATGTATAAAAAATACGTCGCTTTTTTCTTGCATGGTTTGTTAGTGGCTCGTCTTGTTTCGTTCGATTTTTGTGCGCATAATTGATTTAATAAAAGTTCGCCACATTGTTTAGCTCCAGTTCAAAAGATCTACAAAAGCTCAACCCCCCGAAATAAGTGCATGTACTAACTACACCGTCAGTCAGCACTTGGTTCTTGTATGTGTGTATGGACTATGGACTGTGTCAATAAGATACATGTTTAGACAACAGATTTATTCAACACAATCAAATATACAATACAAGTGAACGAGAGACACAGTAACCCGAGTCCCAGAGAGATCACTAACAGGACTTTGAAGAGAAGTGGGAATCAAATATACAATACAAGTGAACGAGAGACACAATAACGCGGAATACCAGAGAGTTCCACCACACTGAAACCTTTGAAGAACTCTAGATCGGAGTGAGTATATTGCGCGTTCGGTCCATCTCCAGGGGCCCCGATAAGGGGAAATCGTAGGCCTAAGCACCGTACGGTTATGGGCGGAGCAGGGTGAAATCTGAAATCTATCATTTACAATCTGCGCATAAAGGAATCTCATACTGCCTACCAAATGTATGCATCTTTACTAACCTCCTCATTTGCATACTAACTAACGAGCTTATTAGTCAGACATTACGTCACCTTATGTAGTTCACGGGGGGTGAGGCTAGTCCTCTCACACTCTCTAAGCGTTTACTGACTGTGGACAGATTAAATGAAGCAAAGAACAACCTTTGTTGATGTTGTTACACTCGTGGGAAACTCACTGCCATACTAATTGGTCCGCTTCTCGATGCGCGTACCTGCACTGTAATCTTTACATCCTACCAAATAAAAGGTTTATCTGTTTGTGAAGATTTACCATTTACAATGCGAAAATATACCAATGTTTCATATGCCTCCAAGGTATGGTATGCGCTTTCGTGCATTCATATGCCTCCAAGGTATGCGCTTTCGTGTATTACTTCTGGTAGGGTACACGTACACGGTACACACGGTATTTTAGGGCCCCTGGAAAAGAAAGTTTTTTTTTGGCGTCGATGTTAGAATCTAGCACGAACAGTAGTGCGTGGACAGACTTGCAGTAGATATGGAGCCCTGGAAGGAAGTTACAACTATATGTTCACAACCTATACTAGAGTTTCTTTCGTAGTTCTTTTAATTCAACCAGTGTTCTTATGGAGTCAAGTTTACACCAATTGCCACCTCCAGTAAACAAATGTCAAACAGAAAACATAGCAAACTCAATCGTCCACAAACAAGACAGCAATTAATAGTGATTTACAAAGGTGACAAGGTGATTAAGAGTAAGGTCGGAGATAGACTGGGTCCTTTAGATGAGTGTGTTCAGTGGAGTAAAACCAGAGACGTTACATCATTTCAACAACAACAACCTCTTCTCTCCTCAGTTTATTGATGTGCAGGCAGTAAACGGGGAGCTCTCTCCGGCCGCAGCTACGGACGCTACGGTAATCCTAATGTGATTTAGAGTATCGCACAGAATGCGGAAAGGCCAGGCCATAGAATGTAAAATTAAAAAAAATCTTTGTTTCGGACAGCAAGTTTTACCCGCGAAAAACTAAATATGCGAGAATGAATGCGCGGAAAGTATTCTTTTTTTTTTAAATATTTCAAACCGTGCCCTTGAAATACAAAGGTTTTTATTGTTAGTAGACAGCTTTTTTTTATTTCATTGAAGAACAGCTGCTGTGATGTCTAATGTAAGTTGATTATCAAGTTGATTATCAATGCCAATATTTTAAACAAGATAACTGTAAATACACAACAACAATATTAAAATTAATTATTTTATTTTTGTACATAAATTGCTACCCTGCACCACGTTATTGTTGAACGACTAAAACATAATCAACTGTATAAGTATAAAGCAGCAGTCTCAAAGATAACAAATGTCAGCTTTGTCCAAGTGATGATTTGAAATGTTCCTTCAAAAATAAAACACAACCTTCATTTAATTGGATCTGGACCTCAAAAATCAACAAGCTAGCCATAAACTCTATTCGAATTACATACAAACCATAGATCAACAATTTTTTTAAATTTTGAACATTGTTGGGCGTATCGACATAATCGAAAGTTACTTTATAAGTTAGCTAAAATAGGGGGAATCACGCTCCACCATCCTATTGTGACCAGTATGACTCCTCCAGTTTGATATTCTGTTGTCGTTTCTGTGTCCAGTATTTCATAATCTTGCATATCGTCAGTTATTTCTTGCTCTTTTCCTTCTTCAGGTAGGACACGGTATCTACATGTGTGAAAAGTATTAAAATATCGAGCTATAGAGGCTCGTACCCACGTGGAAATGGTGTTCCTGTTATTAGATGTGCGTCGGCAGGACCCTAACCATACTGTTAATATATGCCAAAGTGAATGCAAATAATACAAGGGACTTTATGGCAGCCCCGAGCCAAATTTCATAAATTTTGACTGTGATTTTGGTGGTGGGTGGGGGTAGCGTAGTGGTTAACGCAGTACATCATTCCGTGAGGCTTGAGTTGCCGTCATACTTTCGTTCTATTTCTGTTAAACAAGTAAAACAACAGGCTAACAGGTACCAATAACCATACCTTACATAGAGGCACATATTCCTCAAATTTTCTTTCGTTCTGCCATTTTTGGAAAGAATTGTCTGATCATATTTTGTGCTTTGCGCTTCAGGAATCATTTCGGTCAGTTTGCAGTAGTTGATAAGGGCATGGTGCCACGATCCAACGGAGGAATTCTTAAATAAACATAATCTTATTATAAGGGGAAAGACCTTTTTTTGCCTTTTCATCAAGTTTTCGACAATACACAATGGGAATGCAATATACAAAAATCATTGCCTCGTGTGCGGTTTTCGAACCCTAGACCTCTCGCTTTAGAGTCAAGCGCTCTGCCTGTTGCGCTATAACGTCTCGGAAGGCAGAGACTCATCCAGCCCGGATGGTATATTGATAAAAACGAGGGACAGCGATCACACACAGTATTAAAAAAAATAATAAAGCCATCGATATCAAATTGCTGGGTATGCTCCTGCCACGGCGGGTAACTTAATTGTGCTTACCTTAAATTCACTAATTGCCGTATTTTTTACACAATACGGGAGGTCGTCATCATAAAACTTCATCACATTATAACATCCTTCTTCGCTAAGACACAGTTTCTCGAAGAGCTTTGCAGCAAACATCTCTCGCATTTGTCGAAATTCATTACATATTTTGATGAACTCCGCCATCTTCTGGAATAATTGCCAACCGATTTTTTTACTTGAGTGTGTACAAGCTAGAATTCACAAAAAAAATAATAACTGACCCACTGCCCACATGACAAAGGTGCTGCACTTGCTAATATTAACTGTATGCTACTATATAATACATAGTGCTGATGGGATGACTATATAGATGGCCAACTGGAAATGGAATAATGGTTTTACCCTGCATAAATCGCTTTCGCTGTGAAATATCTCCCAATATTCGAGAAATGCGGTCGCGATCTAAAACTGGGCATGATTCAGTCAGGAAATCCTACTGTGTTTCCCGAAAGTCGGTCCATTTATGACACGCTACTAATATATTTCTTGTAGCACCCCGAATATTAATCGCGACCGGTCGGGCTGCTAGCACAAACCCACCTTCCAAATTTATACAATATGCTAATTTGGGAGGTGGTTTCGTCGGTCAGTTCTTCAACGGAATTATAAGATTATGCCCAGGATCCAAATAAAGTGCTCGATTTTTATTTTGAAGCATGCAAAGCATTTCAGTAAAAACTACACTGAAAACAAAAAGCAATAACATAAAAACAAGTTTTTCTCTACGATTGGTTGTGGAAATAGATTGTATCATAGCTGAATAATTCTGTGAGTTTCTGAGGCAATTTAATTGCGGTTTTCACGATAGTTTTTCACTTTGCGAAACTGGTTCGGAAAAACATTTCTTAAAGGGACAGGCCCATCAAAATAAACCTATATTTACGATACGTTCATAATGACTATCAAGCATTTTTATTACAATATATACAAACTAAATTTCACCATTATTCGCCCTGGAAAACTTTTTTCCAATGCGCTCAACGCATATGTATACCATAAACCTGCAGATTTCAAAGCTGTATATGTAAATTTTAATCGCATTATAATTTCACGATAAATTTGCATAGACAACAAGGATATTTGCGGCTTTATGGTATACACTTAAGCTGAGCGCATCGTAAAAAAGTTTTCCAAGGCAAATAAATGTGAAATTTAGTTTGTATATATTGTAATAAAAATGCTTGTTAGTCATTATGAACGTATCGTAAATATACGTTTACTTTGATGGGCCTGTCCCTTTAAGCTTTACACTTGCAGTCTCTAGTATTATTTCAAAGTTTATTTACCGGTCTGATTCTGAGCCGGAAGAGTACTACAACTTACAATGCAGTTGTACAGTATACATTTCCAGAACCTGGTGACGTACTCATGACTCATGACGTAATGATTGTAATATAATACATTTCATTTCAATACTTACATATTGCATGTACGCACAGTATTCCTTTCTACGTTCTAGCGGAGTCATTCTCGCTGCGAAAGCCCTGTACTGGGTAGCTAATGCGATACCGTTGTACAAGTTGTTGATATAATACGGCTGAAATTATAGCTTTTAGGAGGGGAACTTGAACCATGTCCTTGGCCTTTAGAGCCACAAATTACACAGTTTTGTATCCGTTCATAATGATTATAAAGCATTTTTATTCCAATATACATATAAACCAAATTTCACCTACACTCACCCTGGGAAACTTTTACCGATGCGCTCATCGTATATTCATACCGTAAAACTGCAGATATTGTTCCAACTGTAGCATGTGTGTGATATGTCAGATTGTAGAATGCTCTGTTAGGATACAGGAATAGCGATTAACTTGAGCTGCAGAACAGATGTGTCTTGCAATGATAATGCACGAAATATACAAGTGAGTTTATCCGGGGAAATGGAACAATATGGGTATGACTTGGGTAGTACGGCATAGGTCAGTAGTGATCACTTGCGGTGAACAGCGGGAACGGAGAGGTGGGAAGAGAAGAACCAGCCAGAGAAGCGACGAACCCGTCCGATCAGCGTTTATATAGCCAGGGGGAGCGCGGAGATAAGAAGGCGGGCGGCTGCGAGACCCATCGGAAATGTTCCCCAGGGTAAGTGTAGGTGAAATTTAATTTGTATGTATTTATTGTAATAAAAATGCTTTATATTAATTACGAACGTATCGTAAACATAGGTTTACTTTGATGGGCTTAAGGAGGGGGAATTTAACATAATAAGAATAATAATAAGAATAATAATAATAAGAATAATAATAATAATAATAATAATAATAATAATAATAATAATAAGAATAATAATAATAATATAATATAAGAATAATAATAATAATAATAATAAGACATAATGAAGATATACTAATAATAATAATATCATAATATAAATAATAATAATAAGATAATAATAATAATAATAATAATAATACTAATAATAATCCTAATAATAATAATAATAAGACTAATAATCATAATATAATAACTAATAATAATAATAATAAGAATAAGAATAATAATCCTAATCCTAATAATAATAAATAATAAGATATATAAATAATAATAATAATAATAATAATAATAATAATAATAATATAATATAATAAATAATAAATAATAATATAATTATTATTATTCAATAAATCACCATTGGGATCCGTTCCCTTAAGTACTGGATAGTACTTTTTTCGAGAACCAGTACATTTAAGTGGCTTATATTCTTTATAGCCCACGGCTGTATATCCAATTTTAATAAAGTTCATAAAGTCGAATTCATCCTCGAGTGCATGAGAGAAGCAGCGAAAATCTGAAACTTGGGAATATTAAAATAGTTTGAGAAAAATAATGATTCTGAATGATGCTACCCAGAAGACGGACTAATTTCCGGAACCAAAGAAAAACCATGGTTGACCCGTCACCAGATGGTTTTCACCAATTGATGACGGTTCTCGATGAAATTTGGTCACGTCAAAGGGTCAAAGTCACCAAATGGGTGGGCCCACGAAAAAAAAAACCCCAAAAACCCGCCGTTTCCTAATGTAACCAATGCTACAACCAGTGAGGCAATTTTTTTGTTGCATTTTACTTATGAAATAGGTTTTTTTGCCATAAATAAATTAGCTTACCCACAGGTTCGCTGTATTGGTCAGTTTGGTTTATAACAGCCGCTTGATCTTCCGTAACTATTCGACATTCCCATACGTGTATTGTTTGGCACAAGAGAAGAAAAACAGCCGACCAGAATAACTTCATCGCTCGAATAAAGAAATTGGATAAATATCATGCAAATGTCACGCATGCATATTCGGCGTAAATTAGGCAAAAGTATTGGCAAAAAAAAGGCAATTTTCGATATCCGAAATTATTTGATTTATTGCTTAGGGCGCGTTCGGGTTGCTCTTTCCGAAAGGAAAACATGCAAATTTATCGTTCGGGTTGGCTGTTTCCGAAAGGATTTAATGCTTTGAGAAAGCAAAAAATACAGTATGAATTTGCATGTTAACCATGCTAATTCATACATTTGCATTTTCAGCATGCAAATTCATACTGTGTGTTTTGCTTTCTCAAAGCATTAAATCCTTTCGGAAAGATCCAACCCGAACGATAAATTTGCATGTTTTCCTTTCGGAATGAGCAACCCGAACGCGCCCTTACATTTAAAGTACATAATCAAAAGGCAAGACGGCAATGCGTATAAAAACATCCCATACTGACAAGGGGCCCTACTGCATGTTCATATTTCTAGTAACAAGTAAGCAAATAAATACTATGATTAAATAAATATATCGCATAAGTAAGTTTCACAAGTTAGTCGATTAGCCAAACTTCTTAGTGAGCGATTCAATTAATGCAGGCTGTTCTTACTTCCAATTTCTATTAAAGGCCTCGGTAAATCTAGCCATGAACTCATTATGTGCCTGATTTTGATCAATAGTGGCTTGCACAGGTGTTTCTGCAGTGGGCAATTGTGGCGTGTCTGCAATTGGTACAACAGTAACATGGATTGCCCAAGCACGGGGATAAATATAAACACAAGTAAACAAATGAAGAACTAAAATTAACTGAAGGAGTTGATCCGTATAACGACTGGCAGGCAACAAGGGTGCCGGCAAGAAGGATCGGTCCAGGGAGAGAATCACGACGGGGCCGTCTCCAAAATCGAAGAATTGCTTAGTCTCAGGGAGCTATAGACGTTCCACACACCATCCACACACGACCGACGATAATACACAAAATAGATGAAAAGACATCCACACGCGACCGACGATAATACACAAAGTAGATGAAAAGACCTTTTAGGCCATCAGGAAATTCAGATTTGATGTGCAGGTTCTTGGAATGGATGTTTTCGCGGGTTGGGGTTACGGTAGCAGGGATATGACTTAGAGGTATCTCGGAATGAGATGTAATTGAAGTTTTGCGGTACGCGGAACACCGCCCACACCCACATCAAGTGGAGCCACGGAAACAACTGTGCAAACATCTAAACAAGTGATAGTTAATGTTTGTTCGCCCCGCCATAACTGCCTTCTGCCTATATAATTTGGACCCACGGATCACTCTGCCTCCTTCAGTGAATCCTATCACCACAGGCAGAACTCATTTGGCTAGAGAGCAGATGAAGAAACACTTCAAATAGAAGGCGAAACACCGCGTATTCGAAATAAAGATGCCCGTATATGGCATAACTACTCAGGTTCGCCACCCTTGACACCCGGTTACTCCATAGCATACTCTGGTTCCCGGAGGTTCCAGAACTTTGACAAACACACAGTATTCCAAACACTATTTATTGAGTCAAGAGTGTAAGGCAGTAGATCTGGAGTCTTCAGTCGTTGACGAGTCCGCGGGGGAAATGGGGGGCTCCGGGCCACGCTACCACCACCCGACGACTGAGGTTTCTTCTCCCTCTCGTCGCTGGTCACTCCGACGCTCCGTACCACCACTTCTTCAGCCGCTAGGGCTCAGCAGGAACGCAGCAGTTTTTAGGTCTGCCAACCTTTGTAGATCAGATCGGTTCGCGAACTAGAGTCTAACGGGGTCAGACTCCAGAGGGCGTGGCCATGTCTTATCCCCGTGGAGAGCTCCTTATATTATATATGATGCCATGCTAATTACGTAATCGAAATACAATCTAGACAATAGAGATTCTTAGTAAAAACCACTGTTTATAGTTACGATTCAACCAGTTTCAACGATAGTTGAAACATTCCCAAGACAGGTGGTCTTCACAGTACAGTATCATAACTTTTCTCTGTATTCTTTCAATACTTTGTTCGGACTCCTGTCGGACATCCCCCCCAAAGGTTGACATTCCAACTCGAAAAAATTTTTATTGCACACTCTTTTGACGGGGATCACATACACATTAACTTCCGATAATTTTAAAGGGCCGATAATGCCATTGGCATCTTAAGTGTTAATTTTTAGAGTGGCGGTACTGTGTGGGCGTCGTAAGTAATTTATGGCTTAATGTCTTCGGTGTCTGCGAGTTTGGCGTTTTTTGTGAAGAGTCACTTCCTGTAGTTCGTGGCTGATCGCTTCCGCCGATTCAATCGCATTCGCCTGTCGAGCTTGGCTGTCGACTGCCCGTGCCGTTGCCCTCAACCAGTTTTCTTGCTCTCCCGCTGAATGTTCTTCGTCTTCCGATGGAGCGGGTGTAACATCCCGGTTTGAACGCCAATTCTGAAATGTTTATACATGGTACTGATTGATTATGCCTCCCCGAATTTTATTCGTAGTACACAAATTTTTAGGTGAATTATGAATTATTTTAGATACAGATACAGATATGGTAGTATTGCGTGTGTATAATACGGAAATATTTATATACTTACGTATCTAATGTGGCTTACTGCTTAAGACATCCAAAACATCCAAAAACATCCGGTGACATCTCGGACATCCAGAAACATCTGAAAACATCCCGGACATCTGTAAACATCCCGTACATTTAAAATACTCTGACATCCAGTAGTAATTCAAAATAGAAGTCATTTTTGGACATGAACTGCATTAATAATAAGACACTTTTTTACGGAGAGCATTTGGTGACGAGCTAGGCGTAGGCTAGTGATAGTTTTTCCTGGTCGGAAACTTTCAATTTTCTTGCGATCTGTCAGATAACGCGCATCGAGCAGCTTCGACGGTCACTCCAAACGGTTAACTTGAGGTAATGGTGCACTTTCTCGCATAATAAACGACAGTGTAATCACATCTGCCCTGGTCAGCAATGGTCGAACACGCACCATACCTGTACGAAAAGCAGACAATAACCCGAATAACCGCTTCACGAACCAAACAAATAAAAATAACAAGAATGATCATCATCCACGCATTGGAACATGGCCAGATGTCACGGATTTTTTTTGGATGTGATGGGTGTCTTGGATGTCTAGGGATGTTTTGGATGTCACGGATGTTTGTGGATGTCAGAGATGTTGTTGGATGTTTTAGATGTCTTAAGCAATAAGCCATCTAATGTAACGGGCGAAATTGCATTAGAATTTTGTGATTTGCATACTATTAACTGCAAATTACTGACCTCTTACTACTTATTTCTTATTTCTACTTAAATTACTGACCTCTTACTCTTACTCTTACTCTTACTACTGATGTTAATGCAGTTTATCCATCTCATTTGTGTCTAACGAGTTCCCATAGTTAGTATAATTTTTGCGTATACACGTTACTTATTTACTTCTTGTCCATGTACATTGTTGTGTTGTTCAATCTGTTCAGGTCCTCCTCCGTTCTCTTCAATTTCTGGTGCCGGTACGCCTTCTTCGATCTGATTATCTGGCTGTGGTGCTTCTTCCTGCTGCTCGTGCTGATGTTGATCGGCCACTACAGCTTCTGCTTCCCCGTTCTGAATCCCGTGTGCCTGAAAGTATTTAATGTTGTTCTGCTTTTTATTTTATTGCCTTGTATACTCCGGTATACTCCACTACTACGTGACAGTCCCTTAATACTACGTGACATGTGACAGTCCCTTAATCCCTTAATATTGTTGTTAAGCCTGAGTAATACTGTGCTACTGACAATTTCCTCCCATCTTAACTGGTACAAATGTAGGGATTAATGCTGCTGATGTGCTAGTGATTTTATTCCTCTTATTAATAACAATAATGTGACAATACTGTTCTCGTAATGAGGTTATTCTAACCTGACGATCTTCTCCTTGCACTGGATCCATGTGCTCATTCTCTGTCATATTTCCGTCTTCGTACTCCCTACGAAGAGCTTCTTCCTCCTCTCTATTTTGCCGCATGTTCTGTGCAGCGTTTGCGCACAAAATTAGTGCGTGATTAGCCCCGCATGCGGGGCATTTGCGCACCATTGCACAAGTGTTGGAGTGGCCTGAATTACATAATAATGAGTGTATCGTTTTATGAGTCTATTGACCCTTATAAAGGCAATCAATAGAATGTAACACTAGAACAGTAGAGTCTTATATCGGAAGGTGACCTAACTAAATATTGTCATGATCGATGTTATATTTTCAGAATTTTCTTACGTTTAACGCAAATAGAACAAATGGTGTTTTCTAAAATGATGGTCCATCGCTCCTCTACAGATGCCACTTCACTTAAGTGGCGTATGACTGAATGCTTTCTGTGGCATCCCCTGATCATGCAGTTCCTCCGACGCATCATGTTCATCGCTTGCCGTCGGCGTAGTAGGGTTGCCTCTGAATTAACCAGTTTTGGGTATTGCTAAAGTATTATTGAAATAGTTCTATTACACTTTTTAATAAAGTGTTATTGAAGTAGACATGTAGTGCCTCTCTGTCTGATATTACTTTTATAACACCTTGTAACCTAAGAGGTGTATTTCTTACTGTCGTCATTTAACTCTAGCTGTAACTTTGTATTACAGTATAATTTGAATTAGGCACCGTACCTTGCGTGTGATTTGGTTGTCGGTCCATCTGGCTTACGTAGACTTGACGTGTAGACCGTGCTCGTCACCCGTGTGTGTTTTTTATATTGATTCTTACCGCATGCTAATCTTTATTATAAGTTCGTTTCTTTTTGTTCATCGTTTTTCATGTACGTTTCTGTATTCTTAGTAGGTGTATGTTCCTGTAAACCTTGTGGCTCGTTTTTTTTGTCCTGCCGTTTGTCGGACACGTTTTCGTGTCCATTTGTAATTCAGTAGGAATAAGGTGACAGACTGCTCTTTCTATTTTCTTTTTATTTGTGGTTCTAACCATACATTTTCTGCATTGTTGGTCATTGTCTAGTAGTACTTCTTCGATGATACCTAGTTTCCACTGATGTCGTGGTGTGTTTTTATCTGTTAATATTACGATTTCTCCTTGTTTTGGTTGGGGAGGGTTTGCCTTAGAAAATGGTTGGAATGAATTTTTCTGGTGTTCTTGTAGTTCCTTCAAATATTCAGTTTTCCATAATTCCCAAATTTCTCTTACTAGGTTTTCTACTATGCTAAGGTATTTTGCTGCTTCTTCTGTTGTCTTAAGTGATAGGTCTCGAAATGTTCTATCTGTGGTTTTTTCTTTACACATATTTGTTTCAATAGACAATTGTAGTCCAGGGGAAATGAAGTCGATAGGTCTTAGTATTCTAGCTTCAGGTTCAGAGGATATGTAAGTTAGCGGTCGGGTGTTCACAATGGCCTCCGCTTCGGCTATCGTCGTGTTAAAAATATCGATATCATTGAATTTATGGTGTTCTAACTTGTATAACACTTTCCCTACCGCGGTCGCCATATTCTGGTTCCCGGAGGTTCCAGAACTTTGACAAACACACAGTATTCCAAACACTATTTATTGAGTCAAGAGTGTAAGGCAGTAGATCTGGAGTCTTCAGTCGTTGACGAGTCCGCGGGGGAAATGGGGGGCTCCGGGCCACGCTACCACAACCCGACGACTGAGGTTTCTTCTCCCTCTCGTCGCTGGTCACTCCGACGCTCCGTACCACCACTTCTTCAGCCGCTAGGGCTCAGCAGGAACGCAGCAGTTTTTAGGTCTGCCAACCTTTGTAGATCAGATCGGGTCGCGAACTAGAGTCTAACGGGGTCAGACTCCAGAGGGCGTGGCCATGTCTTATCCCCGTGGAGAGCTCCTTATATTATATATGATGCCATGCTAATTACGTAATCGAAATACAATCTAGACAATAGAGATTCTTAGTAAAAACCACTGTTTATAGTTACGATTCAACCAGTTTCAACGATAGTTGAAACAGCATACTAACAACGAGCGAATTGCGAGAACAGTTTACTTCATTAGATTGCAAATGATAGCCGCCAGAATGCCTAACAAAATCAATCCACGCTCAATTAAAAAATAAAAATTCATCCCTAACGCAGGAAAAATAGTATGTAATATATTAAATGAGCATAAGAAGTAAATGAATAAGTAAACGAAACAAGTTAACAGATAACATACACTAATTAAAGGGTCAGGCCCATTTCAAATGACCCCTATTTTTGATGATTCCATCTGATTCTTCATGTCATATATAGTAGGATGCAATATTTTTCTAATTTTGAAGCGCAAAATTCACACACTATTCGGCAATTTACCGTGAGCAGTCATACCCAACTATTTATCGCAGTTTGTACGCCCATTCGCGCTGATTGGCCAATATCGCAATTGCCACGCCCAATAGAGCATATTGCCCAATTAGCGCGAAGGGGCGTGACAACTGCGATAAATAGTTGGGTATGACTGGCAATGGTAAATTGCCGAATAATGCGTGAATTTTGCGCTTGAAAATTAGAAAAATATCGTATCCTACTATATATGACATGAAGAATCAGATGGAATCGTCAAAAATAGGGGTCATTTGAAATGGGCCTGACCCTTTAACCACAAATATTGAATGGAATAAAAGGCGTAATTGACATGGACTAAGATGTCGGGGAATTTCTCCGAACAAAACGTTTCAGACTTTATTTCATCATACATACATATAAGCATGCTATTGAACAAAACATGTGAACAATGAAAGGTCAATAACACGATAATTGCACAAATAGTGAAACTAAAAGAACAGACGAACTGGCTTTGTAATTTGAATGATTTTATTATTTACCAGCGGCTAGCGCCGCCTGAGGCGACTACTGAGGTGAACCTACTAAAACAATCCTACTGCATGCTTATATGAAACGTCTGAAACATATCTTCCAAGTTTATGTAATACAATTCGCTAGCGCTTATTTTGAAGAAAAGAAAAGGGAATATTTATACCTAGAATTCCGTTTCGTTCACACAAACAAAATAGTAAACCTCCTCTATATAATAAGATATCTGGAGATTTCTGCGCCACAAACACCTAAACACTAAATTGAATACATGGACCTTTTTTTGTGTTTCGCAGCTGCCTTTCACGGTAAAAAAACAGCGATTTAAAGGGATAGGTTCAACTAGAATTGCACCTTTTTATAATTTATATTGATATTATGACCCATGTTGGTCAAAATGCGAAAATTGCAGTAAATTTCCTTTGCTCCTCGAGCCAGGGGCAAGCTCAAAAGCTAAGCAACCTCACTTTATAAAACAACTGGCATACCGTAGGCGCAGTCAAACGGTACGCCAAGCTGTGTTACAAGTGCGAAATAGCGTGATATGGCTTGAGGTGTAGAGGTGCAGAGATATTGCTAGTACGCCAGTTTTTTTATAAAGCGAGGTCGCTTAGCTTTTGAGCTTGCTCCTGGCTCGAGGAGCAAAGTAAATTTACTGCAATTTTCGCATTTTGACCATCATAGATACTATCACAATTATTAAAAAGGTGCAATTCGAGGTGAACCAATCCCTTTAAAAGTGAAAAAGTTCTGAATAGTTTCCACTTACAATTAGACTGCATCCTCATTTGATCATATTTTTAATTTTAGTATTAATTAAATACAACGACAAGAAATGTTGGTGGTCTGTTCAGTCAGCGTTTACGTTGTTAGGGTGACCTTACATACATTTATTTCGAATTTCGGTAACCTTACTAATCTTACTTGCTTCATAGCACGGACATGGCAAGCAAAGCCATGTTCCACGGTGTTGTAATGATCAAAATTGAGGCTTCATTTTGATGTTCTGTTCCTATTGTCGTCTCTATGTCAAAAGTGTCGTAGTCAGCCATATCCTCCGGTATTTCTTGTTCTTTTCCTTCATCGGGCAGGACACGGTACCTAAATATGTGCTGCGGAAAAGTTATCAGGATTTTTCGTTCTGTGGTAGCAAGCAGAACTGTTTTTTTTTGGTGTATATGATACACAAAGAAAACTGACTTCAAGCCTCACTATTTAGATTCCTCTTTCATAGGCTTGCGCGCTTTTCCACAATTTTGATGAACAATTTTTCACAAAGGGCAGAAACAAAGCAAATAAAAAATACCTCAGGTAGAGACACATTTCTCTCAAATTCTCTCTCGTTTTTCCGTTTTGGGTTAAAAGCATCTGATCATATTTTTCAGCTTTTGCTTCAGGAACCATTCCTGTCAGTTTGCAGTAGTTAATAATGGTGTGATGCCACGATCCAACCGAGGAATTCTTAAATGATGGGGTCACTAGGAATAAGAATAAAACATGAAGCTTTGGCCGTTTCGTGGCCTAGAAAAAAACGGGTGGGGGCCAGAGTCAGGTGTGGCCGCCCTCTGACCTGGTGTAGGTCGCCCACCGACGCATGGTGGGCCTGAGGTAGGCCTGAATACGACGATCTTCAGCTTTCTTGTGTATTATTTTCGCTTATGCCTGTCCTACTCCGGGTCCACATCACCATGAGGAATGTCCTATAGTACGGTAAATCAAATCGCGCGTGCTTTATTTTTGGTATGTATTGTTTACACATAAAAATCACAATCAGTACAAAAAGTTTCCAAATCAAGGATCGCAAGGTCTGTAGTTGATGATATTGGACAGAATTGATCGGAAACTCCGTTCTATTCAACAGCTGGTGAGCGCTGTAGGCAAAGAGAGTTAAAGTCTGATAAAGATGTTGATGATAAAGATGTTGAGATAGCGACAAAGACAGAGAGCGATATATTCGATTTTTTTGAGTAAAGGATTATATTGCAGAACACTTCTGTGGTTGTGGAGGCCTCGAATAAAGAGAAAGCAAGTTGGGGACGTAGTGTCGGTAGTGGGTCTATTAAACTGACCTTGAATTCATTAATTGCCGTATACTTCACACAAAATGGGAGGTCCTCATCATAGTACTTCATAACATTATAACATCCGTCTTCGCTGACGCAAATTTTGTCATATAAACTTGATGTAAACATCTCTCGCATTTGACGAAAGACATTACAGAACTTGATGAATTTAATCATTTTCTGAACTAGTTGTCGTGTCATCGTTCAATGAAAACAATGTATGGTCATGTTCGAATGGTCAGGAGTCAAATCGAGATGCAACTTCAATACTCAAGTCTTTCTTGTTAAAGCGAAATGCTAGCCTCTTTGGAAAATTTGCATATGATAAGCAAATCCTATGTATCCTATGCTAATTGTGTACGATTGCCGTGGACGATCGTACAAAATTAGCATAGGGTACATAGGATTTGCTTACCATATGCAAATTTTCCAAAGGGGCTAGTATTTCGCTTTAAAAATGCTGTCTTTACTTACTCTAGCCTTTGCAGTAAGATTTGGGACGAGGCAAAAACGAGCATCTTTCAGCGAGCACTTGAGCTTGTGATTTGATATTTGGACTATAGTTGAGTTAGATTTTCTTACCCCTGTTGAAAACAAGAACAAACTAACGATCGCCTAATGACCCGAATCTAGACCATTTAAATATTTTTCAAAGTTCTCAATGAAACGGTCTGTCGCTCGGCGCTTTTTATGATTACTTTATTTACCGTGCACAAATCCTTGTCGCTGTGAAATATCTCCCAATAGTCAGGAAAGGCACTCGCGATCTGAAGATGTCGGTTTCGTTTGATGCTGAGCGAAATTTGTGCTGCTTTAGGAGATTCTGATTGTAAGATACATCATTAGGCGTAAACGAATAACAGTGTGTTTAAAACGAAATACCGGCCGGTTTTTGAAACGTATATCAAATATCAGCATTCTTATGAATTTGTGCTAAAAGGGGTCTATTAGGGTCTATTTTTTGTTGAAATTTATGCTCATTTGCATATGAAGCATAGGAAAGCAGGGAGTACTCGATGCGTTTCAAAAACCGGCCGGTATTTCGCTTTAAAGGGTCAGGCCCATTTCAAATGACCCCTATCTTTGATGATTCCATCTGATTCTCCATGTCAAATATAGTAGGATGCAATAATTTTCTAATTTTCAAGCGCAAAATCACTCAGATTCAGGATTACATTGATGTCATAACAATATTTATAGCAGTTGGCAGTCATCGTCCTATGGCCGATTCGCATTGCCACGCCCAATGAGCATAGTACCCAATTAGCACGAAGGGGCGTGACAAATGCGGTAAATATTTGGGTATGATGCATGGGTAAACGCTGAATACGGCTGAATTTTGCGCTTGAAATTAGAAAAAATTGCATCCTACTATATTTACATGGGATCAGATGGAATCACAAAGATCGGGGTCATTTGAATGGGCCTGACCCTTTAGTGATGAATCCGTTTTTTTACTGTGGGCCTAAATACAGTAAGGTCAGGCCATTTCAAATGACCCAATGTTTGATGATTCCATCTGGTTCTCCATGTCAAATATAGTAGGATGCAATATTTTTAATTTTCAAGCGCAAAATTCACACATATTCATCATTTACCGTGGGCACTCATACCCAACTATTTATCGCAGTTGGCACGCCCATTCGCGCTGATTGGCCAATATCGCAATTGCCACGCCCAATATAGCATATTGCCCAATGAGAGCGAAAGGGCGTGACAACTGCGATGAATAGTTGGGTATGACAGGCAATGGTAAATTGCTGAATACTGCGTGAATTTTGCGCTTGATAATTAGAAAAATATCGTATCCTACTATATTTGACATGGAGAATCAGATGGAATCATCAAAAATAGGGGTCATTTGAAATGGGCCTGACCCTTTAAAGGTTAACGTCTTCGCAAGAGAATTGAACTCTGAGCAGGTCCCGTGCCTGAAATGTACGGTCCAGCCTGCTCTGGCTTTTGGTTTCAGTTAGTGAGTTAGTTCACTTCCTGGCTAGGGATAGCCACTGAGCACCCTTTTCCTCCGCAACCGAAACTGCTACCGATGTACCCAATGAGAAGGCTTGGTCAGGTAGGAGTCAACCGACGTTTGCGCTGCTCTTGAGACAGCGACTTAGGCACTGCGCCACCTGACTGAGTTAGGATATACTAATTGTAAGATACATCATTACGCGTGAACGAATAACAGTATATTTAAACTGTTAAGTCCCTTTTTTACTGTGGGTCTTAATACATGGGGAAAAACGCTCTGTTCCAAGTTGGTAGGGAGTTTCCCTCAATGGCAGCATGTTGCCCTCTTTAAGGGTGAGATCCACCTCAGAAAACAAAAAAGTTATTATTTTTATTAGATTCCCCGTGTCTACCAGAAACACTAAAACAAATTTAACAGAAAATTATTTCCAACGAAATATTGAGCAAAAAAAAATTTTTTTTTATATATTTTTTGAACTATTTCATCGGGGAGAGATTAGGGTAACACAGAGGGAAACTTAGAACCTAAGAGAATTGGCTGAAATACACTGTTTTGACGAGCATTGAGCAAAACAAAGTGTGAAGCCTTTATTTTGCTTAAAACAGTGTGTTTTCTCTTGTGTTCTAAGTTTCTCTTCGTACACTTTTTTATCGTAATTCCGATCGATACCCACCTTTTTTTCCCTGCCCCTGTGTTCCCTAATGTCTCTATGAAATAGTTCAAGCAATATTTTCATGGTCTTTGTTGAAGTTCGCCTTTGTACACTTAATCTAAAAGATAAAAAATGAGGTGATTTCTAGTGATCCGATCCCTTTGCAACACTACTTGTAGCAACTCTAGCAACTTGACTCCCTTTCGCCGGGGGTTTGCCTAAGGGGTTTTCCTTCCACCATGCCAATTGAGCGGGAACTCCTTGCCAATGGGGAACATTGCGCCGAAAATGTCCCGCGGGCTAGCGTTATGAATCTGATTCAGGTTCATCCAAGCGCTGTTATGATAAAATCCGCGTTGTAATAGATATAATGCTCTATGTCTGACCACTGGCATTTTCGAACAATATTCCTTGTTGCGTAGCAGTGGAGTTGTAGCACGCACAAAGAAAGTATCCGTCTCGGAAGCTAGGATCATCCCTTTGTACAATGTGTTGATATAATATGGCTGAAAATGCGTTTTTTTAGTTCGGGTTCCGTTTTCGAGTGTACCGTTATGCGCCCAACATATACATTCTTAGTTTCTGGCTGCGTTAAGTCATATGAAAAGAATAGAATGTACAAATGAAATAAGCTCATCACCATCATCGGGTCGGTTCCTTGAAGAGTTGGGTAGTAATGGTGTGCTTCATTAGTACATACATTTGGTGTTTCACTCTCATCAAGTATGAGTGAATATCCAATGTAAATAAACTGTTTCGGAAAATCGAAATCATCCGGGAGAGCAGACCTGTAGCAGCGAAAGTCTGAAACCGTCTCGATTGTTTTATGTAGTTTTATGTACGCCACGCTCTAATTCGCTCATTGACCGTAGTTCACGCTCTTCTCGCACACTAATACGTCGTGTCATTGTCAGATATAGCTCGCCAAATTATGCGACTTCACACAAATAGCGCCACATTCAATAATGTTAAAAATTCAGAAAGTTGAACAAGCTTATGTAATCAGCATTAAAATTTTTTTTGACAGTTTATAGAAACCGGTTCATTTATTTGCGTTCTATGCGTTGTAAAACAACAAATTAACCATGAAATGTACCATACCCACTGGTCTTGAGTAGATGTCAGTTCGGTTCATTATATTGGCTGGGTCTTCCGGTGTTGTTTGGTATTCAAAAATTTTGCATTCCGATTCTTGTATTGTTTGACAGAGAAGAATAAAAAAGGCTCTCGAAAAAAACTGCATTGCTCGAATAAGGTAAAACCAGGTGAATATAGTCTTCAAGGAAAATAGCATGCAAATTTCTCGATGGCATATTCAATACACATTAATCAAATTCCAGAGTAATTGACGTATATTATATGGAGGAGCGGACATTCACTGCATCTTGCCATGTATTACAATACAAATAGTTCGTCTTACACTACACAAGGTTTTGTGGAATAGCGCGAAGAGCATAATTGCATAATAACAATAAACGGAAACATTTGGAAAACTGTTTATTTTATAAGGTAGCAAATGATAGCCTTCATAATGCTTCTTATTATTAGAGAGAGTAATCAATTTGCTAATAAATGACAACGGGAAACGTTTAGCATCCTCAAATCTTTCATTCATCCCTGCTTCCCTGCTGCTGTAAATTCATCCCTGCGGACGTACATAAAAATAGTATGTAAAATAAAAGCTAATCTTATTATATAAAGTTGGGAGCTTTGTTTTTGATCGATTGTGTGTTTGGATGATGTGCGTTACGCTCAGGAAGTAGGATTGGTTCAGTAGTTCATGTTCCCATGCACTGAGCCATCTCACATCCCGAGCGCCCCCTCATAAAAGTCCAAAAAAGGCTGCATATACGGAATGTGTGTGGTATATCGTTCGGGCGCGTCGGCGGCTCTCAAAGTACTTCGATTGAAATACAAAGAACATGCAAATCTAGAGCTACAAAAGAAGCAATAAAGCGAGGATTTTAGCATATGCTAATTTTTTGAATAACTTTTCAATCCACGTTTCACGTATTTATGAAATAAAAATGTACGAGAAGGCGCCTCAGGCGGCGCAGGCGTCTGGTCTTATTATATAAAGGAGAAGAGTTTACTTTTTTGTTTGAAGCCGCATGTGAACGCAACGAAAATTTAAATATCTAAAGGGTATAAAAGGAGAGCCGGCGCCCCGTCTTGAGCAAGCGAAATTCGAATTTTATTTCATGATTTTTCAAGATACGTTGCAAACGTTTCACATAAGTGTGCTCACTGATCTTCCTGCATTTTATGCATTGAAAGTCGCCTCAGGCGGCGATAGCCGTCTGGTATAACTATATTAGAGAGGAAAAGATATAAGAAGAAAATAAATACGTAAACAGAACAAGTTAACAGATAAGATACACGAAATAAAAGGTTTGGGTCCGAAAAAACATTTTAGGCTTTATTTTGCATATGTCATATGTCATGTGCATATGTCACGTGCTATACTGTAAATACTAAAATGCGATGAACTGATCAACGTATTGTATATTTGATGGCTTTTCCTTTTTTTGTTCAAATTTGTTCACCGAAACTATAACATTTATTGAATACGAATATTGACTTGATGTTCTAAAATACGGTAAATTTTACATGCAAACCCCATTATGTGAGACATACGATCCTGTCACTCTTGCCCTTAAACGTGATTTCAAACATTAGTAACATCCGTTTTTTCGAAAGGTAAACGAACGTAAGCTGCATAAACAGATCAATGTATCACTTTTTTCACACACACGCGCACTGTTCAAGTAACTCAAGTTGCCCTTCGTTGAATGTTAAGCGTAGCGATAAAATACTTGTTTACCTCACAAATGAGCCATTACCATTAAATAAACTACGCTCCAGAATGGTATGGTGCGTGACATTGTTGCTCCGATTCCGCTTTGATCTTCTGTTGTCGTTTCAGTGTCGTACAGGTCATAATAGTCTGCGTCTGATAGCTCGGGTACTTTTTGTTCTTTTCCTTCTTCTGGCAGAAGACGGTGTCTAAACAGGGTGTATCAGTGTTAAAGGGTCAGGCCCACTTCAAATTACACCTATTTTTGATGACTCCATCGGATTCTCCGTTTCAAATATAGCAGGCTGAATTTTTTCCAATTTTGAGTCGCAATATTCACGCAGTTTTCAGCAATTTACCATGGCCAGTCATACACAACAATCAATCGCAGTTGTAACGCCCATTCGCGCTGATTGGCTAATATCGCAATTGCCACGCCCAATAGAGCATATTGCCCAATTAGCGCGGAGGGGCGTGACAACTGCGATATATAGTTGGTATGACTGGCCATGGTAAATTGCTGAATAATGCGTGAATATTACGACTGAAAATTGGAAAAAAATTCAGCCTACTATATTTGAAACGGAGAATCCGATGTAGTCACCAAAAATAGGGGTAATTCGAAATGGGCCTGACCCTTGAACCTATGTCTATTATTTGTTCATAATTTTTGTAAAGGGTGTTTATTATAAAATATACAATCTGAGTTGGAACTGGCTTCACCATCGCGAAGCTTTTCACGTAAGTTTTCCTTAGAGTATACAGTATGGAAAAGCAATTGCATCTTTTCATTTCCTTGTTGTGTGTGTCCCGAGGGTAGCCGACTCGCCGACTGTATAGCCAGACACAGAAGGGGCAGACAAAAAGAGCAGGTGGAAGGAAACCACTCTGCGATCGTTAGTTTTATCTTATTTTTTATTAATTGTGAAAAGAATTCAAACACATATACAATCCCGATAGCAAATCGCAAGTTCACATGCTCGTTTAGATATGCTCGTTTTGTCTCAAGTCCCCAGCACCTTATCGTATATATATATATATATATATATATATAGACAGAGCAAGATAGATCAAGCAAGTAGAGAGAGATAGAGAGAGAGAAAGCAGAGAGAAAACAGTCGAAATAAGAGAGTCTTACGATTTAATTGCGTCCAAGAAATGGATAATCTCTTCTAAAAAAATTGGCTCTGTGCTTTTGCTATCATATACGGTAAGGTTAGGGGAGTGAACCAAAAATGAGTATATACATATAGCTTGTGATAGGCGGTTGGGATCATCTTTCAATCTGAGAAAAAGCGCAAACAAGCGTCCCTTTCAAATCCGCCACAATAGTTTACTTGAGTACATTGTATCTGGCACCGAATCGAAGATGACAAGCACGATCATGTAAATCGTAATTGTACAATAACAATAAACAATATATATATTTATAACGCGCAAAAAGTGAACAATTATTTATGTATATAATGGCGTACTGTCGTCGTGCTCGACAAAATTCAGAAACAGCAAAACTAGACCGATTGATCGCTTTAAAAATCAATATGCTTGTTGCAACTATACGTTGCAACTTTATAGAATTATATATGAAACGTATCCTAAAACATAGTTAATTACTAGTGTCTAATGATGACGCTCTGTACGCAATGACAGGAAGTAACGACACTATTAGAATGTTAACTTATGTTTAAATTCTCTCGGCTAGGGCTGGAGAGCGTGGAAGCAACTGGCAAAGACTGGCAGCAAGGCCTTCGGGCTGAGCGCTGGTTTAGCTAGCGGCCCATCACGGCTCGGTACCGGTTAATACCCAAAGGTTGGCAGCGTTACCCATAAACTGCCTACGGTCTGACAGAGCCGTTAAGTCTGATCACGGTTTAGCAGGACCGTACAAAACTGCTTGTTCCCCTTCGATCCGTAGTGGTCGTTGGACTCTTCGTGGACGTAAGTGGTGGTGTTCTCCAGTGTCGCAGAGTGGTGTGGATCCCCCGGCATAAGAAGAGATTCAGCAGAGAGCCTGGTGCCCCTGAATACTCCTTGGACTAAAGCACTCAAACCCTGTCTTGTTGGTTGTCCGTTCTCAATAAAGAGATTCCACCGTTACAGTTGTTTCCATCGTTCGGACTATTATCATAGTTCGTTTAATGCTAAAAATTCAGCATTTTCTAATTTTAAGAAATAGAACGTTAAAACAAGCAGAACCAAAAAAGGTCGGAGGTGATTAGGTGAGTGTGTTCAGTGGAGTAAAAGAGACTTACACCAGTGATCGACAACTAAAAGTTAAGCATTACAGGTTCGTGATAACTTCAGGGATAATCTACATCTACAATACCAAACAGACGCATTACATTTCCAAAACATGATACACTGACCCAGCCAAACAATACAGAAGGCAAAGTTACCTGAGAAAACCTAAATTTACGTAGATGTTAAATCAGAGGTCGGGGCAACAGAAGTCACTCCGTGATAAAAATGGACAGCCTCGGTGCATGGCGCTAGAGCTGACGAATTACATCACCAGAGTCGTCACATCATTCAACAACAACAACAACAACCTCTCCTCTCCTCACACGTTTCGGTTTATTGATGTGCACGCAGTAAACGTCGGTTCCCTCCAGCCTCAGCCACGGTAATCCTAAGGTGATTTTGAGTTTCGCGCAGAGTGCGGAACAGCCAGGCCACAGAGAATGCAAAATATATTTTTGAAAACATTCTTTATTGGATACGATCATTCTTGTCAAATCGTACTTACCAAGTCAAAGTTGGTCATAATTTATCTGAAACATTTGCATCGCCATCGGGCGCTCCACAGGGATCTATACTCGGTCCTCTTCAGAGGCCATATTCACCACTCAATTCCCTAGGGGGAATTCCCTGTCTGTTTCTGTGCGTGTCTCATATTAGAATGTTATTTTCTGTCCCAGGAAATGTTTCTCCGAGGGAATCGGAGTGGTGAATATGGCCTCTGTTCCTTTTATATGTTCGTGAACTTCCCTCACTATTGTCTATTCATCCACCTATACATGTGCGGATGTTTGCTGATGATATCAAGCTATATGCAGTTAGGGAAAAAGGTAAAATTACAAGAATCTATTAATATCTTCTCTAATTGGTGTACTCAGTGGCAACTCAATATTGCACCGACCAAATGTTATTATCTTCGATTAGGGCGTTCTCCTACTCCATCCTCTTATTCTGTAAATTCCGTGGTCATAAATCCCGTCGATACCATTCGAGACCTTGGGGTATTCTTTGACAACAAAATGTCCTTCCACACTCATATTCAAAAGGTTGTTTCCTCCGCAATCTCCAAAGTTCACCTTTTATTTCGTTCACTGTCTGTAAAATCGCCCAAAATTTATCTTACTGTATTTAATTCATATGTTATCCCATTGTTAGAATTTTCTGTGCTTGTTTGGAATCCTCATCATAAACGTTTTGTAACTATGCTTGAAAAAGTACAACGCTTGTTCACCAGATTGTTATATTACCGTTGTCACTTTGTCCGAAATAATACCTTTTCTTGGCCATCCTATGCCTGTCGTTTAGAAATGTTTCACTTAAAATCGCTCACAGTTCGTCGTGCTAATATCGATTTGTGCTATCTTTTTAGGGTGTAAATGGCTTGACTCGGTTGCGTCCAAGCAAATAATTGTTTGGAGGCCCGGGTTCGGCCGAAATCGTTATTTTCAGCTTACAACTCCGTTCACACGCTCAAATGCTCTATTGCACTCGTTCTTTCACAGAGTGACTAAATGGTCGCGGAAGTTGCCACCAGATATTTTTGGAGCTCCTTCTGTGGACACATTCAAAGCTCGCTTGGAAAAACTTGTTATGATAACTCTCTTAGACCTTAGCATTCCCCGTTGACATTATCTGGCATATTAACCATGACAATTCCACTTGGCTGGTTTATACACCTATTCGTTGTTTTACCCGAACAATTTATATGTGTCTTTTATGGATTGCTACTGGGCGAACACACTTCCACTGAAATGCCTATGCCAGTCAAACCCATTGCGTAGCAAATTGGATCGCACAGTCAATTCACTTTCACACGTGTCACAGTTATAAATGCAAGTATTGCGCCTAGGTCGTTCGGTGAATTTAGCCACTGACGTAACCCTGGGTCTGTGCACGCTTATGTGTGTTAGTGACGATAGTGTCCAGCTGCCGGGTTTACAGTGCTCTGCTAACTACCTTTGTTCGATGCCCCAGCATTTCCGCTTACCTTTACACATGTACCTTATGTCCCTTATTACCGTTTTTCTGTCTTAACTGTATTTATTGTCTTAATTATGTATGTTTGTGCGCACCTTTGTGGTGTAATAAATTATTATTATTATTATTATTATTATTATTATTATTATTATAAAATAAAAAGTCTTTGTTTTGGGACAGCAAGTTTTATCTCCGCAAACAAAAAACTAAATATGCGAGAATGAATTTTTCAAAAAGTGAACTTGGAATACAAAGGTTTTTATTGTTAGTACGCAGCAATTTTTTTATTTCATAGTAGACCAACCGCTGTCCATGTAGTAATGTATATTGCAAGTTGGTTATGAATATGAATGCCAATAAAGGAGAAAGATAACTGTAAAGTACGCGACAACAATATTACAATTAATTATTTTATTTTAGTACATAAATTGGCACTCTGCGCCACGTTATTGGTGAAGGACTAATCAACTGTATAAGTATAAAGCAGTAATCTCAAAGATAACAAATGTTAGCTTTGTTCAAGTGATCATTTGAAACGTTCCTTCTAAAATAAAAGAGAAACCTTCATTAATTGGATTTGACCTCAAACGTGAACAAGTCATCCAAAAACCTTAAAACAATCACATTAAGAACTTTGAACGTTGCTGGATGCAAACATGAGACTTCGATTAGATTAATCCAAATGTTTTTTATGCTATTATTTCTTATCTGCAGAATCGAAATTTGGAACGCATTTATAATTTAGCTAAAATAGGAAAAACCACGTTCCACCATCCTAACGCGACCAACATGGCTCCTCCGGTTTGATATTCTGTTGTCGTTTCTGTGTCAAATGTGTCGTAGTCAGCCGCATCCTCAGGTATTTCTTGTTCTTTTCCTTCTTCCGGTAGCAGGCGGTATCTAAATAGGCGCACGTTATTCAGTGCGAAACTTGTTTGGCGCGCGGCGAAAAAAAAGGTTCGCCCGGTATTCGCCAGCCTCTCGTCAGGTACGACCGGCGGAAGGGCTATGCACCCAACGGACGAAAATAACAGTAAATGTGAAAATCTATTCAAAACAGATAAAAAGGGAGCGCGGCGCTTTCGCCCAATCTTCGCCCTCGGTTCGCAAATGGGTAGTCATTGCACTCGTCCGGACCTGGCGAGAGTCAACGAGGACTGAGCGAAGTGCGCGGCGAAACCTGGGCGAATCCAACCGTATTTCGTCAGATCCTGACGCGGAAAAATTTCCGATTTCCTAAGGTTGTTTTGGAGGACAGTTAACCAATTTCCTAAGGTACCTCAGATAGAGACACATATCCCTCAAATTCTCTTTCGTTCTGCCTTTTTCTGTAAGAATTGTCCTATCATATTTTTCAGTTTTTGCTTCAGGAACCATTTCAGTTAGTTTACAATAGTTGATAATTGCGTGACGCCACGATCCAACCGAGGAATTCTGAAGCAAACATTGGTTGTCGATAAAAATACGAAATATGGAATATCGCAGATGTGCTAAAAAAGGTAAACCGCCTCCTAAAAACCTACATTCTAAGGAAACAAAATTAGAGTTCTGACCCCCTTAAAACTAAACTAACCTTAAATTCACTAATTGCCGTATTTTTTACACAATACGGGAGGTCGTCATCATAAAACTTCATCACATTATAACATCCTTCTTCGCTAAGACACAGTTTCTCGTAGAGCTTTGCAGCAAATATCTCTCGAGTTTGCCGAAATTCGTGACATATTTGGATGAATTCCGCCATCTTCTGGAATAAATGCTGGTCGATTTTTGTAACAATGTATGTTATTATGTAGCTATCTTATTATATAATAGAGTAACTGTAGCGTAATTTGCATATCGATGTGCGTTACGGAAATGCAAATTTCGTGTTCGGGTATAAAGAGTGCCGCAGCTCAATATCGAAGTAGCATATGCAATTGTTTCCTATTATGTGAATTTCTTATGATACGTTTGAAGCTTTGTATATAAGTATGCCCATGCTAAACCAATCATATTTCCATGTAAGTCGCCTCAGGTGGCGTGAACCGACTGGTATAGGAATAAAGGTTGAAAACTGGTAATCGAATAACCGTCTTACCATGCATAAATCGCTTTCGCTGTGAAATGTCTCCCAGTATTCGAGAAACGCCGCCGCGATCTGCAGCGATGCTGTATGCGTTTCCTAGCCTCATAACGTATCCATGAATGACTCATGACGTAACGGTTGTAATCAATTTTAATAAAACTCAAATGTACAAATGCATAAATTAATCTTACTATTATTTTTCATACTTACATATTGCATGTACGCACAATATTCCTTCATACGTTCTATCGGAGACATTCGAGCCGCTATCCTGATATTTCTTGTCTGAGTAGCTAAGGCGAAACCTTTGTACAAGTTATTGATATAGTAGGGCTGAAATCGAAATGATAGATGATAGGTTGCTGGGTGAAAAATGCTAACAATAATTGTAAGTGTCGCATCAACGCACAACACACATCTGAACATATATATTTTGTTGAATCATTATATTAGACATATCACTTAGTAAGCTTCGTTCAACTTTGTTATGCTTTATTTATTATGTGTACTTTACAACGCAGCCTGCCCGTTACACTGTTTTCTTTACGTATGCTAATAATTTATTATTATAATGTACAAATAAGCCACCATCATGGGATCGGTCCCCTTAAGTACTGGATAGTACTTTTTTCCAGTACCAGTACATTTAAGTGGCTTATATTCCTTGTGGGCACGGCTGTGTATAAAATTTTATTAAAGTTCTCAAAGTCGAAGTCAACCCCGAGAGCATGAGAGAAGCAGCGAAAATCTGAAATTTGGGAAATAGTAATGGCGCGTTCGGGTTGCCCTTTCCGAAAGGATTTAATGCTTTGTGAAAGCAAAAAATACAGTATGAATTTGAGTAAGGAAAATAAGGAAAAAGAGTTGTAAATAAGAGAAGATAAGAGTGAGAAATTAGAGACTCAAAACTTACCAGCTCGGATGAATAAGGTTAGATTCTGTTCGGAACAAGAATCTCGATTTCACCTAACCATCCAACCATAAACAAAAGCGTGTACATATAAAATATAGATTCAAGCACATAAAATATGGCAGAGGGACTCATCCCAATGACAAGAATTGCACAGCATTTAAGGTTAATATTTACTAAAACATAAACACATGCAAACCATAAATAAAGCAATAAACAACAGTAATAACAATCAAAACAAGTAGTATGATGAGAAGTGAGATCCTTGAAGAAATGATGAAAATACAGAACAAGTATTTAACACAGATTACTACATATCACCGAAACGAACATAAACTAACAACATGCAATCTATTTCGTGGGTTTTTGGATCGCACCACTCAATACATAACTGTGAGTAAAACACTTTCGTGTTCTCAATGAAACATGGTTAAAAATAACAAGAAAAACAAACAAAACTACATCGCCGGGCGAGCAACCGCACGCACCAGCGACACTCGTCAGAATGACGAAATTTGGGCTCCGCCCACTCCACACAAAGGGATGAAACAAACGCATAGCTATAAACAACGCAAGAATACGCTTATGATACCCTAACGTCATTTGTAGTATGGTGTACACTACAATGAAATACAACAAATATTGATGTAACTAATGTTAAATTGAAACAATACAACAATACTAATATATATATTACTCTCCTCCTTCAGACATTGACTGTCCCTAGTCAAACAAATAAAAGAGAGAAAACAAAAACCAAAGTAAACAAGAAATTACCTAAAAAAACACGACCTAAACCTAAACAATACCTAATAACTTGAGATCCATTTCAAAGTATACCAAGTATTCGAATCTGAGAACATTTCAACATCATACGACAAAACTTAAGTGTAACAAGGTATCAACAATCAATGTGGCACCAATGTGACTTCAAAGTCACTCACGGCGTGAGCGTCTGCTGTTCTTGAACTCCGAGCAGTACTTGGCTTGGTGTCCAAATTTCGCGCACCGGTAGCATTTGTCGCGGCGTTTCTGCTTGTTCGAAGGCGTCTTGGGCTCAGGCATCTTCTTCGGTGGGATGACCACACGGCTTGCGATCGTCGGCATTGGCATTTCCACTCTCTCTCTAATAGACGGCTGGTCTTCCTCAAGAGGTTGTGAGGCACCGGTCAGGACAACTCTTCGGTTCTCGTCACAAATACGTTTTGGAGACACATATATGGACATAGAAGAGGGTGAGTTCGGAGGCACGTCTTCCAACCCTCTCTTCTCAACAGTACGGGGCGTTTCACAAGCGGCTATTTTGGACTTCTCCACCCTTGCATCGAATCGGGCTGCGGATGCATGCTGCTTCAGATCTCCATCGTGGCAGAATCGGCTGAAGACTGAGTCATTTCCACGAAGAAATCTAGCATACGTGAGCGCCTTATTAGACGAGACAGGTCGCTCCATCAAGTATCCTGCATCAGCATTCGACAAAGACTCGTTGTAGAATGGCGTTTCGTGAAGTCTTGGCTGTCTTGCGGTAAAACCACTTGAGTGTAGCTGTGCGAACAAGTCCTTTGTGTCCTCGATTTCCGTCTCCGAAACTCGGCCTTTGAGTGATGGGACGACAACCACATCCACGGGAGGTAGGTTCTGCTTGAAGTGCAATAGCTTTCCCAACAGGACACCAACGCTTCCGAGCTTTTTCGTAGTCTCAAAGCCGATTTGAATCACGACCAATTTGAGGTCCGAACACTCCCTCAATCTTCCGAGATGCCCAACCACTTGGGAGAAGGAGTCTTCCATATCCAACCATGATTGTCCTTCCAAGAACAGGACACGGGTCGACCGGCTGAACATGAGGTTGGAGGCCTGTCATATCGCTTCGTCCCCAATAACAATCAGTCGTGCTTCGACAAAACGAGAATGCACCGAAGAGATGGCTCCTAGTGTTGCACGTCCTTCCTCGTCCAAATATTCTTTCTGTCGGTTTGCCACTAAGGATGCCTGAGGGCACGCCGTCGCCGATCGCTTCTGACGTTGCAGCCTGATATGTCGCATGAGGAGATCTGCATACTCCTCGTCTCCTTCACAAACTACTCTGTCAGCCTCATAAAATTGCCTGCATGTTGCACCGTCGATGAGGTCCTTCCTAACAAGGGTGCTGACCGCAATTCCGACTCCTTCCACGGAGAACCCAGCATTTGCCAGTCCCGATAGGACTTCACCGAGTGGGGCTCGAGAGGTCAAACTCGACGCAGCTCCCATTATCTCAGCCACTGTGTTCACCGGGAATTTGCCGGTAATATCGTCGGGAAAGATCCGCATTTGTTGCGCCACATCTCTGACGTGGACACCGTCGACCTTCCGATCTCGGTGAAGACCACTATCCCTTCTGACGACGAAGGTTCGGCATCCCTCCTGATCAACGGGGTCGTCACTGAAAGTTAGAACTTCACATTTCCGCAACCTCGCGCTTCTCCGCAGCGGAGTAGCCTTATCGCCACACTCACTCGCCTGTTTCACTGTCACATTAGTTTTTCTCGCTTGTCTGCCACTTCTCTTCTGCAGATCAAACTCTTCCATTCCCACTGGAACTTTTCTCACACACTCTAGTTGTACCGAGAAAGTCTCTCTAGACTTGTTCACCAAATCTTTGAGTACCACAGATGTTTTCTGCACTTTGGTCACTCTGTACGGACCAGAAAACTTGTTCTCCAGCTTGTGAGCCGGATTCATCTCATACAGAATCACTCTGTCACCCTCAACGATCTTCTCACTGCACTTCGGACGACGCTTGTCAAACTGCTGCTTCATCTTCTTAGCTGCAGTACCCAGATTCTCAAGCGTAGCTTCATGAGCCACTTGCAGTCCAGCCAACAGATCTGTTTTATAAGTCTGTACGTCAATCGAGTTGAGGTTCTAGCGATTTCTGGAGATTCCCTTCATCAACAGATTTGCATCTCTGCCTGAAGCCAGGAAGATTGGCGATTCACCAGTCGAAGCGTGTTGTGCTGAGTTGTACGCATACAACGCGAATGGTATCATCAAATCCCACTCTGTTTCGACCACCACAATCTTCCGCTCTGTTTCGACCACCACAATCTTCCGCAAGATCTGTTCAATAGAACGATTGAACCGTTCAACCATTTCAGTCTCTCTCTTGATGTACCCTTTCGAGTACTCCCAGGTTATGTCGAGCTCTTCACATGCAGTCTTCACGATATCATTCATGAATTCTCGACCCTGGTCTGAGACAATGACACGAGGAACTCTGCACTCACGCAGCAGATAGCCAAACAATGCTGCACTCACAACGCCCGCTTCTTTGCTCGGCAATGCCTCAGCATACGCGAACTTTGTGAAATAGTCGACAACAGTCAACAAGTACCGGTTACCACTGAGAGTTCCCGTTCCCATGTCGACCAAGTCAACACCAACTGTATGGAACGCGGCGGATACAACTCTCGGGTGTAGTTCAGGGACATTCGTTGCTCTCGGATTTCCAGTGAGACATTTCACACAACCTCGAGACCACTGTTTGAAATCGGCTCTCATCTTAGGCCAGAAGTATTCAACTGCAACCTTCTTCATTGAAACTTCCACAGACCCATGACCACCAGTTCTCGATTCATGTGCCGCCTGCCACACATCCTTCCTGAACTTCTCCGGAACCCATCTTCTCAGACGACCATCACGATGTACAAAGTAGAGTTTGTTATCAAGAAGAACGAAGTCAGCAACTCTGTAGCCAGAGTCCGACTCAATGACAGCGGTTTGGTCCCAATTTCCTGCTTCTGAGTTCCCGAGAAACGCCTTATAACCAGGATCTGTTTCCAGGGTCCTTATCCACTCATCAGACTCACCCGGAACCAATTCACCGACAACTCTGTCCAACCTCTCTTCTTGTAAAGTCTCAGTACATTCGGACAAGACCACAGGGCCACGCGAGAGAGCATCAGCCACTTTGTTAGCCGATCCTTTCACGTATTCAATACGCAAGTTCTCATCTTGCAACTCCATCGCCCAACGCATAGTTCTTTCAGCCAGGTTTGGTCTCTTCAAGAGCGCTACAAGTGCCTGATGATCAATTTTCACCACAACTGGCAACCCGTAGATATACTGTCTGAACTTCTCAACAGCTCTCTTGACCGCCAAGGCCTCCAGATCGGTGGGGTGGTACTTCTTCTGCGCTTCATTCAGTCTTTCCGACATGAAATGCAGAGGATGCAGACGACCTTCTTTGTCTTCCTGCGACAGTACTGCTCCGACACCCTGCTTGCTCGCGTCTACATAGATGATCAAAGGTCTCGATCCATCACGAGCCGCTTCAACATCTGGTTGTGCTAACACGGGAGTCGTGCTCAAAGCCAGTTTCAGAGCTTGGAAAGCCTTTTCTTGCGCTTCAAGCCAGTACCATTTCACATTCGACGACGTCAAATCATACAGAGGAGATGCAATCTTCGAAAAGTTGAGAATGAACTTCCGGTAATAGTTACACATTCCGAGAAACGTGCGGAGTTCAGTCAGTGAAGTCGGTCGTTCACACCGTTGAATCTTCACAATCTTGTCTGGGTCAACCTTCACTCCATCCACACCAATGATGTGTCCCAGGAAGTGAACATTAGACTTCCCTACTGAGCATTTCTGCACTTTCAGCTTGAACCCACTGTTCCTCAACTTCTCAAAAACTTGTTGCAGGTGAACAACATGCTCCTCCCACGAATCCGACGCAACCAAGATATCATCAACATACACTTGGACATTCTCTCCCAGCAAGTCCTCGAGTACCAGATGCATCGCTCGTTGAAACGTTGCTGGAGCATTACACAAACCGTACGGCATGACTTGGAATTCATACAAGCCATCCAAAATCGCAAATGCAGATCTCTCCTTGCTTTCCTCACTCAAAGGAATCTGCCAGAACCCACTAACCAGATCAAACGTGGAAAACACTTTCTTTCCAGAGAAACGTTGAAGTGTGAGATTCATATTCGGCAAGGGCTGAGCATCTTGCTTCATGACCTCATTCACCTTTCGAAAATCCACACACATGCGAATCGAACCATCCTTCTTCTTGACCAAGACGCATGGAGATGACCACGGAGACGAGCTGTGCTTGATAATCCCCTGGTTCTTCATCTTCTCAATCAGATCTTTCACTTGGCCTTGGATTCCCAGAGGAACCGGTCGAGCTCTCTGACGGATTGGTTTCGCATCTCCCGTTTCAATCGAGTGTTCAACAACATTCGTTCTGCCGAGTTCTTCGTCATTCATCGCAAAGATATCCTCATTATCAGCAATCAAAGCGTCCAACGAGTCTATCTGCGGCATTCCATTTTCACGAAGACACGCTAGTATCTCCTTCACTCTTTGATCTCTGCATTGAGATCGCTTCTGCTTCCCAGAAGTCTGTGAAATGTTCAACACTTCACACGTGCCCCTCTCCTCCTTCAAGAGAGGTGCCACCTCAAGTTCATCCCATTCGATGATCTCAAAGTCTTCAGTAGCTCTGAACTGAGTTCCTTTCTCAAGTTCAATCGGACTACCGGAATTGTTTGTGACTCTCAAGAATGCTCTACCTTTGTCGTCGGTCCTCAGAATTGAGTCAGTATCCACTCCGGGAGTACTCTCCAACAACAAAACGCGGTCCTTTCTCACTCCTCTCAAGGGGATAATTTTGGACGCGCCTGGCGGAAGTCGCACCGTTTCTTCCAGTTTGACTTGGGTATCTTCTTCCAGACAATTCAGAAGAATCGTGATACCAACTGCACGTAGACCATTCATACCAAGCAGAACTTGCTGCTCCTTCCTTCGGATCACATGAAATCCGACTCGAGTCACTGTGCCGTCACCCAGTTTCACTGGCAACACGCACCGTCCTATCAAGTTTAGAAGATTCCTGGAAGCATCCAAGATACCGTAGTCTTCTGCCTTCCCTTCTACAAACTTGATATCTTCTTCGCACATTTTCCGCGAGACCTTCATGTCTGCTTGTGCTGCCTGTAGGAAGCCCGTGGAAACCAACGAAATCGAAGCTCCGGTATCTTTCAATGTCAACTGTTCCGCGCGGAACATATCGCCTGCAATTGGCAACGCAATCGGTCGCAATTCCTGGACACTGGCTTGCTCAAGACTCCCAGTTCCACTCACATTCCGGACAATCCTCGCGCTCTGAACAGAACCATTCTCCACGCTATGTCCGTGACCAAACCGTTCGACTCCCGGGGTCTTCACGGTGGCCTTTCGGGTGTTCATCAGTGTGAGGTGTGAGTCAGGGACACTCTGCACACCACCCTTGGATTCTGCTTCGCTGGTAGCACGACCATCCACAGTATCCACCTTTGTGAATTGTTCCTCGAACAATTCTTCAACAAGAGCTTTCGGAAGCCACTGATGCTTCATCACTACTCGCTCTTCACCGGTCGATTGCGAATTCTTCGAATTCCTGCATCGATCCTTGTCCGCATCCATAGCCTCAGCTCTCCTGGATGGGCATTCAGCTTTCAGATGACCACGCTTATGACAATAATGACAAGTAGGAGCCCACGGACGATCATCCTTCCTCACTGGACGAGACTGATCAAAACTCCTTCTGTATCAACACCACTGAGTTATGTCTTGCGGCTTGGTCAGCTACTGGCGACATCGTAGACCGCTCTCTGTTCGACGACTTATTGAACGAAGGACCACCACCATAACCAGAAGAATTGCCGACTCTCTTTGGAGAAACCTGTCGATGCTTCTTCGGTACTGACTGAGATGACATTGCCGTGGAGGACCTTACATAACTATCATGTCGAAGAGCCAACGTCTTTACCAAGTTGTATGCCGAACTTCCTTCTTCTTCCTTCAACGACTCATCAAGGTATTGATGAAAATTGTCTCTGCTTTCCAAGCATCGAAGCAAAGCTGCGCTCTGCTGAGCTTCCCGCACTTGCTTTTCAGCATCCGAGGGGTAGGCTTTTCGACCGAGTGACTCGATCTCCCGACACACCTCAGTAACATTGACCGCTTTCTTGCTGAACAAAGAAAGTTCTCGCTGCCAATGAATGCGTTTCAGAGAAAGAGGACCTTCCATCTCCTTCTTAAACTCTCGTACCACTCTGTCAAAGCCTTGATTCTTCACCGTCACCGGCAAAGCCTCATACAGAGCACGCGAGTCCTCACGAAGATAATTACGGAACAACATCAACTTCTGTGCCTCAGAATAACCCGGTATGAATCTCAGAGTCAAACTTTCAACAAACTCATCAAAGCTCTCTGCAGACTTGCACGAATACTTAGACAGTGGAGGTAATGTGGCCAAGAGTGAATTAGCAAGGCCCATTGTAAACAAGGCCTCAGCACCTGATATTTCGCCTTCGCGGGTCACTCTCACACCACCACACACACTTTCCTCAGCTCTTACGTTCTCCACGCGATCAGCAAACGTACCCGGAGATGAATCCTGAGGTATCGTGACAGGGCGTCGGTGCGGAGTCTCCTGTGGAGGCGGACACGTCTCCCTCACAGCTCGTCGGCTCTGCAAAGCGCTTAGATAAAGATCTGACCCGTACCTGCCAACAGTACGATCGTGATCCGTAAGGGGTGTAGTCTCACCATTTATCACTACGGCTTGCTGTCCCTGTGCCTCGTGATCCTCTCGATCATCACGTCGTTCGTCCGGTCCCAGAAGGGCATTCTCTTCCTCCGGACTCATTTCATCCTGCAAAACAGAATTCATGAACACATCAGGACGTTTCCCTACACGAGCAGCAAGTCGCTCTACAACCTCTTTACAGAATAAAAGATTATCAATCTTAAACGGAATCTCTGCCATCTGGCACCTGAGCTTATCCATAACCTCTTCAATCAGTTCTTGCATCAACTCTGACTTTGACAAATGATCGTCAAGGTTCGCAACATTAGTCAATTCACGTTCTTCTAACCTTGCGAGGATCGTAGTTGCATGACCCCAAGCAAGGTCTCCAAACGGAACATTCTCTGTTTGAACTCTCAGCCATGCTTCTTGAAGTTGAGCCACAAGAAGTCTCGCTTGAGCTCTAACCTGAGTTTTCTGCCTCGCTGTCAGAGTCTTGCAGAACCTTTCATTGATAACGATCAGAAGATCGCTCAGATTGGATAATGCATTCAGAGCTTCATTAAACTCAGCTTTCCCGCTACGCGGTCCACCAGCAACAGTGCCGGCCAGCCAGTCTACACCACTGACCTGTTCCCCAGGAACATCCTCTTCATAGTCAAGGAGCATAGACAGATCTTCTTCTCCAGACATTTCGTCCCGTGCGGCACAAACCAACGATTCCTGCAAACAGCAATATATCGTAAATGTTACCGCAACACAGATCAAACACTGCGCGACGTGCATGATCAAACGGTTATGAACCGAGAACATTTTCTCCATCTGGAGTCGCAGCGACACCGGGCAGCACACATGCAGACCCAGTACGCTTAGACTCCCGGTAAGCCTTCACGTAGACTGAACGCAACCTGGCCACAAGGACCAGGCCCAACAGAGCTACGATCCACCTTACCCGAGAAAAGTTAGCTCAGTCTCATACCATACATGGGTAAAACCACACGCACTGTACACGACCAAACAACTCTCTCGAAGGAGAACACACCCACGGTCCACCACGGCCTAGCGGAGCAAGGGCCGAAAATGGACGCACATCCGTAAGCAAGGGACTAGCGGTGCAAGGTCCCAAGCAACCAACAGATGAGCGGCGTACCAGCATAGGTGATCCGTAACGCCTGGCTTGCCGAAGCTCGCCTGGCAACCAACAGAACACCTCGCCGAAAGAAGAAAAGGATGCTCTACAGATCCGTAAAGCTCAGTTGGCACAAGGCGCAACCGTGCAACCAACAGACTGTATAGCAAGAGAGGAGGATAAGGAAAGAGAAGGAAAGCGAGAACAATGATTGAACAGAGCAGATATTAGAAAAAGAAAAAGGTTGAGAGAGTATACCACAAACAATAGCACAACAACACAAAAACAGTAGCATTAACAAGCATATACAGACGTAACAGTGAACAAATACACAGTATAACAAGTGTTAGTAGCCATCTGAAACTTTTGGTGCCTCTCGACGTCCTCGTGGGCCACGTCGTCCTCGAGCACCACGCGCTCCTCGTTGTCCAGGTCCTCTCCGGTCGTATACAGTTAGGCTCCGCCCACTTGCAAAACTACTCTGGTACCCGAGTAGTTGCAAACCAGATATACGCCTGTGGAAACCAAAACAGACAACACGAGACGCAACAATACAGTTAAAACACATACATACACAACAAACGTTAATAGTTGAGGAGGTTAGGCCATTCGGCCCCCAGTAAGGAAAAAGGTAAGGAAAATAAGGAAAAAGAGTTGTAAATAAGAGAAGATAAGAGTGAGAAATTAGAGACTCAAAACTTACCAGCTCGGATGAATAAGGTTAGATTCTGTTCGGAACAAGAATCTCGGTTTCACCTAACCATCCAACCATAAACAAAAGCGTGTACATATAAAATATAGATTCAAGCACATAAAATATGGCAGAGGGACTCATCCCAATGACAAGAATTGCATTTAAGGTTAAATACTAAAACTAAACACATGCAACTAAATAAGCAATAAACAACAGTATAACAATAAAAACAAGTATATGATGAGAAGTGAGATCCTTGAAGAAATGATGAAAATACAGAACAAGTATTTAACAGATACTACATATCACGAAACGAACATAAACTAACAACATGCAATCTATTCGTGGGTTTTGGATCGCACCACTCAATACAGAACGGGAGTAAAACACTTCGTGTTCTCAATGAAACAGGTTAAAAATAAATAAGAAAAAAAACAAACACATCGCCGGGCGAGCAACCGCACGCACCAGCGACACTCGTCAGAATGACGAAATTTGGGCTCCGCCCACTCCACACAAAGGGATGAAACAAACGCATAGCTATAAACAACGCAAGAATACGCTTATGATACCCTAACGTCATTTGTAGTATGGTGTACACTACAATGAAATACAACAAATATTGATGTAACTAATGTTAAATTGAAACAATACAACAATACTAATATATATATTACTTTTGGGCTAAAGTTGGATTTAGACAGACAACCCCGATTGTCGATTTTATGGTGTTAATCGAATCAGTGTTTCATGCTAAAGAAGATAAAAGCAAAATCAACCGTCGGCCACTAAAAATAAAAAAGTTATGATATGGTGAAATTGTTCAAATTTAGCTCTGGAAAATAAAACATAAGGGGGCGGGGCCAAGGATTGCATTAAAATCACGTCCAAATAAGCTAATGGCAAGAAATATTGATATATTCGCATGCATATTAGAATACTCGAATTTACATATTCAGTCGCCTACTTAAATACACGTCTGGAATGGAAACGCTCGTGTGTTTGTTTTGTTTTGGCATTGCTTGTATTATTATAGGGGCCATTGCAAACGCCCGCACACACGCTGCGCGGCGGGGCCTGGCCCCGCCGCGCAGCGTGTGTGCGGGCGCTGCCCTTCGGGCAGCGCGTGTACACTTTTTTCTAACAGTTTCAGCGCCCACACACACACACTGCGAGGAGCCGCGCAGCGTGGGTGCGGGCGCTGACAGTTGGACAGCGCGTGTGTTGCACTTTTCTTCTATCATTAGTAGCGCAGCGGGCCTTTTCTACCTGATTGATCGAATGCCTCCTATGTTTGCGTGCCATCTCGTTTCAGTTCACTAATATGTGTAATTTACCAGTATAAAAATAGCTTTCAGATTCCCCGACAGGCGCGGACTTATCATCATGACCAAATGAAAGTTCATATTCTTGACCAAATGGGGTTCCATGTATACCAAAAACCGTGCGTATATCAATTGCAAATTGTCCCGTGGCTGCCTGCCACGGGACAATGTTTTCGCACGTCTGTAGATATTCTCGTGTAGTGTCAAAATACGCTAGTTTTTTCTACACTTGGAAGGAAAATCTGCCATATATGGAAACCCCATTCCATTCTTCTGACTTTGCACAGTACGAGGCTCCAATAGCGAAATTTGGCGTGATTTTAATTCAATCTTGGTCCCGCCCATTTTCTACAGATTTAAAAATTTTCACTTTGTCATAACTTTTTTATTTTTAGTGCCGACGCTTAAGTTTGCTTTTATCTTCCTCAGCATGAAAAACTGATTCGATTAACACCATAAAATCGACAATCGGGGTTGACTGTCTAAATCCAAATTTTTCCCTGTTTTCGATAAAATTTGGCCACTGCAAAGTGACTCTCATCCAATATCTGAAAACTGAAAACTGTCCTCTAATGTTTTAACTTTCATCCTCGGATGCATATCTTTTGGTGTATTTAATAAATAAATAATGGATGAAAACCAAAAATCTTCCGTGTCCTGTATAAACAATGCTACAACCTATGAGGCAACGGTGTTGTTGCTGTTTTATCTAGTTATGAAATGTTTTTTTTTTTCAATAAATAAAATGCCTTACCCACAGGCTCGTGGTATCGATCAGTTTGGTTTATAACAACCGCTGGATCTGCCGTAACTATTTCACACTTCCATACTTGTATTGTTTGGCACAAGAAAAGAAAAACAGCCGACCAAAATAACTTCATCGCTAGAATATGTTATGTCTACAGAATCAACTGTAGACACAGAGCTGAGCACAAGTCAAGTTCAATGGGCACCGTGTAGATATAGAGTTTATTATACTCAATACAGAGGGCAATATATATGTACGACAAC